>CM042016.1:9776058-10376058 GCA_023525715.1 Cichorium intybus
TGCAAAATTTCACAAAATATAACAAATTTTTTAATAATAATACCAACCCAAAACTTCGTTAGTATTTAAAAAAGTTGTTTTATATATTTTATCACATCATCACTTTATGTCGGCAAGACAACAACAATATTAGCTATACGACCGGCATAAACATCTCATATAACAGGTTAAAATTTATCAGATTTATAAAAGAGAAACAAAAGTAAAGTTGAGTGGTCAAACATTTTCAAAAGGAACGAGATAGTTAGGTGGAATACCGTAGACTTTCTTGTTTTATAATTTGCATTTTTCTAATAATGTTAACGCCTAGTTTCGAGTCTTACTTAACTAGAGAAATAAAAGGAATTGTATGTAATTAAAAAGAAATAAAGAAAATTTAATGTTTCAAATATTTTTTATTAATAAAAGGAAATTGAAAGAATAGAAATAAAGAGAGCGTATAATATTCTCTTTTAATTTTTCTTTCAATTGAAAGGATTTAAGAGGAATGAACTGAAAATAAGACTTAAATGTAAAATTCTTTTCTTTTTCTTTCAATTCAGTAACACATAAAATGTTTATACCTTTTCCATTTATTTCCAACTCGGAAATAGGAAAGTATAGTTATATTTATATTTATAGTACATCCACTTTTTACAGTAGACCCAGGGTTTGATCTTTTAATTTCTGTACCATAAGACCATATCTTAGCTTAGTATTCATTAAGGGTGCCCTCAACAAGAGTTGTAACATGTTTTATTGGCCCTTCTACATTGACCCAAGATGACGTTCATTCCAAACTTCTTAATCACATCAAATGTTAGTTGTCTAATTGTAAGATTTTTTCTAAGCATAGTCGCCTTTGTGTAATGATACCAATCTATGAATATGTCACAATTGAACCTAGCTTGTAGTTCTTTCACAATGATGATTACTTTTGAGTGACTTGATTTGAAATGAGTGTTTTTCACCCATCCATGAAGCCTACAATCTAACAGGGTATTATCCTTTAGAACACAATACCAATAGTCTTTGACAATCATTCTTCCTAAAACATAATTGGTATGCATTTGCCATAGCATAATTACATAACATTGATTTTAATTGTTTTTGGGTTTTCAAAATGCAAACCTAAAACTGGTGCTTGTTTCTTCCAATATATATTCTCATTGAAAGTAGAATGTACTGCAACCTTAGCTTCATCGTTGTCTTCGACATCATTTTCTTGGTCATTTCCACACATATTACTCATGAACTCGTCATCAACTATCCTGTTCATAGGAATGAGTTGGTCTTGGGTTATGATATCCTCCAAATCAGCTTGGAGAAAGCAATGGTCTTCTTCTAATGGCTCTTTCTATGAAATTTCAATTTCACAATGAATAACTGAACCATGTTCTTCGTGACTAGTTACTTCATCAAACCAATCCTCTAACACATTCCCAACATGGGTGACATATAGGGATATTTTGGGACATTTGTAAGCAGTGTCTAAAAATTGTGCAAAGTCAACATCACTCTTTATGTATCGAATGTCAATGGATAATTGACGATTTGGAAGGAAGTAATACAACTTCTCAACTGATTCTCTAAGAAAACGCTCTAAAAAATACACACTCGATCATATTCATACTAGCAAAATCATGGTCAGGGAATAAAAAGTGATCACCTCTAGCATAATAGCAACTTTATCGGTTAAACACACCACGAAAGTTGAGATCATTTTTCGTATACATCGGATCAGGTAAGTTGATTTCCATGCAGACTCGAAATACAAAGATTAAACGTCAGTGTTAGTACCTTCATCGTGAGAGGTGAGCAAACCCTAGCTCTCTTCGTATTTTGAATGAGGAAATGTAAAGTTTAAAAGGAGATGAGTGTATTAAGGGGGAGAGAAAGAAGGCGGATAAATGTTTAACTCTTTGGAAGCAGACAACATTTCACACGTGGCATGTATAGTTTTTAGTTTTTACCGGTGTTGCAGAAATCGACATTGGCGGTTTGGTCAAATGTCGGTCAATATCGGTCTTGGCGGCCAATTAATCAGCCTTGGCGATCATTTTTTTAATTTTTTTAAATTTTTTATTGGTCTAATATGTCAAGAAAACTGAAAAAAATAAAAATTAAAGAATGAAAATACACAAATATATAATTTTTGATGTGTATCTAAGAATCAAATGAATTATATTTTGTTATTTTTATATTCATTTATTATTTTTATATTCATTTATTATTAAATAAATTCTTTATAATTACTCCGATTAATCCCTTAACTCCACTCGACCGTCAAGCTACCGTCAAGTGATTTTTACAATCTTGGTTTTTACTATTGAAGGTCAATTGCCACATCAGTAAAATGACCGGGTAACCCCTTCAAATCCTGAATAAGAGTTTAAACGAAACCCGTTTGATGACTTTAGGGATTTCACGTGCATAAAAATTATATTAAGGACCATTTAAAAATTCTAACAATTGTTTGTTAGGTTATCACGACTATAACCCTTATTATGATAGATATAAAGTTTGTGCATGTACATTGTATTCAAGTTTGGCAAAACGGAAGTAATACATATGTGGATTTAGAATCGGTTACGATTAAGACAAAACATAAAAGTATGTTGTATCATGCATGGACGTTTGGCAAAGTGAAAGAGAAACGTAATAAGATTCACAATGCTCCACGTTTCTCTTCGTTTCCAAAATTTAAAAAGCGTGAACATGTGATTAAAGGTTAATGTTGTAAGTTGCTTTGGCATTTTAACTAGATGTATTTAATGATTCTATCGTGACTTTTGAATTTTACGCATGTAAGAAAAACAAAAAAAGTATGGAAATGATCATGGTGAATACCATGTTTAATGTTTTCTTAATCTGTAACTTAACCATCAAGCTCATTCTTTTATTTGGTTTTGTTCTTCCAATTACTCGCGAACCCCTCACTGCAATATTCTTGCTTCTTGACTTTATTCCACACGACGGTCATGCAAAAGATGATGAAAGATGGGTTATGGTAGTGGTGATATCAAGGTTCCCTTCCATGAGGGTTCGCAATAGATAGATAGGATGCAGTTTCACAATCTATCCATAATAGTGGAGTGCAAGAAAATATAATTGAATTTTAGTTGTTGAGGGTAATAGTGAAAATTGAGAATTTATTCCATAATATATGAAAACCATTCAAATCAAATAAAGAGAATTCTTATTCCCGTTTTTTATATTTCATTATTTCCCATCTACCATCTCTAAATTTGAAAACTTGTTTTTGTTGTTGACTTTGTATGTTTGAAGTTTCGTAGAGTGCTCTGTTTGCGTGTGACGAGTCCCTGACAGATGCCAAAAACTGATGCATAACATCAAAACATTTATAAATCGATCTCATCAAACTAATGACTGTCACACACTAAACAATGTACATAATCGTGCAGCTATATAGTGAAATAAGAAAGGGTGTCGAACTCTCGGGGAATTAGTATGAAACAAATTTAGCTTATTTGATTACTCGTTAACACTAAAAGCAGAAAATAAAAAGGGGAATTATAAAATGCGAAAACAACTAAAAAGAGAAACAGAAAATGAAAAACTGATTTGAAAATTAGTTTTGAAGGTATTTTTATTTAAGCTAGATTCCACCTCGCAATTATGATCCTCTATAAAGTGCAATGATTACTAATCCTAATGATTCTAAAGATTTCTAACTGCAACGTTTAATTATTTATCCTATTACCGGTCATTAAGTTCATATCATGTAAATTTAATCCATCAATTAATCCCAATGGTCATGGTGACTGATTATTCCCATAGAATGGTCATCTAGTGCCTCTTACACACTAAAATTTATTATTTTATTGTCCCAACCTTAGGATTTGGTCGAACTCTAGTCATTTCTACCTAATGGTCATAAAACATACATGATTCAAGCTACACAATCAGATCGGTCCTCTAAATTGCATAAAATTGACAATAGAACAATAAAGTTTCAAGCTTTAATACATAAGGTTCATTGATTAAACTAACAAGATAAATAAACAAGTTTTTACTAACCGAGTATCAATAAAAATAATAACTTTAGGGTTTCATTAAAACCAAGTAAAAACAATGGGGTGTCAATCCCAAATCCAGAAGTATAATGCATAAAGAAACCAAAATGTTTGCTAAATATAGACAGTAGAGCAAACAAAATAGTAACTTAATGATTATGGTTTAGATCCTCTAGAATCCTGCTCCATGTCAGCCTTCCGGCCTCCCAACAACTATGTTGACTCTCAAAATGTCAATTTAGAGTTTTCTCCTCGATTTGGATATTCCAAGGATGTAAAAATTGTGTACAAATCTAGCTTGATGTCGTTTAAATATGTTTTCTGCCGTCATAGGATCGCATCGTGATCATTTACCCATCGCGTCGCGATGGTCCGATTTGTCGCGTTTTATCCTTATATTCTCCACCTCGTCCTTATCGCCCGTAGCGGCGCTTTGCACTCTTGGACGCATCGTGATCTTTCTCCAATTTTCCTAATTTCAGCTCCTTTTGCTCTGAAATGCATAAATTCCTGAAATAATCAAATCCAATCCATTAAGTACAATTTATCTCATTTTTAACCTAAAATACAGCTTTTAGTACCCTGATACCGCATAAAATGTATGTAAAAATAACGCTATATCACAGAGCTATGAATAAGTCCAAGAGAAAGACTCAATAAGACGATAGGAAATTATGGCATGTAGATACGATCTTTTAGTAGCACGGGGGGTCGAACTCTATGGGAATGGGAGTGAAATACACTAGATTATTTGATTATTAGTTAAACTGAAAATAGAATGTACAAGGAGAATTTGATATAAAATGCATAACCTAGAAGAGAAGCAAACAAAAGGCAAACTAAACATGGAAAACTGATTTGGAAATAGATCTAAAGGTAAACTAACTTACACTTGATTGCCTCCTTCAATGATGAACGATTTCAATTAAGTGCAATAGATATTAATCTAATGTTCACTAATTCCTAAGTTGATTAGTTCCATTGGTACAATCACTAATCTTAGGATTCTAAGGACTTCTAATAACAATAGTCATGTAAACTAGTTATCCATATTATTAGTCTTTAAGTTCATATCATGCAGATCTAATCGGGCAATTAATATCAATGGTCATGATAATTAGTACGTGCACAGAATGCTCATATAATATTATTCTGTTAATCTAACCCTAGGATTTTGTCAATTTCTAGTCATATCTGCCTAATGGTCATAGTACAGTTATGATTCAAGTCATACAATCAAATTAGTCCTCTAGACTGTAGTAACTCAGCAATAGGAAACAAATGTACAATCTTTAACACATAAGGATTATAGATTAAACAAACATGATAAATAAAACAACTCTTAATATCTATCTACATATCAGTCAACTCATAAATTAGGGTTCATTTACTCTAAATAAGAACAACGAGTATTAACCTAAATATAGAACAAGGACAAAAAGAAGTCACAAAGTGTGCTAAATATATATAGTAAAGAAAACCAAACGGCGTCCAAGTGATTATGCTCCTGGTCCTTTAAATTTCTGCCTTCCGGACACTAAAAACGGCGTATTGCATGTTCCTCTTTGGTCCTCTCTAACCAAGGTTGTATTTATAGTTTTTACGCCGACCTATCTACATGTCACATAGGACATGATTACGCATCACGTAATTCAAGTTATTTGTGATAACTACAAATCTTGCTACACGTCGTGTAGCTTCTATATGTGTGGTGTAAGCAGTTTCACTGTTTTAACATCTTTTGTTCTAGCCGCCTCTATTAACCATTTGGATTTTCTTTTGCGCAACATCAATATTTTCCTAAAAAAAATACAAATTTCAAGCATTATAATCACCTTTTATACTTATATGCATCAAAACACTACTTAAAAGCACTTGATATTGAACAATATATATCTACAAATAATGCAATATCAAATTTCTAATTCTCAAGCTCAAGTTTTGATCCAAAAGCTCAATCTGTTGGTTTAAATTTATGATTATCAAGCTCAAGTTTTTAAGTATTTGGATGTGGATGATCTTGTTGGAGCAAACAAAGAAATTTTCTGCACAAGAGCAAGTCATTAAAGAATTGGTGGGAAAGTTTTCTGAATTCTGGAATCAAGTTGAAGCGGATTTAGTAAAACATTTTGAACAATGAAGTTATCTTAGGATTCTAAATTTTTATATCTTAAAGAACTATGTTTTAAGTTGAGTGAGTTTGTGGCTAAGCTAGTTGAAGAAGTAAAAAATTTCAAAGAGACGTATTCGTTAAACATCCAAAAGTCTCTTGTGGATGCTCAAAAAAAGAAGCCACTCTAGAGAAGTCTCTCAACAATGCACTTGCACACATTAAATTTTTAGAACCTTCTGTACTGATTTATAATCAAAAGGAATTGGTTGATAGTCACAATGAGAATATTGTCCAAATAATTAAGAAGGTGCATATTGTTGTACACGTACATCTGGAACCTATTTCTAGTTTTTCTCAAGGCTACTAGGTGGTGCTCCGAAACTAGTTGTTTCATCACAAAGGGGAGAAGTTAGACCTGTTATGCAGAGGCTGTAACACCCGACTTATTAACAAAAACACCCCAAAAATTTTTCATTTTTTCATACCAAATATTTTACCATAAAAACCATAAGTAGGGGTATTAGTTAACAAAATACGAGTACAAGTGTATCACGAAGTACAATACATAAATATTATACATTCTTCAAGCCGGGTATTACTTCAACACTAAGTCCTCAGTCACGGACTTTGTCTTTGCCCTTCGCAGGGTCACGCTCACCTGCAGGGACATATCAAACAAACCGTGAGCTACAAAGCCCAATGAGTAATCAAGAAAACAAATAATCATATACAAGAGAATAACAACAATTAAACTCTTAAACAATTTCTGTCCCAAAGGTCATGGTCATCACTGACCGCACCGTAATCATAGCCATACAGGCTACACCTAATATCATAGCCCTAAGGCCGTACCAAATCATAGCCCGAAGGCCGCATCGGAGACATAACCCGAAGGCCGCACCGGAGTCATAGCCAACAGGCCGCATCAGATCATAGCCCGAAGGCCGCATCGGAGACATAGCCCGAAGGCCGCACCGGAGTCATAGCCAACAAGGCCGCATCGGAGACATAGCCAACAAGGCCGCACCGATATATCATACTAGATATAATCAAGATTACTCACCTGAAGGCTTGCTACTATTAGCTTTAGTCGTTTCTTGCCTTGAAATGAAATCCGTAGGATTTTGTCCCGTACCTATAAATCAATTCATTTCACAATGATTATAGGTTAATATACCATTTCAGTTGGTTCTAATGCACAAGAGTCTAATATAAGACTAATTCCAAGCATTAACCATTGGTATAAAAATTTAATACACGTCCCGAAATACGCGTATTCTGCTACAGTACTTTCGGGAGGTCGTATTCGTATTCCGATAATTTTCCATGAAGTTTCACAACATATTAGACCTATGTTTAAAATTTCAGGTCAATCGGATAAGCCTAGCATTGAAATCAAAGTTGGAAAATTGACCAAATTTTAACAGAGGCCAAAATGCTCTCTGCCGCGAGATCGGGTCGCGATCGACCCCTGGGTCGGGTCGCGATCCCTGCGACTCCAGGCAGTTTGGTCCGATTTTGGTGTTAAAAACCCCATTTTCCTCTTGTTAAGCACTTATTGCTCGACTTAATCACAAGGAAATGTTCCAAGACCAAAACCTTTGACTAATAACAAGTTTTTAACCATAATATGATCAAATTAAATTCCATTTCCAATTTTCTCGTTTTCACAATTTTAGTCCAAAAACCGAAATTATTGAATTCTACTTGCTTCTAATGATTTCTTTCAGTCATTATAGCATCTAGAACTCATCTTAATCCATTAGAACCAAGTTTATCCCAAGAACTCATCATCTAGGGTTCTTGATCAAAATCCCAATTCTTGAACAATAGCAACCTACTTCCATTTTCTTGAATTAAGTCCTTTTTAGCATGACTTAATGGAAGTATTAAGCTACTTATCACATAATTTCATAACTGAAATTGCACATTTCAGTTTCTATAAAATTCCTCAAGAACAAACCATCAAGAACTTGGAACACTTACCTTTCAAGCTTCTAATTCCACTCTTTGAAGCTATAATTCAACTTTGCAAACTTCAATTCTTCAAAGCTCTTCAATTTCTGCAGAAATCGCACAAGAGTTTTTCTCCCGTAGCTTACCAATTTTCTGCACAAACTAGGAGAAGGTTCCAACCTTTTATACCTCCATAAATTGCATTTTGGTCCTTGAAGTTGCATTTCTCATGCTTTTGCCACAATTTGCACAATTTATGACCAAATCAGATTTTTATAACATTTTAAGTCCAAGACTCAAAATATTATTACAATACAAGTCCTTTTTTGTCAAAAAGACCAAATTACCCTTTGTAGGTAAAATGACCATTTTGCCCTTTTATTATAATTATATAATAAATACATTTTCGGCGTTACAGAGGCCAATTAGACCTATTCATTTCTTGAGTCCAAGACAACCATATGGTATTCCATTTTGGAACACATCTCCATTTATTGCACTAAGTAGTAACGAAGCTCCATTTTCTACTTTGACTCAAACAACAATTATCACTAATGCTCTAACCACTATATTAAGTAATATAGTACATGGACTATGCCTTTAATGACTATCTTTACGAAGGGCATTTTGTTGGGCATGAGAACATCTCAAACTACACCTTTTATAATTATATCTAAAATGGTTGGTATGGCTGGTGCGAGTTCGAGTGCAACTAATAAAGGAACTACATACAAACTTAGCAAGGAAGAAAAGAAGGCAATTGAGAATGACAATAACCTAAGGTTAAAACAACAACTTTCCATCATGCGAAATCAGAAAACAATACAAGGCTGGACTTTGCTTAATCAATAAGCTCTTGAGTGAAGATACCATTCACAAACTAGATTTTAGTATTGATGTCATTTTAACCTCCTATCAAAAGAAAGTTGTGCTAGAAATACACCTTGTTGAATCAACTTGATCTACCCATCACACTAAAGTTTTTTCTACCACAAATGATTTATTCTTTAGGTTAACACGAAGTTATCTGATAGGGATTACAATGATAAGCTCATTCCTTTCCATGCTAATATGGGCAAACCTCAAGAGGATGTCCGTAGTTTGAAAAACATTAAGAAAATTGTGGAGATATAAAAAGAATATATTTAAGAAAAAACCTTTTAAAAATGTAGGATTGTTATTTGGTTTGGCGTGCAAAATTTTAGAATAAACGGACAAGAAAGACCACGATTTCAGTGTTAAAGGTATAATTGATATTATGAGGAAAGTAAAAAATAGATCGATCATTAAAAATAAATAACTCTCAACTCAGAATATCCTTTAACTAAACCTCTAAGCACAAACTATAAAATGAATATACCATTGGTATTTATAGTTCTGCAAACTCAAGTCACGAGGTAAAAACCCACATATCATAAATGGGTCTTCTAAGCCTCTTAAAGTCATCCCTCATGTAAATCTATGCACCCAACATTAAAATGATCACAACAAGTTTGAATAACAACCCATTCCATATCAATACTCCACCACACCACACTAACACATCCCACCAATTAACAACAATAACAAAAATTCGTCCCCTCTTCAACCTCCATGGTCTCGAGCCACATAGGCTCACCACACCCCCACTAGTAGTAATACACCATAGGCCATGGAGGCACATTCAACAACTAGCCATATAGGCTCACCATAAAAGATCTCACTTAAATAGCCACTTAGGCTCAACAAGTGAATTTTCACCACAATTATAAGTTCTCACCACAAATATCCACATAAAAGGGGTTACTCACCTAGTAGGATAACTAGAAGAAGTATAATAGCACCCATACTTCTTATTTGGAAAATTCCCCTTTTGTATAAAATCAACCTACACCAATTATGATATGAATATAAGTTTTGTGACATGTTTCTATCACTATAAACAACTCAACAATGGTTAGGGACCCTCAATGCCCCTTACTTCCATAAAATTCTATTTAAAAAGTGAATTTGGACTTTCTGTTAAGGCTACACGTCGTGTAGCTCAAGCTCCGAGCCATGTGGATCATGCTACAAGTCGTGTAACACTCACTTACAGGTTTCCAGCTTTCACAAGTTCATCTAATTCCAGTTTTAACCCTATGAATCACCTTTCTACGGTTATATGCCTTAAGAACTTTCATTGACACCAAGTTCACACTATCAACACCCTAATCTAATCACTTGGGAAACCCCAACCTTGGATTAATCTTCTAAAAGACAAACATACATTGAGTTTCAATGTTTCTAGTCCCACTTCCTTGAATTCACCTCCAATGCTTCGTTTTCCCATCTAAAATTTCGTTCCTAACTGTTCCTCTGTAGTTAAAAGGGTTGAAGAGAGTGAAGAACCGACTTAAGACTTAGGTCTTTAAGCTGTTACACGACCTACATGTTGTGTAGAGCTATTTTATGCGCCGTGTAGGCATCCTGGCCAGCCTAACTTTAAAACAACATTGCACTTTCACATTTCCTTTAATTATAACAACATACTTTGCACATGCTGTGTAGCCCTATGTTACACGTCGTGTAGCATAATCAGAATACTTAACTTTTAACCTCCTGTTTCCATCCACATGTTCCAACCAATTACCAATTTGTACAATGCCATAATAATACCCCATTCCAACCAACTTTATAAATATACGACACTATACTTTACGAGACATTACTATATAAATTACTATTAACATGAATTATAATATACTTACAAAAAACGTAGGATTACATGTTCCCCCCCTTTCAAGTGATTTTGTCCCCGAAATTGTGCAAACAATTGAAGGTATTTTAGCCTCTTTTCACCATCGGGCTCCTAAGTCACGTCGGAACCTTTGTGATGTCACCATTGGAATTTTACAAGTCTGATTTTTTTTGTTTCTCAAGTTAGTCTCCTCGCGGTCTGGTATTTTATCGGGTTGTTCATGGTACCTCAATTTCTTATTAACCTCAGTCTCTTACAGTGGCACCATTTGTGATTCATCAAATAGAGTTCTTTGCAAGTGTGAGACATGAAACACATCGTTAATTCCACGTAACTCATCAAGAGAATCTATGTGGCATGCAACTGTTCCAACTCTTTGCAACGCTCGAAAAGGGCCAATAAATCAAGGGCTTAAGTTTCGTATTGTCCCGAAACGAATTGCGCATTTCCAAGGAGAGACTTTTAAGATCACCATGTCTCCCACTTTAAACTCTTTAGGTTTCATTCGTTTTTTAGCGTATTGCTTTTGACGGTTCTGAGCTACCTGCTATGTTCTCAAATTTTCTTTATATTTTCCTATGTTTGTGCCAATATCTCGGGGTCTGACATGGTGCCCCGTACAATGCCTCATAAGGTGACATCCGAATATTGGAGTGGTAGCTATTGTTGTAAGTGAATTCTACCAAGAGTAAATTATCCTCCCAGCTACCTCCAAAGTCGATAATACAGGCACTAAGCATATAGTCAAATGTTTGGATCGTCCTCTCGCTTTGCCCGTCCGTCTATGAGTGATATGTTATACTGATTAACACCCTAGAGCGCATTTTAGAGCGCATTTTCTGCTTGAAACTCTACCGGAATCGGGATGTAAATCTACTACCTTTATCGAATATGATAGAGATCGACAGCCCATTTCGCCTCACCACCTCTTAGATGTGAATATCTGCCAAATTTTCAATTGTATAAGTCTAACATATGGGTATAAACTGCATAGACTTCGTCAACCAATCAACTACAACCCAAATGGAATCGTGCCCACATGAAGTTCGGGGTAACTTTATTACAAAATCCGTCCAACTTCTTCATAGGACCGGTAATAGCTGCATTTCCCCATAGGGTTTTTGGTGGCTAGACTTTACTTGTAAACATGTCAAAATTTTCACCACATACGGACCCACATCTCGCTTCATCCCCGGCCACGAATACAACAATTTCAATGTTCGATACATCTTTGTGCTACCTGGACAAACGATGTATCGAGTGAAATGAGCATCTTCCAACAATAGCCTCTGTGTTTCCCCATATCTGGCCACCCACACTCGTCCCATAAATGTCTTCAACTACTTTGAACGAGTCAATATATAGAAGCTAGGCCACGGAACCGCGTAACGACCGTTGGTCATGTGGAATACAGAAATGCCATGGTCAAAGTTATTGACTTACTAAACCATATTCCAATATTACCCTTTGGCTTCGTCAATATATGCTTATTGTCAAGTATGATTAAACTTATTTCATATAATAATAACATATATTTTAAAATATATAAGATGATGAAGTGAACCATTATTATGTTGATTTATTTTAATAGTAATGTGAATATATGTTTAAAACTAAATTACATGTAGAATTAATATACGTTTGTTTATTTCCATTTTTAGAAGTCACGTTTAAGATCAAGTTTTATTTACATATCCTTTACGTTTATAACAAAAACATGACCGATTGGTAACTTGTTAATTCCAATGCGTTTTGGGTGCACAATGACATGATTGCCAAAAGTAAAGTAAATGAAAAAGAAGATTGGGTATAAAAAAAGGAGAAATCGGTAATATACATGTGTTGGGCTTTTAGGAGATAACCAATTCGAAGTACTCAATCAAAAAGAGGACATTAAACAGATTTCTTATCAGGTTATTACGAAAACTATACCTGAAAGATTATCTTATGAGTATGTAATTAACGAAAAAATATGGTTGCAAAAATTAAAGTTTTCTATAGCTGATATGGTATTTTATATGATTGTGAATTTATAGCATAAGCCTTAAATATTAATCGTAAACTATCTTTGTAATAAAAATCCACTAGCCAAGTAAAAAAGAAATTGAAATAAATGTTTGTATAAGGTAAGCGTGAGGGAAAGCTTTTTACCCATGGAGGGATTATTATATGGTTGTGGTCTCCCCACACCTCCCTTTTGCCCTTTTCAACTCTTTTTGGGAGGGTCAAGGCGATGTTCCCACCAATCCCTTCTTGATTTTGAGTCTGCGTTCTTCATTCCCATTTCCACAAATTCAATCCCTAAAAGCCCAACGAATCAAAAGCAGTTTGATCAACTTAACAACGTATAAAAGCTTTCGTTCTGTTTTTGTTTTGTTCAGGCTGAAAGATTCAACTGTCATCAATGGTGTGCAAGTGCTCTCTGTTTCTTTTGATCTTCTGCTTTATGAGTTCTGCGTTCGGAGCTCATCACGCTCGCACACATGTTCAAAATCTTAATCCAAATGCTTCTTCACTTCTCGCCGGAATCGAAATTCCTAATCATTCAAGCTTTAATGGAATCTCGGATTCTTCTTCTTCAGATTGCGACTTCTCCTCGCCGGAGAAAACAGAAACATCAGACGGAAGAGAAGAAGGTGGGAGTGACTTTGATGTCGCGAAACCATCGGTCAAACTTCACCTGAAACACCGATCACCGGGTCAAACTCCCATGCCCGCTAAAGAATCATTGTTCCATTCGGCCGCAAGTGATGTCACCAGGATCCAAACGCTTCACAAAAGGATCTTAGAGAAGAAAATTCGCAACATGGTTACGAAACCGAAGAAGCACGATGAGAGTTCTGCCGTAAAGCTCATCGCTGAAGCGCCGGCGGTGAAGGAGAGTTACGCCGGAAAACTTATGGGAACTCTGAAATCAGGGGTAACACTTGGTTCTGGAGAGTATTTCATGGATGTATTTTTGGGTACGCCTCCTAAACACTTCTCTCTTATCCTCGATACCGGTAGCGATTTGAACTGGATCCAATGTACACCCTGCCACGATTGCTTCGAACAAACCGGACCCCATTACGATCCCAAAGAATCATCATCTTACCGGAATATCAGCTGCCACGATCGCCGGTGCAGTCTTGTTTCATCCCCAGACCCTCCCAGACCTTGCAAAGCCGAAGATGAATCTCAAACATGCCCCTACTTTTACTGGTACGGCGACAGCTCCAACACCACCGGCGATTTCGCTACAGAAACTTTCACAGTGAACTTGACCACCAATGTTGATGGGCATAAACAGCAGCACCAGGAAGTCCAAGTTGAAAATGTCATGTTCGGTTGCGGCCATTGGAACCGAGGTCTGTTTCATGGTGCCGCTGGATTGCTAGGGCTAGGACGTGGCCCACTATCTTTCGCCTCTCAACTCCACTCCTTATACGGTCATTCTTTTTCGTATTGTCTTGTTGATCGGGACAGCAACTCTAGTGTCAGCAGCAAGTTAATTTTCGGAGAAGACAAGGATCTTCTAAAAAACCCGGAACTAAATTTCACTTCATTGATCGGCGGCAATGAAGCCCCAGTCGACGTTTTCTACTACGTTCACATCAAATCCGTGCTCGTAGGCGGAGAAACCCTAGATATACCTGAGCACACATGGGATTTAACATCAGATGGATTTGGTGGAACCATCGTAGATTCCGGTACTACTCTCAGCTACTTCGCTGATCCTGCTTACAACATCATCAAGAAAGCATTCATGGAGAAAATTAAAGGTTACCCTTTGGTTAACGATTTCCCAATCCTCGAACCTTGTTATAACGTTTCTGGAATTGCGGATTACAAAAAAGACTTGCCATCTTTTGGGATCTTGTTCAACGACGGTGCTGTCTGGAATTTCCCCGTGGAAAATTACTTTATCAAGCTTGAACCAGAAGAGATCGTGTGTTTGGCAGTTTTAGGGACTCCACGATCTGCTTTATCGATAATCGGCAATTATCAGCAGCAGAACTTTCATATAATGTATGATACGAAGAAATCTAGGCTCGGATTTGCACCAACAAGGTGTGCAGATGTTTAACTTAAAACATTCGGTGGGAAGTTTGTAATCAACGTGTGATGGGGAAGGGGAAAAGTGTATACAAAATAGTGACGAAGGGGTTTTTTATTTTCATTCTTTTTTTCATTTTTCCGGCCTAGAAGTCGAGAATGGCCGGGGCATAGACTTAACACTTGATCGACGATAGAATTGTTTCATGGATAATATAAACTTTATACATTCGATGTTTTTCATTGACTGCACTGGGATTCTCTAAGTTGTATTACATTGTTGTGTTTGGATTTGTTGCTAAAGTGATTCCAACTTGAAATCATATTAAATTATTAAAAGTGTTTGAAGTATTATTTGGATTCTGCTTTTAACTTTGATAAGACGATTATTTGATTGTGAATAATTAAGTTGCAAGGATCATTTCGCAACATCCATGAAAAAGCTTTTGTAGACTTGGGAGGGACGGAAGATGTACCATTGCCCAATACCAACCAAAGAAAATACAACTGAAAATGAGATTCAACATTGAAATGATTCTTGTATGTTATTAGTCGTTTACTCGTTGGAGATCTAAAAGTGAACTTGATCTTTGTAGCATATGAAACGAAAAGGACAATCTTGTAATTTATTGAAGAGGGCATTATTGTAATTTAGTTTGAAGTTAGTTAGATTCGGAATTTGGCTTTAATAGTCAGCTACTTAGCTTTCTATAGACAGAATGTATTGCTAATTATATTCTATTTGAAATCATATCATGTTAGATAAAGATATCATATATAACATATACCTTTTTCAGTGGTAGGAGATTCTGAACCCCTTTTTGAAGTTGATCTAGTCAATCTGATTTTAAGATTGGCTTCCGTGGTTTTTTTTTCTTTTGCTGTTGTTTAATTATAAATGGTTAGAAAAATGTTATAGGAAATCATATATGTTTAAAACTTTTCGTTACAAATCAGATATAAGTAATCAAATGGTTAGAAATCACATATGATTAGTCAAATGTTTACAAATCACATATGAGTTTATGGTTAATCGCATATGAGTTATGGTTAAGTATTTATGATTTTAACAAAACTTTTCGTTACAAATCAGATATGATTAATCAAATGGTTAGAAATCACATATGATTATTCAAATGTTTACAAATCACTTATGAGTTTATGGTTAATCGCATATGAGTTATGGTTAAGTATTTATGATTTTAACAAAACATACGATTAATCAGATGGTTACAAATCAGATATGATTAGTGGTTAATCAGTATAATAAAATACATATCGAATCACATGTGATTTACAATTTTTCACTATAACAAAATTTTACCTCAAATCACATGTGGTTAACGATTTTTGTTTTTAACAAAACATATCATTAATCAAATGGTTACAAGTCACATATGATTTATGGTTAATCAGTTTAACAAAATACATATCGATTCACATGTGATTAACCATTTTTTCACTTTAACAAAATTTACATCAAATCACATGTGGTTAACCATATATGATTTTAACAATACATAAATAAAATCACCAGCATCTTCGTTTTTCTGCTTCTTCTTCTTTCTTTCGTATATATTTTTGAAACTTTTTTCTTTATCTGCAAGTAAGATCAAAAAAACGTTTGTGAATATGTTATTAGTTAGTCGATTTCATATGAACAGAAGATTAGTATAACAATAATAACAAAACGAGTGTACTGATGGTTATGTTGTGGTTTTCGGATGAAAAAATTCAAAAACTAGGGTTTCAACTTTGAAAACATTAGTTTTTGTACAAACATTTGGGGATATTTAAACGATTTCGTATACTAGGGTTTTTCGGATCAAAAACATTCAAAAAATTAGGGTTTTCGCGGTAAAAAAACTTCAAAAAATAGGGTTTTAACTTTGAAAAAAGGGTAGTATAAATCGATTCATACCGTTTTTTGTTGTAGGTTGTTGATCTGGTTGTTTGCTTGTTGACATTTTGGAATCTGGATGTAGAAATCTTCAAATTTTTGAGTAGTTATTTTGCAAGTTTCAGAGGTTTTTTGAAAAAAAAACTGACGAAATCGTATGAAATCTTTCGGAGGGAATGATTGTCTGACCTATAGCGAGCGTGGGCGGTTGGACGTGACCTCTCGTGTTTTTTCAGTAATACCCTGATATTTCAAATACATGTCATTTAGGCCCTGAAGATATACATATTTTACAAAAATGCCACCGTGTTTAATCAATGATGCATTTTTGTTCTCATGTTCTCAAATTACAAATTGTTCTCATTTTAACCCTCCCCTATATATATATATATATATATATATATATATATATATATATATATATATATATATATATATATATATATATATATATATATATATATATATATATATATATATATATATATATATATATATATATATTTCTCTTCTAATAAAAGAGTAATGAAAATGCCATGTGGCATCCTCTTATTAACCCTCAGTCCACGTGGCATCCTCTTATTAACCTTCAGTCTGTCTTCCCGCTCAAAAACTTTCGTGATCCCTGGTTTTTGGCGTAATTAGAATCATCTATTTCAGGCAACAAGAAATCATTCTTGAATGTCTCCTGCATTTACGCATATATTTATGGCTACTCAATCTCATTCTTCACGTGTCCTCCTCTTATTCTTCTTCAACCTTATTCTCCCGCCCAATTCTTCTCAACGCCCAATTACTAACGATCGCTGCTTTTTTGGGAATAAAATCAATTTGAATCGGTATGTTACACGGCACAATCGCATCCCAAGTTTACCGTTACAGAGTCTTCACTTCTTTGCTGGCTCATATACGCTTTCACGATAACCCCATGATTTTCTTGATTTCTTTCTATCAAATATCAATCGCATAAAATCAGGAACAAATTGTGGAGGAAATTTTTGTAATTGCGATTGAAATCTTATCCTAATTTGCGCACTCTCACTCTCCATATGATGAAATTGAAATTTCAAACCCAGCCATTAGCTTCTCATTCTTTTATACAAATATGAGACTTGATCTTTTTTTTTTCTTTCAAAATCCTATTTTAAACCTGCAAATTAGCCTATTCTCCTCGCTCTCAGTTTTTCCATCAGAGGAATACTTCATAAAAACTCTAATTCCCTTACGCATGTACATCTGTTATTGTAATCATGTATGGTTTAATTATCGTTGTTCATATTCTAAGTGGCTTGTACTTACACCTTCTGGTTTCCTTCCCCATTGATTGATAGGGTCAGACGGTTGCCATTGGGAGTAGTGATTTGGGGTACGTTCTGCTTCTCAAATCCATCCGCAATTCAACATACTCCAATCGACTTACCCTCAAATCGAAGTGCTTCTGCATCAATGGGTACGTATTGATGCTTTCACAATGACAGCCATCTATATACTTGATAATTATCTTATGTCTCGATGGTTGTAAACTTATGCTCTTCTTCACATTTTAAAAGTATAAAAATGCAAGGTGTGGTCTTTGCAAACTACATTACTTTGACTTGCACACCATATGCTCGACGAAATGCCATATTGAAGAATATTAATCGTTTGCCTGAATTTCTTTATTCCATTATATGTGTAAGTTGTGATACTAGCAAATTTGAAGGTGCATTTAAGGATGATTGTGATTCAGAGCATAATTTATTTGGTGAGAAGTAGTTTCTTGAAAAAATTTATGGTAAGGGTTATGTAATACAAATTTCTGGTAAGGGTTATGTGATACAAATTTCTGGTAAGGGTTATGATTCAGAGCAGAATTTATTATATGTGTAGTTTTCTTTGAACAAGATTGAAAGTTTCAACATGTTTGTTTTCTCATATGACTTCTTTTCTTTTTATTACATTTGCTGTACAGGGAAGTGGACATTAATGGATCATTACTTGCTATAAAATCTATAGTCAATGGTGACCTTGGTTGAATGACCTAAGAGTTAATGGGTAAAAAAGAAATGTGAATTTGACCATATTTTATATGATAATATTTATATGAAGTAGTGATTAAGACCTCGATTGAACTTCATATATATGTGGCTCTACTTTTTCGATTATTTTTCCCAAAACCTCATAATGATATCTGATAAGATTGAACCATTACTTATATTATTGCAGGACTAGAAAATCCATTAAAATTAGAATTAATATATTTTGATGCTGCTTTTGAACTCATATTGATGGAACCAGAGAAGTAGTAGCTTTTGTTCAAATGATAAAGGTACATAATGGTTTATTTAGTTATTTAATTATATCCTTTTGTATTTATTTATTTTTCATATGACTTCCAAAGGGACCATTCTATCCCTCTGAAAACATGAAGGCTCTGTAAAATCATATTGTTCTTTTACGTTTTTCTTTTGATTTTTAGTTGCAGGCTTTGCAAAAAACAAGGGTTCGCCACTTAACCTTATTTGTAAGGGTGTCGGTAACGGCCAAGTATGGAAGTATGCTTTCTTTAAAATGATCTTTATAATTGATTTTGTCATTTTTTATTTTTTTATGTATCGCATGCAGAGTTTGGTATATAGAAATCTGTAGACGAAGGTTAGAAATCTGGTGTGCAAAATCTACAAATTTTCTGTTTGGTTTACTTATTACTTGATAGTATTAATTTAGAAAATTTTATTTTGTTTGATTTACTTATTGCTTGAAATTGGAAATTTTTTTGTCATCACAAAAAAGATTGTGTTTTTTCAAGATTGATCTCAGTGATGAAATAGGTAGAAAATCTTTCTATCCTTTTTCCTTATTTTATATCTTCATTACAATTTTAATGTACTTATCTTTCTAACCTACATATTGCTTATCGATCCTTGTAGAAAATCTTTCTATCCTTTTTCCTTATTTTATATCTTCATTACAATTTTAATGTACTTATCTTTCTAACCTACATATTGCTTATCGATCCTTGTATAGAGAGGCAACCGGTGGAGTGTCATAGTGGGAAAAGTAAGTATATTCTCAAATTGAGTTTTTACCCAAGTTAGTGAGGTTCATTGTTTCACAAATAAACTTTTTCTTGCACAATCGATTTTTACCAAGGACATTGGTTATATAATTGTACTTTTAGTATTTTTTTATTAGGAAGTTATACTTTGAAAAATCTGCTCAATCAAAACAATGAAAACTGTGTTAGGTTTGGATGACATTGCTATAAATTGGTAGATTTTTTTTATAATATGAACAAATAGAAGTAAGATGCTATTCCTTGAACTGTTTAATTGGTTGAATGGTTGGACTAACACCAGTTTATAACCCACGTGATATAAAAACCAAAAAAAATCAAAGTAAAATTTCTTTTTATGCAAAAAGTTAAGTTGTCAACCCGTGTTTAACACGGGTTTATAACCTAGTATATATATATATATATATATATATATATATATATATATATATATATATATATATATAAAAGTTGTGAGACCCGAGTATTACACGAGATGATACAAAAAAATATTAATTAAGAATATCTAAACATTAATAATTTTATATAAGAAATTTGTTTGTGTATCGTGACATCTTGCTTTTGAATTATACTATTACGACTTTGTATTTTGATAAATATAGTTGATTATGAGAATGTCACCGATACTAAAATCAAATTCACTATTATGATTGGAATCGTTCTTCAAAATATTATGACGTCAATTGTCTCTCTATTGTCTCCAAATCATTCTACACATTAAAAAATAATATGATATTAAAAACAATTAGTTTTGAAATTAAATGATAACAATTAATTTTGAAATTGAATGATAATTAGAACGATCATTAAGAAGTTAGAAACGTTTCAAAGTAATTAGTTTTTTTTAAGAAATTTAAAATTATGAGAAAATGACATGTGTCAAATTCAATAAGGAGATGACATGTGGCTTTGAGTTACTTATTTATTAGGATAGGATTTTGTTTTTTTGTTTTTGTTTTTGGTTTTTTTTGGGAAGGGGGTAGGGGGGAGGAGGAGGAGGAGGGCGGTTTATATGTGGTGTTGTGTGTGGAAAAGTTGGGAGTCACCCAAATTAGGTACAAATTTAATATTTCCGCGCACATCATAAGACAATGAGCGAGTCAAGATATAGAAGCTAGGCCACGTAACCGCGTAACGACCGTTGGTCATGTGGAATACATAAATGTCATGGTCAAAGTTATTGACTTACTAAACCATATTCCAATATTGCCCTTTGGCTTCGTCAATATATGCTTATTGTCAAGTATGATTCAACTTATTGCATATAATAATAACATATATTTTAAAATATATAAGATGATCAAGTGAACCATTATTATGTTGATTTATTTTAATAGTAATCTGAATATATGTTCAAAACTAAATTACATGTAGAATTAATGTACGTTTGTTTATTTCCATTTTTAGAAGTCACGTTTAAGATCAAGTTTTATTTACATATCCTGTACGTTTATAACAAAAAACATGACCGATTGGTAACTCGTTAATTCCAATGCGTTTTTGGTGCACAATGACATGATTGCCAAAAGGGAAGTAAATGAAAAGGAAGATTGGGTATAAAAATGGGAGAAATCGGTAATATACATGTGTTGGACTTTTAGGAGATAACCAATTCGAAGTACTCCACCAAAAAGAGGACATTAAACAAATTCATTATCAGGTTATTACGAAAACTATACCTGAAAGATTATCTTATGAGTATATAATTAACGAAAAAAATATGGTTACAAAAATTAAAGTTTTCTATAGCTGATATGGTATTTTATATGATTGTGATTTATAGCATAAGTTTTAAATATTAATCGTAAAACTCTCTTTGTAATAAAAATCCACTAGCCAAGTAAAAATGAAATTGAATTAAATGTTTTTATAAGGTAAGCGTGAGGGAAAGCTTTTTAGTTTTTACCCCACATCGAGGGATTATTATTATATGGTTGTGGTCCACCCCCACCTCCCTTTTGCCCTTTTCAACTCTTTTTGGGAGGGTCACAGCGATGTTCCCACCAATCTCTTCTTGATTTTGAGTCTGCGTTCTTCATTCCCATTTCCACAAATTCAATCCCTAAAAGCCCAACGAATCAAAAGCAGTTTGATCAACTTAACAACATATAAAAGCTTTCGTTCTGTTTTTGTTTTGTTCAGGCTGAAAGATTCAACTGTCATCAATGGTGTGCAAGTGCTCTCTGTTTCTTTTGATTTTCTGCTTTATGAGTTCTGCGTTCGGAGCTCATCACGCATGTTCAAAATCTTAATCCAAATGCTTCTTCACTTCTCGCCGGAATTGAAATACCTAATCATTCAAGCTTTAATGGAATCTCAGATTCTTCTTCTTCTTCATATTGCGACTTTTCTTCGCCGGAGAAAACAGAAACATCAGACGGAAGAGAAGAAGGTGGGAGTGAATTTGATGTCTCGAAACCATCGGTCAAACTCCATTCGGCCCCGCTAAAGGAGAGGAGGGTGGTTTATATGTGGTGTTGTGTGTGGAAAAGTTGCAAGTCACCCAAATTAGGTACAAATTTAGTATTTCCACGCACATCATAAAACAATGAGCGAGTCAAGATATAGAAGCTGGGCCACGGAACCGCGTATCGACCGTTGGTCATGTGGAATACAGAAATGTCATGGTCAAAGTTATTGACTTATTAAACCATATTCCAATATTGCCCTTTGGCTTCGTCAATATATGCACATTGTCAAGTTTGATTAAACTTATTTCATATAATAATAACATATATTTTAAAATATATATGATGATCAAGTGAACCATTATTATGTTGATTTATTTTAATAGTACTCTGAATATATGTTCAAAACTAAATTACATGTAGAATTAATGTACGTTTGTTTATTTTCATTTTTAGAAGTCACGTTTAAGATCAAGTTTTATTTACATATCCTTTACGTTTATAACAAAAAACATGACCGATTGGTAACTCGTTAATTCCAATGCGTTTTTGGTGCACAATGACATGATTGCCAAAAGGGAAGTAAATGAAAAGGAAGATTGAGTATAAAAAAGGGATAAATCAGTAATATACATGTGTTGGGCTTTTAGGAGATAACCAATTCGAAGTACTCCACCAAAAAGAGGGCATTAAACAGATTCATTATCAGGTTATTACGAAAACTATATCTGGAAGATTATCTTATAAGTATATAATTAACGAAAAAATATGGTTGCAAAAATTAAAAGTTTTCTATAGCTGATATGGTATTTTATATGATTGTGAATTTATAGCATAAGTTTTAAATATTAATCGTAAAACTATCTTTGTAAAAAAAATCCACTAGCCAAGTAAAAATGAATTTGATTTAAATGTTTTTATAAGGTAAGCGTGAGGGAAGGCTTTTTAGTTTTTAACCCATGGAGGGATTATTATATGGTTGTGGTCTCCGGTCTCCCCCTACCTCCCTTTTGCCCTTTTCAACTCTTTTTGGGCGGGTCAAAGCGATGTTCCCACCAATCCCTTCTTGATTTTGAGTCTGCGTTCTTCATTCCCATTTCCACAAATTCAATCCCTGAAAGCCCAACGAATCAAAAGCAGTTTGATCAACTTAACAACATATAAAAGCTTTCGTTCTGTTTTTGTTTTGTTCAGGCTGAAAGATTCAACTGTCATCAATGGTGTGCAAGTGCTCTCTGTTTCTTTTGATCTTCTGCTTTATGAGTTCTGTGTTCGGAGCTCATCACGCTCGCACACATGTTCAAAATCTTAATCCAAATGCTTCTTCACTTCTCGCCGGAATCGAAATTCCTAATCATTCAAGCTTTAATGGAATCTCGGATTCTTCTTCTTCAGATTGCGACTTCTCCTCGCCTGAGAAAACAGAAACATCAGACGGAAGAGAAGAAGGTGGGAGTGAGTTTGATGTGGCGAAACCATCGGTCAAACTTCACCTGAAACACCGATCACCGGGTCAAACTCCCATGCCCGCTAAAGAATCATTGTTCCATTCGGCCGCAAGTGATGTCACCAGGATCCAAACGCTTCACAAAAGGATCCTAGAGAAGAAAATTCGCAACATGGTTACGAAACCGAAGAAGCACGATGAGAGTTCTGCCGTAAAGCTCATCGCTGAAGCGCCGGCGGTGAAGGAGAGTTACGCCGGAAAACTTATGGGAACTCTGAAATCGGGAGTAACTCTTGGTTCTGGAGAGTATTTCATGGATGTATTTTTGGGTACGCCTCCTAAACACTTCTCTCTTATTCTCGATACTGGTAGCGATTTGAACTGGATCCAATGTACACCCTGCCACGATTGCTTCGAACAAACCGGACCCCATTACGATCCCAAAGAATCATCATCTTACCGGAATATCAGCTGCCACGATCGCCGGTGCAGTCTTGTTTCATCCCCAGACCCTCCCAGACCTTGCAAAGCTGAAGATGAATCTCAAACATGCCCCTACTTTTACTGGTACGGCGACAGCTCCAACACCACCGGCGATTTCGCTACAGAAACTTTCACAGTGAACTTGACCACGAATGTTGATGGGCATAAACAGCAGCACCAGGAGGTCCAAGTTGAAAATGTCATGTTCGGTTGCGGCCATTGGAACCGAGGTCTATTCCATGGTGCCGCTGGATTGCTAGGGCTAGGACGTGGTCCACTATCTTTCGCCTCTCAACTCCAATCCTTATACGGTCATTCTTTTTCGTATTGTCTAGTTGATCGGGACAGCAACTCTAGTGTCAGCAGCAAGTTAATTTTCGGAGAAGACAAGGATCTTCTAAAAAACCCGGAACTAAATTTCACTTCATTGATCGGCGGCAATGAAGCCCCAGTCGACGTTTTCTACTACGTTCACATCAAATCCGTACTCGTAGGCGGAGAAACCCTAGATATACCTGAGCACACATGGGATTTAACATCAGATGGATTTGGTGGAACCATCGTAGATTCCGGTACTACTCTCAGCTACTTCGCTGATCCTGCTTACAACATCATCAAGAAAGCATTCATGGAGAAAATTAAAGGTTACCCTTTGGTTAACGATTTCCCAATCCTCGAACCTTGTTATAACGTTTCTGGAATTGCGGATTACAAAAAAGACTTGCCATCTTTTGGGATCTTGTTCAACGACGGTGCTGTCTGGAATTTCCCCGTGGAAAATTATTTTATCAAGCTTGAACCAGAAGAGATCGTGTGCTTGGCAGTTTTAGGGACTCCACGATCTGCTTTATCGATAATCGGCAATTATCAGCAGCAGAACTTTCATATAATGTATGATACGAAGAAATCTAGGCTCGGATTTGCACCAACAAGGTGTGCAGATGTTTAACTTAAAACATACTGTGGGAAGTTTGTAATCAACGTGTGATGGGGAAGGGGGAAAGTGTAAACAAAATAGTGACGAAGGGGTTTTTTATTTTCATTCTTTTTTTCATTTTTCCGGCCTAGAAGTCGAGAATGGCCGGGGCATAGACTTAACACTTGATCGACGATAGAATTGTTTCATGGATAATATAAACTTTATACATTCGATGTTTTTCATTGACTGCACTGGGATTCTCTAAGTTGTATTACATTGTTGTGTTTGGATTTGTTGCTAAAATGATTGCAACTTGAACTCATATTAAAATATTAAAAGTGTTTGAAGTATTATTTGGATTCTGCTTTTTAACTTTGATGAGACGATTATTTGATTATATCATATTTTGATTGTGAATTTTAAGTTGCAATGATCATTTCACAACATCCATGAGAAAGCTTTTGGAGACTTGGAGGGACGCAAGCTTTACCATTCTCCAACACCAACCAAAGAAAATACAACTGAAAATGAGATTTACATTGAAATGATTCTCGTATGTTAATAGTCATTTGCTTGTTGGAGACCTAAAAGTGAACTTGATCTTTGTAGCATACGAAACGAAAAGGACAATCTTGTAATTTATTGAAGAGGGCATTATTGTAATTCAGTTTGAAGTTAGTTAGATTTAGAAGTTGGCTTTAATAGTTAACTACTTAGCTTTCTCGCTTTCTGTTTTGTATGAATATAATTGATCGTCGTCATTTTTTAAACATTAAATAATGAAAAGCTTAACCTTCTCACACTCCTTCTTATAAAAGATTACATGGTACGAGCTTGATCTAGTTTCTTTTCTTCGTCTTTTTTGCAATTTCTTCGATTCCTCTTTCAAATCATATTTGAATCAGAAGTTATTTCGATAGATTCATCCGTAATAAAAAATTCTAACTCATTTGATCTTTAAATATCTGATAATCCAAGCTTGATTTGAGTCTCTAATGTCTTTAACGACATCACTTTCACAGCTTGAAAAAGCTCACCGGTCATAGCACTTTCTGCTAGGAATAAGTTAGGTTTCGTCGATGGATTGATTCCTCAACCAGATTTTGATTAATCGGTGTATCTTGGATGGTATCAAGTCAATTCTATGGTGATTAACTGGCTTTTTAATTTTCTTCATAAGAATATTGCAGATAGCTTACTCTTTTTTCAAATTGCATTGTTATATGGGCTATATAGACCGAACTAAATTAGAGGTATAAACGATCAAGTGGTGTTTTGATTTACCAAATTCAACAAAAGATTTATTCGAAAATTTAAGGATAGAATGATTTATCTACCTATTACACCAAATTGATGAAGATTTGGGATGAATGACATTCCAATTGCGTTGAAGATCATCGTTTAAGTTAGTTACTTATGGGCTTAAATGATACATACAAGGTCATTTGAGGCGTTTAAGTTAGTTACTTATGGGCTTAAATGATACATACAAGGTTAGTCGAGGCCAGATACCCATGATGAAACCTCTTTGTACGGCTTATGATTTAATTATTCAAAAAGACCCATGATGAAACCTCTTTGTACTGCTTATGATTTAATTATTCAAAAAGAACATCAAAGGGCAATTAATATTCCTGTGATCGTTAACGACGCTATTGCGATGCATGCCTCTCTTGAACAACCAATACTTCAAAGTGATCCTTGTCACTACAAGAAATTAGGTGACACCAAATCTCAATGTTATGACTCAACGGTTTTCCTCCCAACTTCAGATCCACCAAAAAAATAAAGAAAGATGATCCTAAATTATTAGTTCAAAATGCAACAACCGCTTCTTATTTGATATCTCAAATGAACAATATCAACGTTTGATCAACTTATCAACAACAACAATCTGAATTCATCAACTGCTCTTGTTAAGTCAGTGCTTCGATTTTCGTTGGAGCGATGAATTTAGATGGTAATTCCTTTTCCTTTAAATTTTTTTGTGCCAATGTTTGGGTGCCACTAATCACATGTGTCCTAACAAATCTTTCTTCTTTTCCATGCTTAAAACTCACTCGGCTAAACTTCAAGGTCTTCCTAAAGGTAATGATACATGCGTCTCTTATACATGATTTTATTGTTATAATATAGAATCGTTTGATTTTCATAATGATGATTTAACTTCGTATAAATAAAAAATTACAAAATGGACCCTTGGCCTAACATAAACCTTAATGGTAGGGGTGTCGAAAAAAAACCAATACCCGAATAAACTGATCGACCCGTTCATGATACGGGTAGATTGGATCGGGTAGATTGGGTAATTAGTTAAGCCGTTGTCAATATAGGTCGGGTTAAGGGTATGGAATATTAGATTCGGATATACATGAATACCCGATATACTTTAGGTGATCACTTAACCTGTTGTCATTATCAGGTTTGTTACAGAGTTTTGTATTCAAAAAATTCTAGCATGGGATTAATGGCACATACACCACTTTCAATGTTGTTAACAAAAAAGGCATCTTTTCAGCCATCTCGACAATCATTGCGTTCAAAATTTCTAGCTTCCTGAATTTAAAAGTCATCTCCTTAACAAATTTGGTCACGGTCACCAACAAAAAATATTAAGCACCATTGTTAGAAAATTTGGTAGAAAAACATGACCAAATTGGTAATCAATACCCTAGATTTTTAATATCACGATTGTTATCAAATCGGGTAGAACAACATGATCAAATTGGTAATCAATACACTGAAATTTTTATAGATTGCATGTGTTCATTTTTCATGGACCCCAATTGTCTAGTTTAAACGAAATTTAATATGAGATAATTTATGGAATGCACTTTCGATTTAGGCACAAAAGGAAAGCAAAATTACAAAGGGCATATGGAGTGTTTAAATTCGAGAGAGGGACAAAATTTGGAGTATATCTTATTTATAATCACAAATGGGGAAACGGACCAAAAATGGTTTTCGAAAGTTACCAATAGTTATTGAGAAGTTATAACCATTTTTCAGAGGAGGCGGCAATAATCACATTAGCAGACCCCAAGCTTGCGGATCAGTAGAGTAAGCTACTCAGTAGACTAGGCTGCTCAAACTAGGCTACTCAACAGAGTAGGCTTCCTGTAACGCCAAGATATGTTTTATTATATAATTATAATAAAAGAGCAAATTGGTCATTTTACCTTAGAAGGGTAAATTGGTCTTTTGGACCGAAAAGAATTTAGTGTGAAATAATATTTTGAGTTTTGAACTTAAAATGTTATAAAACGGATTTTTGGTCGTTTTACCATAAAAGGGTAATTTGGTCATTTGACCATGTGAAGGACCAAAAATGAAAAATATTGTTGCTTGTGGCAAATGTATAAAGAATGAAAGTTTTATTGTAATAAAACTTGATTTTGTGGTCAAAGTTCAAGAAATGGAACTTAGGGACCAAAAATGTAAAAATTTGAAGTATAAATATAAGAGAGTTGACTCTCTCTTTGACTAGCCATTTGTGCAGCTACGGGAACGATTTTGGGAGCAAAATTCTGCAGAAATCATGAAGCTTGAGACAAGGAATTGGAATCATAGTTTGGAATTGGTGATTCCTATGTTAATCAAGGTTAGTAAACTTGATTTTAACCAAGTTCTTGAAGTGTTCTTGGTTTGGTTTTATGGAAACTGAAATTTGTACATTTCAGTTATGATTATGTAGTTTAAATGGTTTAATGCTTCCATTAAGTCATGCTAGAAAGGACTTAACTCAAGATAATGGAAGTAAGTTGTTATTGTTGATGAATTTGAAGTTTTGGGTTGTTAGAACTAAGAACCCTAATTCTTCATTTTGATTGATTTAGTTGTTTTGAATGGTTGAAAACCTTGTTAAAGTATAAGGTTTTAGCCTAGGAACAAACCCCAAACGATTAAGGACTGGAATAAGGACTTAATGGACCAAATCTGCAAGCTACAGTGCATAAATCGCGACTGGCCAGGGGACCTGCACTGCCGCTAGGCGCAGTGCGCCCAGAAGCCAGGCGGGGTGCGCCCAGGCGCAGTGCGCCCTCCCCTAGGCGCAGTGCGCCTCCGAGCAGAGGCCAGGCAGGGAATCAAAAACGCTAACTTTTGCTTGGCTTGTCCGTTTTAGCTCAAACTTGAACCGTAGGCTCGTTATGGTCTGAAAAGTTTGGGAAAATTTTTATATCGAGTTTTCGACCCCTCGGGGGCACTGTAGGGCGATCCGAATGCCTCGGTGAATAGTAAAATTCGTAAAAAGTTAGTAAACGAAAAGTTTATTAACTAGGCATTGTTTGTAATGATATTGTATTGAACTCTATTGCATTAGAGATGATTAGAATGGTTATTAACCTATAATCATTTTGATAATAAATGGAATTATAGGTACGGGACAAAATCCTACGGATTGCATTCAAAGGCAAGAAACCACAAACGCTAGTTGTAGCAAGCCTTCAGGTGAGTAATCTCACTGATATCATATATGATATATGATGATTGAATTGTTACAGGTTGAAACTGATTGTGGGACGAAATTGATGGTTCAAAGATACATTTGAAGAGACAAGACCAGATAAGCCGTGAGTCTATAATAGACAAGAACGGAGCTGTGAGTCAATATAGACAAGACCGGATAAGCCGTGAGTCATTGTGATGACAAGAACGGAGCCGTGAGTCTAGGCAACAGCGGGCTAACCCGTGAGCCAAGGCAACAGTGGGCTAACCCGTGAGCCATAACTAATTCTGGATGCTATATCCAATGGGTGCGGCCTTCGGGCTATGATTTCTGGATTTTATATCCAATGGGTGCGGCCTTCGGGCTATGATTTCTGGATTTTATATCCAACGGGTGCGGCCTTCGGGCTATGATATTTGGTGCGGCCTTTTGGCTATGATTTTGTTACAGGTACATGGTGCGGCCTTATGGCTATGATATCGGGTTATTTAACCCAGCTGGTGCGGCCTTCGGGCTATGATTTGTATATTGATAATGTTTCGGTGCAGCTTATATAGCTATGACACAGGGTGCGGCTTAAATAGCCAGGATATACGGTGCAGTCCGATGTGACTAAGAAATATGGGACAGAAATGGTTATATATGATTCTATGTGCAAATAACTGACGTGGCTGATAATTGCAGGTTATCATGTTTTAGTCTGTAAGGCTATAAATTAGGATGTGAAATCCTAAGAGATATTTGGTCAGCCAGTAAGGCTAGGAGTTTGAATTTGATATCCAGACAGTTATACGAATGTATTTCTAATACTTGTTATTTGCAGATACGATTACTTATTGAGCTTTATAGCTCACGATATTTGTTACTGTCCCTGCAGGTTAGCATGATACTGATAGGGGACAAGATAGAGTCCGTGACTTTGAAGTGGGACTCATAGATGCTGTCAGTAGCAGCCCGGCTTTTAAGGAGACATGGTATTTTATACTCTCCTTGATACACTTGTACCTGTTTTTATTAAAATATACCCCTTTGTTATGGTTTTATGTATTGAAACCTTGGTTTTAAATAAAAAAATTTTCAGGGGTGTTTTTGTTTTAAAAGCCGGGTGTTACACTTCCTAACAAAGTAGTGTACTCAACAGCCTTGGTCACTCAGCAGAGTAGATTGCTCAGTGGGACCTCTGCCAAGGGCGCGTACTCCTTGACCTTGTAAGAGGGCATGGATCCCTGACCCTGCATTTTGTCATGTTCATGATCAAACTTGTCTTATGCACACACACCATCCGAACTTGTAGATCCTAGTTTAAATCCTCATTAGTATTCATGTTAATTTCAATTAAACTTAATGACTATTGGCATTAAAGTCACTAACATTTCTGGGAAGATGTTTATTTGAGTTGATAGAGAGATCATAACAAGTGTAAATTGAGAGATCTATCTATTGAATGTATGATCGATGTCTCGTATTTTATATGTGGGTATTGAAACAAAAACCTCCAAATAATTTGTTTGGGGGGTTGTAAAACAATGTTTATAACAACGGAATTCACTAGAAAACGAGAATAATGATACATACATATATATCACAATATCACATAGGCCTGACCATGATATTTCACAGGCCTTGTGTGAAAAATCAAATTTTTAGGACTCATAAAAATTTACTATAAATTATTAATCCTCCACCTGTAAATTCAAAACATAAAGTTGATTAATAAGTATTTCGTAAATTAGATAAGCACCATGTACCAGTCTTCACTCATTAATAATAAACTGAAACTATTACAAGAAACTTTCAAAAAGAAGATAAACAATCAGCGCACTACTATTTACTACTATTATTTAAACATCGACCATCTATCATTTTTAAAATCAAATCCATCTATTACACTTTCATAATTATTGTTTTTAAGAAACTCGTTCCCAATCAAAATAAAAGCAAAAATGTTTAGTCTCTCTTGAAAGCTATAGTTTTGAAAAGCTTCTTTCCGTTGATGTATTTGTAATAAGAAGAGTCAACATGATTCTATATGCTAGAAAATAAATTAGATAAGTGTTTATCGAAATTTAATATTGTGTAAGTTGTATTATGTTTAATTTGTAAGTTTTTTTTTGACAATTTCAATTTGTTGAATAAATCATCAACCATCGATGTCTAAGATATGGTCATTTTGTAACATATTGTCAAGATTTTTACTACTTGCCTTTAATTCATTAATATTTAGTGAATTCAACTTTTATGTTATGAATAAGAAACCAAAAATATCTTTATACTGCTTGTATTGCTCAAACCTTCACTTCAATGACTAATAACTTGATCAACTATGTACACAAAATACTAAATCCTAAATGATTCTTAAGGTGAAAGTTAATGTACTAGTTCTGATGGTTCAATGTCACTCTCGCCAAAATGACGTTTCTTAAAAAAAAAATTTATTTTCTCAATAAATACCAGATAGATTCCTACATCAGAAGCTATGGCTTTGGCATAATTCAAACCCTTCTCAAACCTATGCTCTTGGTAGTTTTTATAAAACTCAAGAAGAGCTCCTGCCTCATCAATACACATGGTTTGTGGTTGTATGTAGTTATTGCGGTAAAAAATCAAATAACGGTCATAGGCCGAGATTGAGAAAAACTGTTATCGCGGTGTGATAGCGTTGAGATAGCGGTTTTTTATATTATGTAAAAATATTATATATATATATATATATATATATATATATATATATATATATATATATATATATATATATATATATATATATATATATTCACACATATACTATGTAGAATTAATTTCACAAAAAAGTTATATAAAACTCGTAGCATAAAATATATGATAGTGTCATAGTGTCAAACATAATTAATTGCAATCCACGGGTTTGGCATCGAAGTCAACATCGTCTAAGACATTCACTTCTCCATCTAGGTCATCACCAACATCAAGATCTTCCACTTAATCTCTAATACCATAATCATCGTTTCTATAACGCTCCCTTTTGCTCCTACTACTCAGACCCGTGTCTATATTTCCTCCCCTTGTTCTCACAGCCGACCAAAGAATACCATCCATTTCATTCACAAAGTCTTGAAGCTTATCCTTCGTCGGTATCATCCAATCTTTATTTTCCTCCATGTCTCTGTAATACCATATTATTAATTTATATAGATTTTGTGTTAATCTTAGTATAATTAAGATTAAATAAGTTGTTATATGAGTTAGGATGGTTAAAAACCCAATTGAGTGAAGTTTGGACTTGTAAAATGTCAAATTAGAGCTACACGGGTCGTGTAAGGCCACACGGGTCGTGTAGAAAGGCTTAAGAACCAAACAGTACCCTTTTTCAGGTCTACACGGGTCGTGTACCTTCACACGGGTCGTGTAACTCTTGTTCAAAAATTACCGAGGCGAGTTTGGGTCTCACACGGGTCGTGTGAGGCTACACGGGTCGTGTGGGTCTGTGCATTTCAGGATGGCTTGCTGTAAGTCTCACACGGGTCGTGTGAGCCTACACGGGTCGTGTCGCGCATCAGGGGTGTTAATGGAGTTGGTCTTATGAGTTTCTTTCTAGCAGAGGTTATTAAATCGGTAGGGGGTGGGCGTATTTCTTCCTATCTGTTCTTTTATTTTTCGTATGTAACAATTTTTTTATTAATTTACTACTTTTTTAATCTTTGAATCTTGTTGACTAATCTCGCTAACATTGAACTTGGTAAAATGAAATGATTGAATAATTGAAAAATGAGATTATTCAGGAATACACATTGAATGCTGAGATTACGCATTGAATTTCTGGTAGTAGATCCATAATCAAAGAAGTGTTTGTGAGTATTGCAGAAGAAATGAAACAAAAGATACGGTAGAGCTAGGACAGTTATTGTATGAGGTCTACCCAGTGCTAGATGCAGAGGCGCATAATAGATCGATATGAACATTATGAGCTGTCCCGTAATAAAACCAGTTGTTGCTGATACCTTCTTCTCGGTTCCTTCTTCTCCTTCTTCCATAACGTGAGCTTGGAGAAGGAAGAGAGGAAAAGAATGAATCCTACTAATGCGTCAAAATCTAAAAAACATTTATCTGTATTCCCCTTTCTTTATAGGTCTCGTGTTCCCCAATACGGGTTTTTCTTCATTTGGGTCATTTCCAATTCAACCAAAACCCTCTCTAAACCCTAGAAATCGAATTCTAAGCCATCCAAGTCGAGATTTAAGCCTATTAATCACGAATTGAAGCTAGGGATTTGTACTTGGAGTTTGAAAGGTAATCCTCTTTGAATTTGACTTTGTTTCAACTGTTGGATACTTTGATTTAGAGTGATTCCTTGTGGTCTTGATGGTCCACCTGTGAATCGATGATGATAAGGTTGAATTAGTAGTACAGCAAGTCTATAAGAGTTTAATTTTAAGCTTGAGTTAGTGTTATGCTTGTTGATTGTGTTTGCAAATTTGAATAGGTCAAAAGAGTGAGGTGAGGAGCTATAACAAGAGTGTTATTGTTATTGTCTGATTATGATTTCATCATATGATGTTAAATTCTGAATTGTGTCGATATAATTTGTGAATGAGATTATTATAAGACTTGAGTATTGAAATTTAGATGTTGTGTTACAGCTAAGGCTAGTCAGGATCAAACACGAGGTTCTGGAGTTCTACGTACCGAGTCAAACTCAGGTGAGTGGTTATTGTTAAATATATTTACATATTATTGAGATATAATTGTAGATAAAAGGATATATCATATTAGGTTGATTTGAGTAATGGATTAAAGAGTAGCAGTGTTTGAGATACACTGAAGATTGAGTTGTTCAGCTGAGATTTATTGAAATGGAGAGATAGAATATATAATTGTGTCATTCTCTAATTACTCACTGAGCTTTCAAAGCTCATAAATTGTTTGCTATTGTTGTTTGTGTTAGGTTCTGGTAATGCAGGTCGTGGAAAACACATCACGGAGGGTTAGCTGGATAGATATGGACCTTGGACTTTTGATTTTGGACTTGTTCTGGATGTTTTGAAAATATTTTTGGATATTCCGGTTTTTGGTAAAAAAATGATGTAAATATTTGTTGTATATAGTTTATGACTTAAACTATGCATCCGATAAAACTTTGTAGAATTTGTTACTCATCCTTTGGAATTACACCATAATCTTGTTTGTGTTTATTAAGTTATTGGTGTATCCTAAGATTAAAAAATCGGGTGTTACAGTCTCTCAATAAAATAGGATCGATTTTTCTCCTAGTACTTGGACTCGTGTCTAGTCTATGTTTGATTGACTGGCCCCGAAATAAATAGCCCAAAATGTCATTTTAGAAAATAGCGGTATTTCGCCGCAATAACGCAATCGATATAGCGGTCAAATTGCTGTAAATCTCGGCGCAAATATCGGTTCCACAATTCTCAACCGTTATTCATAACCGCTATTTTATCTAAGACCGAGAACCGCTATCTCACTGAGATCTCACCGAGATCTCAGCGCTATTGACTACATAGGTTGTATGCTCATGTTATTTATTTTAGTCGATATATGATATCATATAACCATACTTTAAAACTTCTTTAATTGATGGTAAACCCCAACGAGTTTAGGATTTTTACCAAGGTTTTGACTTTTTTGTTGGTTTTTTATAATTAAGATTACTTCAAAGGTTACATTGTGTATAAGTACTTGTCATGGCTAAATTTTTATGAATAATACATAAAATAATATGAAAAAACATATACCATAACTATAGACCATAGTATTCGGAGACCCCTTACGATTAGAGACACCGTATACCATCCGCACATCCCAAGGTCGTCAAATTACATCACATCATCAGATCATATCATAAAGATTCATATATACTAAGTACACGAGGATGCATTTCTGCATCTTTATTCACCATCTTCATTTAATATTTCATATTGAGAAACACACATTCATAACTACCCTTCATTTCCCTATTTGATTAATTATAAGTTGCATAACTACTCCTTGTTGTTGTGGGCATCCAAATCCTTCACAATACTGCAAAGATAGTCCAAAAAAGAAGTTGGATAGGGTACACTGATATCTGGCTTCTCAAATTCTAAAGTCCAGGTAGCCACCTGTCCATCACCATTTTGTTCGACATGCCATATGATTTTAAAGGTCTTGTATAGGTCCTCAACTAGATCTCCTCCGATAACCTTAAGCATAAGCAAGTGGTTTTCCTCATTGATTGCTTCAATTATCTGTGTAGAACTTTTCTTCTTTCCTTCTTTTTTCATGCAAAAATACAAAGAAAATATCGTTAATGAGCAGGCTATGATGATATACTGTACAGATCCAAAACCTTTATGGACACCAAATTTTGGAGGAAACAAGTATGCATGAATAAATAAATAGAGTTAGGGTTTGTCCTATTACGTACCATGAGTGTAGTGCCAAGTGATGACAGATCCAACCTCCCCCCGCTCACCGGTATGCAAATCACAACCATGAACCTTATCAGGGGATATTGCAGCTATCTTGTCTGGGTTGTGCCTAAAGATATCATGGAAGACATCTCCTTTCTTACTGATCTTTACATGACCAATTAATTTTCCAGATAGAGCCATCAATTGATTAATGCCACGACAGTAAAACCAATTCTCTGCAACTTGCAAGAGACGGTTGAGTTTGTTGAAAAATAAATCTGATACCGCTTGCCTTATATAGGATCTTTTTTTGTTTGCCTGACCCCTACATTGTTACATTTATAATTGAATTTTACTATTATAATTTAGTTGAATTGATTGTCTTACTATTATAATTGAATTGATTGTCTTACTATTCGCCACCAGGCCACCATCCACATTATATGGGTTTAAGCCTATCACAATCAACATGAAATGATGATTCCCTTGTTATTCAATTTGTATTGTTTTGATTAATAAATATATTCTTAAAATTCAACAATGCTAATCAATTTAATTTTGGTTGATAAAATAATTCAGACATCATAAAAAATATTTTTTAAAATGCACAATTAACTAAATATAAATAATAATTAAATAAGTAATATATTTCGTCTTATATTGTATTTTTGAAATTTCGAGGTTGCCTACATACCTAAACAAGTTCCATATATTTTTTATTTTCCTATAACAATGGATACTAATAAATAAATATTACACTTAGTAATTATATTGATTATAATCAATATAAATAACGTTACATTCTTTTCAAAATTTCTTCTTTTTTAGATGTAACGAAATATATAGTTCGAAATTTGTATAGGTTCGGATAAAGGATGAAAAGAATGACATAATACAATCAAATTAATATAGTTTGTAATATATTAAAGAGTAAATTACAGTTTTGGTCCCTATGGTTTATCAAAACTAACAGAATGGTCCCAACTATTAGATTTTCACTATGGGAGTCCCTAAGGTTTGTGAAACGCTACAAATCGGTCCCTGGTCCAGGTAAAAAGACTGAAATACCCTTTTTAATTTCTTTTTCCTCTTTCTTTGAATTACTTATTAATAAAAAAAAATACCCCACATATTTCCGCTGTTAATTACCTGTCAGTTTTCCGTTCTTTTCCTTACCAGCATCAGCAAATTGATTCATGGTATGCTGATATTGAGGTGTGTTGGATGTAATTTCAAAATGACTATTACTATTCATATTAAATCACCAGTTTTTCGATAACAGGAAAGATGCAAGATCCCCTGCAATTATGAGAAGCTGAGTTCAATAAGACTGTGAGAATAAACTTCATGTTTGCTTGGTATTTGATGAAAGTTGTTGCCAAAAGAATGAGGGATAACGAATCAGGAGGATCAATCGTATTTATGACCTCAATAATCGGTGCCGAGAGAGGAATATATCCAGGAGCAACTGCATATGGTGCGTGTCTGGGTGGAATTCATCAATTAGTCTGGGTAAGTAACTTGCATCTTTGTTTCCCTTCAATCCATTTTATCAATCATATATTACTCATAAGTAACTATGATTTGTGTGATCAGACATCAGCTATGGAGGTCGGGAAGCACCAGATTAGGGTTAATGCAATTGCTCATGGGTTGCATATAAATGATGAATTTCTGGTGTCAGTAGGGAAGGAAAGGGCAGAAAAGCTGGTGAAGGATGCAAACCCACTGAACCGGTGGCTGCATGTGGTGTTCTCAGTCGTGGTGGTGGTTGTAAGTAGTTGGACGGCCAAAGAGGATACCGATCCCCAATATGGTTGAGAGAGAAAGAGAGAGAGACGGATGGGTATAGGGTGGGGTTGGTGGGGTGGTTTTTTATTTTCTATTTATTAAAAAAACAAAAGGGTAAAAAGAAAAAGAAAAAAGAAAATGAAAAGGGCAAAAAAGTCTTTTTATATGAACCAAAGACCGATTTGTAGCGTTTCACAAACCTTAGGGACTCCCAAAGTAAAAATCTAATAGTTGGGACCATTCTGTTAGTTTTGGTAAACCACATGACCAAAACTGTAATTTACTATATATTAAATATAAATAAATATATCATATAATAAAAGGAGAGTCCACTTGACAAAAACTATTTCCCATGGACACACCTAACTGTAGAAAAAGATTTAGGCATTATTTTATAATATTTAGAGCCGCATAATCTTTGGACATATATTGGCAAAGATAATACTCGAAACAAACAAAAGTATACAATATCTTAGAGTTAATATTATTAAATAATAACCAAAATTTTAAGTTTGTTGAATTTATGTATTTCAAACTTTTTTAAAAAGATTTTATCATTCAAAGTTTGTATTCGTTCCACTTAACAACTTTAAACTTAAAATATTATTTTATTTCTATGAAAATTTGGATTTATTGTAACCTATAAACTTTTTTGTAGGTAAAAATAGATAAGGGTTCTAATCACGTTAAGAACGTAAATGTGTAGAATAGAAGGAGGTGTAAAGTAGAAATAGGGTTTAGTTTGCTGTTAAAAAAAATAAGTCAAATTATCACAAATTTATTTCCTTCATTTACAAATTGCAACCCATTTCATCCTTTCATGTTTTCTTTTTCTTTTTCTGTTTACCTTAAATTTCATGAGTTCAATGTATATTTGGTACAGAAAACTAAAATTGCATCAGAGAATAAAAATATAGAGAATTTTTAAATTTTGGAAAGAGAATTGATTCTACTGTTTGATAAATAGAGAATTGATTCTACTGTTTGATAAATAGAGAATTCGTCATAGAAATATTCATGGTGATAATTTCTTTTGCTTGGTTGTATTAATCAATGAAATATAAATGAGTTTTTTTTACCTTGTTTATTATGTTTCAAACGATATGTTTTCTACAGGAATATCGTTAGGATATACATCTTAATTTGTGAAGTTATGGATTTTCTATGTTTAAAATTTTTCATTTTAACAATTAATTTTTACCAAGTAATTTCTTATATAATACAATGGAGGAAAAAAAGCGAAGAACATTATTTAATCAAAGGCGCCAATATAATATATTGCATTGAAAAACAAAATTTTAATATAAAACGATAATTTACAAATATATCTAAACATAAAATATATGAAAATCACATTATTTTAAAACTATGTCTAAGAATGAATATGAAAAAAAAAATCAAATCGGATAGTCGTAACAACTAAAAAACATAACGCAAAATAGTTCATCATCCACAATCATTTCTACATTACAAATCTTTTCAGTTTCAGTCATTTTAAAAAATGAGCGGGCACGGAATTGATCTTTTCTGATCATGTCAATCACTTGTAACTGCTGTTTAACATTGATTAAGTAGTTATTACGTAAATATTGTAGATTCTCGTAAATGATTCATAACAAAATCACACTTCATCTACCAACGAATCATAGCATACATTGAATACAATGCTCCTACAACAGATATAATACCAAGTTGTCTATTTCGGACAACTCGTTGTTGCAAATGCGATCGTGCTATCTACATAAACACAAACAAGGTACTGATTTAGCAACGCACTTTACTAGTTTTACCTATATGAACAATACACATTATCTTTTAACCATAATGGAGCAATGCAATTACATTTTTTACCCATAATAACATGTTGTTTCCATTTTAGATATAAGTGGCAAATATTAAAAACAAACTGATTTAGTTCATAATGTAGACCCATTTTACATTTTTCAGACATAGAACATAACTTGGTATCAAAGTACTAATTGCCATTAACTAAAGAGCAATTTTATTTTAGTTCATAACGTATCTATCTTATGATTCAAAATTTTGTATATATATAGTTATGCAAATGCCTTTTCCGTTTTTACATTGAAGACTATCTTTAAGCTTGGTGAAATAGTCAAACGTTGGTTCATGGTGGTTGTGGACTGTGGTGGTGGTGTACACATTTAGTCTTTTATCTTTTTTCTTGTACATATATGACCATTATACTTTTCATTTTGTATACATTTAGTCATTTATGTTTTTTTTGAACATATATTTTCATATGTGTACAAAAAGAATAAGTTGAATCGTCATATACGTACAAAAAAACATAAATAACTAAATGTGTACAAAACAAAAAGTTTAATGGTCATATGTATACAAAAAAAAAACTAAATATATACTTACGATAAAGTTCATTACTCTTATAAGTCATTTTCCCTTTAAGTTTCAAACGCCAAACCAATGTGAGATTCTTTTTCGTATTTCCTAACAGACGTGAGTTTTTTTTTTTTTTTTTTTTTTTTTTGAACAGCAAAGAGATTAAATTAAAACAAACCGGGACTCCAGCGGGAAGCTGGAGCACCGAAACACAAGAGTCACAAACAAATTGAAAATCCAGAACCTAAACAAAACAGTCAACAATACCAACTAAATAAGCCCACTTAGACGGATTGGGAGACCTCCAAACGCCAACCTAAATAAAGAAACCAAACAAGAAAAAAGAAAAGCTGCACAGCCAACACTAATAGGACCACAGGGAAATAAAATTCCAAGCAATCAGCCCACTTTACTAAAATCCAGCCCAATAGAAGCAGCCCCAACTTAAGCTTAAAGAAGAAAAAGCTCCAACATGACCATCAAAGCCAGGAGACTGAGAACGTGAAGAACCAAGGGGAATTAACTCTAAAACAGGGAGAGAACCGCCAGGGGTAAATTTGTCCATAATTAGCAAAATGTCCACGAACAGCAAAAAACTTCAACCAGGGTATTTAGAACAAAACGCCTCACATCTTCCAACACACCAAGCCTTTAACCCGCCAACATCTGGGATAAAAACCACCAGAGGTATAATCAACCACATAAAGCAGAGATCGAGAAGAACCAAAGGAAGGATCACACCAAAACACGCCAAAACAGGGAGAAAAACCGTCGGGGGTAAAATTGTCCACAAACAGCAAAATCTTCAAACCAAGGAATTTAGATCAGCTGCATCACTTCTTCAAAACACCAAAATCTTGCTCGATTGGAACAAAATATGAACAGGAACAAATAGGGATGATAACAAAAATATAACCACTTTAAAGCCCCCTCTCAAATCATTAAGGAAACTCCAAGCCTGCATAAGGAAAAAACCAAGCACCCACGCACACCAAAGGAGAACAGACTTCATATAAACACACGCCAAAATAAACCCAACCCTCCCCAACCTTTTGAAACACGAAAGAAAGCAACACGAAAAAAGTACTTCGGTGCAACAGAACCTAATTAATTTTCTACCCACACAAGAAAAAACATACGCCAATGAAAATCTGTTACACGAGTACAGCACTAAAAACCCAAACAGCCCCCACCCCCAACAGAATGAAAAGAACCAAGCAACCACAACAGAGCCAAAAACAAAATGACATCAGAAGGTGAACCAAACCAGAATTAATTATGTAAACCAGATCAACTCACCAAGCCCTCAACTCACAATTGGAACTCGTCACTCACAAACACATCACTCCACACTCACGAGATCAGACCGGAGCTAAGTGGATGGCTGCACCAAGAATACCAGTCCAAAGCATGAAGCTTACCTCTAAACTTCACCTAATTGAATAAGCTAGCTTGAATTATGTCCACAGTCACCATTGGATTAGCTTCATTTTGATTAAGGCTGACAAGAATTTACCCTCATTTCCAGATTTAGAAGCTGACATTACATGTTTAATAAGATCCATCAAATTGTTTTGATTTACTACAGCAAACCCACACCATTGGAAAATCCTTTCCCAAACCTTTCTAGAGATATCACACGAGACAAAGACATGATCCAATGATTCATCAACTAAGCCACAGAAGGAACAACTAGTATTAGAAATACGAACCCCTTTGTTGATAAGATTAGTTTTCAGTGGAATTTTGTGTAAAGTAAGCCTCCAGGCGAAACAATTGACATTGGTCGGAACCCACGAACACCATCGAACTATTTTAGGAATTTGCTCTTTTTTTGAACTGTCTAATGCTTGTCTCAAGGATTTGATCGAGAAAAGACCATTGTTTTCAATTATCCACTCCCAACTATCATCCTTAGATATAAAATTGAATTGATTCAACATCATAGTGAGTTCTTGAAGCTCCATTTCCTCGGTTGACGATAACTGTTGTTTTTTCCATTGCCATTTGAAGCGAACACCTGGAGGGGAAAGGTCTACCATGTCCATGATCAAGCAGTTCTTTTCTTTTTCAATCCTGTAGATTCTGGGGAATTTGTCTTTTAGAGGTATTCTGGTTACCCATAGGTCTTTCCAGAACCGAGTTTTGTCGCCTCTACCAACCTTTCTTCTGAATAGGTCTCTAAGGCTAATACCGGACTCCAAGAAGAAGGATTCAATCTCTGTAACTTCTTTCCATGTTCCACTGTAGAATTTTTTTGCCATCTTACCATCATCAAAGTCTTTAATTCTGTGTATATTTTTCACTACCTGTGACCACAAGGTGCTGTCATCTTTCCTCAACTTCCACCACCATTTCGCAAGAAGGCAGTTGTTGAAACCTTTAAACCTTTTACACCTAATCCTCCCATGTGCTTGGGAGTGGTCACTTTATCCCAGGCCACCCAATTGATACATCTTTTTTCATCAGTTCCTTTCCAAGGGAATCTTCTCCTAATCGTCTCAAGTTTATCGATAACTTTAGATGGGGCTTTGTACACTGACATGTAATATAAAGGAAGACTACCAAGGACGGAATTGACTAGTATGAGTCTACCACCAAAAGAGAGTGAGTTCTTTTTCCAAATATTGAGCTTGATTTTGAATCGATCAACCACCGGGTTCCAGTTTTTTGCTAGTTTCATGTTTGCACCAATTGGCAGCCCAAGATAAGTGAAAGGGAATTCAGAAGCCTCACAACCCATGAAATTTGCCAGTCTACCCATCTCGTCCTCATCAACCCCAATACCGTATACTTTACTTTCACAAAAATTAACCCTAAGGCCCGAGGTCAAGGAGAAACAACGAAGAAGGCGCTTCAAGTTGAGGAAATTTACCAGGGACCAATCTCCAATAAACATGACATCATCGGCATACATAAGGTGTGACAGCATCGGCCTATCATTAGGAAGCCGGATGCTATAGAAAAGATGTTTCTCACAAGCTGATTCCATCACCACATGAAGCCCCTCCATAGCAATGATGAATAGGAAAGGAGAAAGAGGATCTTCTTGTCTCAACCCCTTCTCAATGGAAAATTATTTCGTAGGAGCACCATTTATGAGAACCGAACCCCTGCCCGATTTAAGTAATCCACTAATCCAATTTCTCCATTTAACTCCAAACCTCATTTGAGAAAGAACTGAGTCAAGATAGCTCCAATCTACAGAGTCGAAAGCTTTCTCTAAATCTACTTTGAAGAAAATAGATTTGATTTTTGATTTTTTTGCCCAATTGAGTACCTCATTAATGATAAACGGTCCGTCAACGATATTCCTTCCATGAATGTATGCCGACTGCACACCACTCACAACTTTGTGAATTACCTTATTCAGTCTAATTGCTAAGACCTTAGAGATAATTTTAACATAACAACCAATCAAACTTATCAGACGGTAGTCTTTTAACACCATAGGATCTCTGATTTTGGGGATCAAAGAAATGAATGATGCATTACATCCTTTACTGGCCCGACCCGACTTCTCGAAGAACTTGACAGCTTTCACAACATCCAGATGAATGATTTCCCAGAATTCTTTGAGGAATTTGAAGGTGAAGCCATCAGGACCTGGCGCCTTTTCAGAAGCACAGTCCCAAACAGCTTTCTTGATTTCTTCATCAGTGAATTCCTCCTCTAAAAGAATACTCTCCTCCTCTGTGAGTCTTTTAAATTTATCGCTAGTTAAAGACGGTCTCCGAGATTGGTCACTTTTGAATTTGTTTGAAAAGAATTCAAGAGGAGAAGCTTTGATTATGTCGGGGTCTTGAATACAGTTGCCATTATCCATAATTCCATTAATCCTAGACCTTCTCCTGTTTCCATTAATAATTGCATGAAAGTATTTTGAATTTTTGTCCCCGTCAACGTCCCATTTCACTCTAGATTTTTGTTTCAAGTCAAGACTGATTCTAGCCTCGATTTCCATCAGCTTAGTCTTCTTATCTTTCCATTCCTGTTGTTTCCCTGGAGAGAGTTACCCGAGTTCAACTTTTAATTTAAGGGAATCAATGGATTTTTTGATTTCTTCAACCTCAAGCTTTTCAAGGCCGGCTTCCTTCAATCTCCACTTCTTAAGTTCCTCCTTTACATTTTTTAGTTTTCTTAAGAAGATCCAATCATCCGCTCTACCTCCTACATCGCCCAACCAAGCCTTCTCCATCGTCTCTCTACACCCGGGGATCAAAATCCAAGAGTTGTAGAAACGAAAGGGACAAGGACCAAAGTCTAGATGATCACCAATAAGAACAAGAGGATTATGGTCCGAGTATTGTCTAGGAAGTGCAAGGAGGGTGGCAGAATTCCATTTAATCATGAACTGTTTGCAAACGAGGAATCTGTCAAGCTTACTAAGTTTCAACCCATCATTGCTCATCCAAGTAAACCTTCGACCTCCCATGTTATATTCGACTAAACCCGCTGTTTTGATAAAGTTATTGAATTTGGAAGTGCTTGCCTCGCAAAAGAAGGCTGATACCACGGACATCATTGAAATCGCCCATGAACACCCATAGCCCCTAATTAGAGTTTTTAATACCCAGCAGGTCTTTCCATATTTGGTTCCTATCGCTAGGGCTGTTGGGGGCATAGACATTGACAAAGTTAATTGTATCGTTGTGCCTAATCCATTTGCCAGAGATAACGATATAAAAGGGATTAACTATGGAATTTTTCTTGGAAAACAGGTCTTTGTTCCACATGCAAAACAAGCCCCCTGATCGCCCTCTCAACCCTACAGCTTCAAATTCAAAATTTCCTTCATACCAAAAATTAGCAAACTTGATATCCCCAGTGTTTACCATTTGAGTCTCTTGAATACTCAAAAAGTTGATGTTGTGTCTTCTGAGAATTTCTTTGACTTGGCATCTTTTGTCCAAATCTCCAACCCCCCTAATATTGTAAGTAAGAATATTCATTTTTGATTCTTGTGCATCCCCTCTCCTTCAATCTCGTTCCTCAACATCTCATCAAACCCTTCGATTTGGAAACCCACCTCCAAACCAACGTTTTTGGTCTTAATAATCTCTTCAGAAATGGAATTTGAGTTATCCAATTTGTTTGGGCTTGAATGATTCCTGTGTGATGTTTCTAATTTCTTACTTCTTCTGTAGGCATTTGCTTTCAAAATGTCTTTTGGCTTCATAGTGATTGTTCCGGATTTGTTATTACATGATTTTTTGTGTCGTTTCTCCTTGCTTTTTGATTTTTTTGATTTCCCACGCCTTAATACCTCTTCCTCTGCGATCTCTTGCCATCCGTACAGGTCAAGGGGTTCTGAGTTTAAATCAATGGAGTGAACCGGGCCTTCACCATCATTATCGGATATATGGTGTGGATCTTCAAGTCTATCGGGGACAGAAATTCATCTTCACTGCCAAACCCCTCCTGTCTGCCGACTTCTACAAAATGAACTCCGCTTGGACAGCTTTTGAACAAGTTTATATGGGAGTGGATCTCTTTTTCTCTGTAACTTACATGATGTAGATCATTTTCCCCCAGCAGGCTATTAGACCTATTTGATTGGGTTGTATATGGCTGATCCGAGCCATGCTCCTGTTCCCCCACGTTCCCGTCTTCTCTCCTTAAGTTATGTTCATTTCTAAGGCAAGAGCTCACAATCCGATCTGAATTGACTTCAATATTCCGTCCATTCAGATTATGTGCATCTTTATTTTGCTGTTCCCCTGTAACCAACTGTGGAGTGCAGTTCTGATTGTTCACATGTTGAGATCCATCCACTTTAACCGCCGCATGACCGCATGAGGAGCCAGTGTGGAAAACTTTTCCAATATTAGCCCCCCGAATCCGAATTAGCACACGACATCCCCACTTGGTTTTCATTCTCTAAATTATCTCTTGCTACATCTACCTCAGGAATGTCAGGATCTGGGGGATTTTCCATATTATTTGCTTCATCATCCCCGATAAATTCCCCATCTTCCAAATCATATTCTTCTCCATCCTTCTCAGCTTCGAAAGTGTCTGAAACACCTTCGCTATCATCTTCAGATCCCGATATTAAGTTATTCGGGTTACAAAATCCCGGTTCCCAACCGTCCCCATCTTCTTTAACCCAAACAGAGAAACCAATTTTTCTCCAGCGGACTTGAACTAGTTGATTAATTGAGGTACTGAGGTTAGTTAAGATGCACACTCTCTCAAAAGAAACATTTGCAGCATCTTTTGAACATTCACAGGGGATTAGAACTCTTCCGAACCTGTTGGCAATTATAGTAAAGATCTGCGGGTCCCACATTTCCACCGGTACCCCTGTTATTTTGACCCATATGGCTTTCAAACTCTGTACATTAGAACCATCCCATCTCTTTAGCCAAGCGAACCACTTCTTCCAATAATTCCGTTGTTGATCAAGAAACTTCTCAGCTTTGAAAGTATCTCCAAAATCAATCAGAACCATTAACCCCCCAAGTATCTGACAAAGGCAGAGATTATCCTATCCGCCTTAATAATATTGAAAAATGAGACGAGCTAATCGTAATCAGTTGCTTCACCTATTAGGCAACCTTTAAGCCAAATATTCGATACCGGTTGAATAGAATCCGGAATAGTGATCGAAGAAATGGGATTGGAGGCGTTACCCTTCACAATATCAGCAAAAGACCCGTTATTGTTCGAAACATTCCAGCAATTGATTTTATTTCCCCCCTTGAACTGATCCAAGTTTAGACTTTGATTGAACTTAGTGTTTTGAAAACCATGCTTGTTACTCTGTTCTAAGAAGCCATTAAAACCATTCAGATTTTGGAACGTACCTCTTTCTGTGGCTAGCGGATGCCTTTTTTCTTTATTCCTCCCATACTTGGCTATGTTCGCCTGCAACACTGCATTGCCCACCTTGATCCGATTTAGAGTTCTTTCAAGCATCAATTCATCCTGCACTCTGATAAACCTAGCGAATCCGAAATTAGTTCCATTGCTATCCCTCTTTTTCGCCAAGTAAAAGTCAACAATTCTCCCATATTTCATGAGGACGCGCCAAAGATCAGATTCCGACCAGCCACCATGTATGTTCGAGATGTAGTAAGTTTTCGCAATATTGTCCAGGTCTCTGTATCGGTCTAGATTCTTCTTAGCATCAGCGTTTTTCCGGAACCTTACTTCCACCCATCCACGGTTGCTCCGGTCTCTCTCTCTCTCTCTCTCTCTCTCTCTCTCTCTCTCTCTCTCCTCTCTCTCTCTCTCTCTCTCTCTCTCTCTCTCTCTCTCTCTCTCTCTCTCTCTCTCTCTCTCTCTCTCTCTCTCTCTCTCTCTCTCTCTCTCAGCGACTCTTCCTCTCCTGCTCATTTTTTCTTAGTTGTCGTTACAATGACAAGTTCTTTGGATGCTTCCAGGCTGTCCTTATTAGCGGGAGGGACAAACCATTCTAAACATTAGCTACCTACGTGAGTATTACTAGAAATTCCCACATTGCTGCTTGAGTGAAAAAAGAAAAAAAGAAAAAAAAGAAACCTAGTTACGAGCTCTTTATTAATACAACGAGAAGCATAGAACAACAAACATGTATATGATTCTATTACAACCACCCTTACGATTTAGAGATCAAATATATATATATATATTACAAATAAAGATTTAAGATTTTCCTTACTCAAACATTATTAGTTAAATATAGTTTTTTCTTCTTCTAAGATTCTGGTTAAAAACTTGGTCTGGATTTAAAAAATTGGTTTCAATTCAAATAATAGACTTTTTTAAATCGTATGGGTATATACTTTTTTTTCAATTCAAGTTAAAATGTATTTACTGTCATGGACTTTCTAATATATTTTGTAATTCAAGATTTCAAGAACATTCAACGACATTTTGATACCCAATTAACTTATTTCACATTTCTACGATGACAAATTTGATTCGTTAGTTGTATTAGCTAACTGAGGGTGGATTGCTTTTTTGTGCAGGCTAGGGGTGTGGATTATGCTTCTACTGCCGATGGCATCGGCCATCCTGGACAAAAGTGGCTAACACAATGTAAGCAACACGTTTGACTTAAAAGTCAAAAAGTTTCTCCTTTGAACGATATAGTTCTTAAAAGTCAGTTAGCCACTGTTCAAGCCCCTCCTGGAAGATGCATGGACTTGGTGAAGCAATTGTCAATGCCAGGACGCTTTTACCAACTGATCCAATTTTGGGTTCCAGAAAAATTACCAACATAAATAAAAGGACAATACCCTCCAACCCCTTAATTACGGCTGGTATTATTTATCATATACTTGTGAACACACTTTTTTATCATCTGAAGATTCAAAGGCATCAATTACACACTAAAAATTTCAAAACTAAAATTACAGGAGCAACTTATCGATGATATAGAAAAAAATCATACCATAACCGAAGAAGTTTGGTTGCTAAAATAGAGTTGGGTTGAAGAAATAAATCGCGTGAGAGAGAGGGGAGCAGAGTTGGAACCGTGAATATAAGAGGAATCTAAGAATTCTTACTGCCAAAAGGCCCAAAACTAACGACTATGGAAAAAAAAAAGCCCTCAAGCAGTCTCAATTGGTGTCTAACCTTGCTTTTTGAACTCTTTAAAAGTGTTTATGGATAAAAGTGTTTATTGATTTATGATGGTGGCAAAATTAGTTATTAAAAAGTGTTTGAATTAATTTTTGTGGTGACAAAAGTCAATAAATCTGCAAGTTTTATAAAAATGACCCAAAATGACATGTTTTAACACTTTTTTGGCTTAATTTTTACATGTAAAATGAGAATGGAGACATAAATTTGCGAGTTTTGTAAAAATGTTAGGTTTGAGTAGTATTTAATGAAGGTATTAGGCTGAAGGGTGTGCAAGACACCCATGACAACCCAAGACTCCCGCCACGTCAGCGCCATGTCACCAAGACTTCCAAGACTTCCACTAGGGGTGTGCAAGACTCCCATGACCACCCTTTTAATTTCCACGTCACATTTTTATTTTACGTTTTTTAATTAAAACCAAACATTAAATTAAGTTTAAATAAAAACATTATATTAATTAAAAACCATAATATTAAAATAAAAAACATTACATTAAATTAAAAAAGACATAAAAAAATTAAACATGTCCTAAATTAATTTAAAACACAAAATACGATAAATTTAAACACAAAATACGATAATTAAAATCCTAGACACGATATCCGTGAAATCGAGGTTCATTTTTCAAGACATTCCACGCATCCATATGTGTGAAATCGTTGTCGTACATCGTCCGATACTCTTCCAACGATTGGGAAAGGATCTGTTCGTCGGTGACCCCCTCGTGGCGGTTCGCCTTCATAAGTCGTTCAAAGTTATACACTTTAAATGACAAATTCCTCCATTTGAAGCAAATATGATCTTTACTCCTATATTCATTTATGCCCAAAATGGTGTGAAACGAATCCGCAACACGTTGCCAGAAACCGTGAGCGTGACTCCTCACATCAGGGTCTTCACTTTGGATGAGCCTGGCCCTCGCTAACGCTGCCTCTTCTTGTTGAGTCCAATGCCGAGCACGGTTTCCATTTCCCACACCGTTTCCATTTCCCGCACCGTTTCCATTTCCCACACCAGCCATTTGAAAATGTGTGTCTATTGATGTGTATGTGAGAAATGTGTGTGTATTGATGTGTATTGTGTGTGATTATGTGTTTTAAATGTATATATATATATATATATATATATATATATATATATATATATATATATATATATATATATATATATATATATATATATATATATATATATATATATATATATATATATATAGTGAAAGTAAAAAAAAAAACTGAATTTTTTTTAATTCCAACGGCTTAAAAAAAGGGTCAAATATTTGAATTGGAAGCCTTCACGCGTTTGCAGGAGGGCTGCCCCTGGACGCCGACTATCGATGACGCGGGGGGGGGGGGGCAGTGTTTGCCACGTCCTTGCTGCTGATGTGGAGGACGCAGGGGGGCGCGTGCGGCGTACCCTTCGGCCTTATATCTTTTAACTTCAAAAAGTCATAAGCTGGTTTGAAAAGTCAGGATTTTTAGGGTGGGCGGAGTGTAGCTGCCGGTAGCCGGCCCCATTCAAAAATTGTCGACTGAGTGGAGCTGTCGGAACCCGCACCTCCTCAATCCCACTTCCATCCATTTTCTTATTTTCCTTCGACTCCAATCGGTTTCACGAACCCTCGCCTCACCCACTTGAACCTGCCACCGGCCGAACCTGCATCCCACCTAGCGACTACTCCGCCCTCCCTTATAACTTATTGGAATTAGCTTTTTGAAGGCTTATAAATAGCTATTTTGAAAAGTGTTTTTGATATTGTCAAACACTTATTTTGACTTATTAGCTTTTCAAAAAATTAATAAGTCAATAACTTGTTTTGAAAAACAATCCCAAATACCCCAAAAGACGGCCTTCTTTTTCTTTCAAGTCTATGAATTTTTTTAAATTCTCAGTAAATGATAAGATTTTCCTATATTTTTCTATAAAAATAGAGAACCAATAATATGGAATCAACATCAGTTTCTTTTTTTTCCTTGTTTTCCATATTAAACAAATAAGAAAAATTAAATTGATTTTGTTAAAACCATAGTAAATTAAATCTTTGAAAAAAGGGGTGTTACATGGTTCCTCATGGATAAAATAAATTTGTTGGAAAAAAGGTATCACTAATTGCCGCCGCCGCCTTGATCACTTAGGCCTGCTTCAAAATCATCATCACCAAAATAAATATGAGAAGGGTCAGCACAGTGGTCATCAAAATACAACTGAGTTGATACATTAACCCTTTGATCAAGATTTGGGAATGAAACATGAAAATTGTGTAATAAGAAATCATAAACGCGTCCCAACCGAACTTCCTGGTGATTCATCAACACTTGACATTAGCTTAATGAGGTAAATATTAACTCCAACATGAAGAATCAGATCATTCTTAGTATTTTATTCCTCGAATATAATATGCTTGTTGGGTCTTTCAATAGGTTCATCAAAAGATGTTCCTATATTAGGACATGTAATGTTAAAAATAAGTGGTGTGTCTAGAGTCGTATCAACAATCATATAAGGTGCTAAAATAGGCACTATTTTCCGTATGACTAGCTGAGATGAGATGAGGGGGATAACCTATGTGTTTGTTCCCTATATGGAAATGAAACATCTTATTGTTAAGAGGGATCTGGTGGGGTTTATTCATTTCGTGTCTAGGACTTGAAATCAAGTTCAATATCAAAAGTTTATTGAGAGAATTTGGTGGCATACGAGGGTGTCCTTTGTTCTGGTAGGGTAAAGAGAGGTGGTGAGTTTGATCTCAAAAAGCAGTCTTAATGGGTTGTGAACTTGGGATAGTGTGGATAGGTCTTAATCCACACATAAACTCTCTATACCTTTTTAAAGACCATACTATCTGGTAGGATACTACTAAAACAACAAAGATCTTATCTTGATCACCAGGCATAGTAAATGAAGATATCTAAAATATCTCTCGAAGACAATATGCTTTAGCTTGCTTCACATATAATGACTTGTGTAACCAATAATAAAGATTTATAGCCAAAAATCATTGATAGCACACAAACTTCTCTGCTCGGGCCTAAGTTGTCTTCAAAATCTTTGTAAAGAAGAGTATGAAAATTGGTTTATTGATAAGGGGTTTAAGTTGTCAAACATTGTAAATTTACATAATGATAAAATGACGAATTGTATGTGTCTTGCTACTACAATAAAAGATCCGCAACAATGTGCTTCACACATAACCTTTGTATTATAACTAATATGTTATATTTTCTGTTTTTATTTAAGATTTTGAGATATATCTTGTAAATCTGTTTTTTTATTGTTTACCATTGAAGGGAAGGGTACAAATGAGAACCATTAAAAAGTGAGAACCGTGAGAACCAATCTCGGCCCTTGACGCAATTCATCGAAGGGTTGTGTATTATAAGAGGGTTAACCAATGTGAACGCGTTATAGACGATCAAACCTCACAACCCTTGTATCAAACCCTTATAAACCAATATGTGGCCTAGATTAGTTTATTTTAGTTCTCGATCTTTTAATGATTTTCATTTGAATATATATATATATATATATATATATATATATATATATATACATATATATATATATATATATATATATATATATATATATATATATATATATATATATATATATATATATATTATTATTAGATTTGTCGTCAATGTTAATTGAATTAACGTGCTCGAAATGTTATAAAGACATTGGAACTAGAGTTATCATTAACTTTAAATATGTGATTATGTTATTTGGTTTGAGTTTGTGATGAATAGTGATGAGTAATTTATAATTAATTTGACATACTTTCAAATTTATATTTTGATTTGTCAATGATTTACAACCTATAATTTAACACGTATATAAGAATATAAAGGATAGTCGGTTGCCAATTCATTACATAAACTCTTTTAAAAATATCGACTAGAAAAATGTATATCATTTATTAATAATTTTTTATGAAAAGAGATAGAATTTCGAATAATTTATTAAGTTAAGAGATTTAATTACAGAACATGTCTTTGAAGAATTTCTATGAGAAATATCTAAAGATACAAAGTTTTTCTCCCTTATCACAAGTATATAAAAATAAATGACATTATTATTTCTTTTACGAAACTTGAATCCCTAAGTTTTTAGATCCAGTTTGTATTATACAAGTAGCGGAAAGTGTAATGCTACTTCCTTTTTAGCTTTGCGTAGTAGAAGAACGTCAACTCCAGACGCAATCACATGAGAACAATCTTTCTGGTGCTCGTTAGATGGTGGGATTCCTTATTTTCTTTTCGATCCATTCTCCATTTCTTCCCTCAAAACCCTAAATTTCCCCTTTCCAATTGCCGCGTATGGAGAGATCTGGTAGTAAAGACTTGAACAACATCGTTGGGGCTTCCTTATCATGTAAGCTGATTCCTTTCCCCTTAAAATAAACAGGAATCTCGATCTCACTCGGTGTTGATTATCTTTATTGACTTATCATTGATTGTTCATTGGGTTCAGTACTTGCGGTCTGATGTTGCTCAGTTTAATTGAATTCGCTTCTGTTTGCAACCGAATTGTTTATTTGAATTCCCGTTGGCATGAGATCTTGAAACAACACTTGTTTTGGGTTACTGAGGTTTCTTCCCCCTCAGGTCCTAGAAAGTTCAGTTTGACTTTTGGATTCAAATGGGTTGCGTTTTAACTTAAAGATTTGTGATAATTGTTGTGATTGGAAAGAAAAAAAATTATATGTGAAAAGGAACTTCACTTGAGATTCGTGGAGTTAAGAAACTAGATACATCTATATCAGATGCAAATTTACAAATCGGACATGCATTTTAATCATGACATCCATGGTGTAGGTATGCGTAACATAATTTAGCAGAAACTTACATGTGCCTAAAATGATCATTCTTTTGGATTTCATGGGGAATACATGTTTTCTCAAAACTAATTCTATTTATATGTTCAAGCTGTTACCTCTAGACTCGTTTCAAGGTTTTCTTTTCTGTTCCTTATCCATTATAATTCAATGCAGATGACAGACGCTTTGATGCATCACAGTATGCTTTTTTCGGTCAAAATCTTTCAGAAAAGGCTGATTTCGGGTGTATAGAAGTTGAAGAAGAATATGATAATCCTTTAAATGGACTAGGCGACGATGAATACCGTTTATTTAATAGAGAAGAGGTATGTTTCTTAGATCTACTTATGAAGACAGTTTACTATTTTTATTTTTTTTCATTTTGAAACTTACGGTGTTATTTTCACTTACTTAATGTATATCGTTACTCAATCTGATTTTGCTCTTCTATTAACAGGAAACAGGGGTTGGTTCCCTATCAGAATTAGATGATCTGTCAACTACTTTTTCAAAGGTCAGCTTCCTTCATCCATTGCAATCATTAATTTCTTATTTGCATTGATTTTATGGAAAATAAGTTAATGTGATCTTAAAGATTTTTTCCGTTTTGTGTTTTGCAGTTAAACAGATCAGTTAGTGGACCGAGGCATCCTGGAGTTATTGGTGATCGAGGATCAGGATCGGGATCTATTTCAAGGGAAAGTAAGTATATATTTTTTATTGGTATTGTATATATTTTTTTATTAATCATTAATATCATTATCATAAACTATTTTCAGGTTCATCGGCCTCCGAATGGTTACAAGAAAGAGAATCATCCGAGTGGTTGGACCACCACATCTCCGACACCGAAATCCACCATGGAACCAGAAGATGGTCATCACAACCGCATCTCTACTCAGATTCAAAACCATTATACCGCGCTTCATCATACCCACAAGAACCACACCAGTTCTTCAGCGAACCCGTTGACCCGTCCATACCATCCTTTCAAACCAATCTCTCCTCGCCACGTCAGCAACCCCATCTCTTAAACCTCTCGTCCGCCATCACCAACCCCCACCTAAACCTCTCCCGTTACAACCACATAATCCCTCCCGTCCTTTCCCGGTACTCTCAACCCCAACCCCAAAACAACTTCGCCAATCACATGTTACATGTGGATCATGCGGGATTACTAAGCAACACTTTTCAACAGAAGTTACTCCATAACGGGTCGTTGTCGCCCCATTTCATCCCCCCGGGTCAACACTTGACCCGCCCGTTCTCCCCGCTCCAGCTCTGCCCGGTTCCGTCTCGTCCGCTTCATTTAGCTAAATATGAACCGAAAATTAAGACCCAGAAAAAGGGGCGTCTTTCCCGCCAGGGGTCGGATGGTAGTAACCAGAAAAACGATAAATTCCGGGTACAGTTCAAATCAAAATACATGACTTCTGAAGAGATTGAATCTGTTCTTCGTATGCAACATGCTGCAACTCACAGCAACGATCCGTATATAGACGATTACTATCACCAAGCCCGTATTTCCAAAACTTCATCCGATTCGAAGGCGAAATCCCGTTTCTGCCCTTCTCATCTTAAAGATTCTTCTTCTCGATCCTCGCGTAACAGTACAGAATCACATCATGTGAATATTGATTCTCATGGAAGGATTTCGTTGACCTTCATCCGCCGCCCACCGCCTCTCCTTGAAGTCGACCCGCCACCGGGCTCCAGTGGGCCCGATCAAAAATCTGAAAAACCGTTAGAACAAGAACCGATGCTTGCAGCCCGAATCACAATCGAAGACTGCCTCTGTCTTCTTCTTGATGTAGACGATATCGATCGTCTTTTACAATTTTCACAAGATAATGGAGCTCAAATGAGACAAAGAAGGCAGATTCTGCTAGAAGGTCTCGCGAATTCGCTTCAGCTTGTTGACCCACTCGGGAAAACTAACAACAACTCGGCCGAGTTGACTTCCAAGGATGATATCGTCTTTTTACGATTGGTTACCCTTCCAAAAGGTCGTAAACTCATATCTCGATACCTTCAACTTCTTTCACCGAGTAGCGAGCTTGCACGAATAGTTTGCATGGCGATATTCCGTCATTTACGGTTTCTTTTCGGGGGTGTGCCTTCTGATGACTCGGCTTTAATGACAATCACTAATCTAGTGAAAACAGTTTCCACATGTATCAGTGCAATGGATTTGAATTCCCTGAGCGCTTGTCTAGCGGCGGTTGTGTGTTCTTCAGAGCAGCCTCCGCTTCGGCCGATCGGGAGTCCAGCTGGCGATGGTGCTTCGGTGATTCTGAAAGCGGTTTTGGATCGGGCCACACAGCTGTTAACTAACCGTAATTTGCAAAACCCGATGCTCTGGCAGGCTTCTTTTGATGCGTTTTTCGGGCTGTTGACCAAGTATTGTTTGAGTAAGTATGATAGTTTAGTGCAAGCTATGTATACGCAAGTGCCACCTGGCGCAGAGGCGGCGAGAGCTATCGGGCGGGAAATGCCCGTGGAGCTTTTGCGGGCTAGTCTTCCGCATACAGATAGTAATCAGAGGAAGATGTTGGTTGATTTTTCTCAGAGGTCGATGCAGGTTGCAGGGTTGACCGGTCATAGGGGTAGCGGTGGTCAGGTGACTCCAGAATCGGTGAGAGGATAAAAAAATGTTGTATGATGATGACTTTTATTTGTTACAGTTATCAATGGTTTGTGTTGGCGGTGAAGAGGTTTATATTTGTTCTGAAGGTAGTGTAGTGATAATTGGTAAATGGTAATCTAAAGCTAAGCAGCAACTCTGACCAGTATGATGACTTCCGTGTATAGAGAGGTACACTGCTGGGAGTTGAGAGGGGAGGCTTGTTTTTTTGGTGCTCCCAGTTTCGTTTCTTTTCATTTCGTATATTTTAATCGTGTAATGTTGTTAACTTCTGGATTTGTGTTTACAGTTTCCTGTTGATTGTCTATCTTGCTCTTGCATTTTTTGTTACTTTACATACTCCCAAAACCTCAAATCGTTGTTTATTATATTATGAATGCAGGAGGATGTAATTATTACCTCATAATGCTTGCCCACTTAGTTGGGAGTTCAAGGAATTACCTTTTAGGTCTGTTATCCATTGCATCTACAGCGTATATATGGAATCTAGGTAAAAAACAAAAAAAGTATCGTCTGGTCGACAAAGAAAAAACATATCCAACTTTGTTTAGCAATAAGCGTGTTGGGTCCACCATTCTCAATGTTTATTGATAATTTGATATTTTGGAGTTTGGCAACACGGTAATCTCATTTATAACTTTTAATGATTGCTAACTGATAAATGAGGAACACGTGCGCATCAAAATTTCGAAAACATATTTTATTTTTCCCAAATCTCGGAATGAAGTGATAGAAATTCTTTTGGACGAAACGGGTATTCTTCTTCAATATGTGGTCTAGTCTACCAGATGGCAAACTCGTCATAAACAGTGTTTGCAAAAAAAAAAAAAAAAAAAAAAAACCATGTGAAAGCCATGTGCCGGTGTGCAATTAGATCCATAAACAGTGTTCAGCGCACACATGCAAGTTGCAACTACAGTGTAGAGGTGCACAAAAAAAGTCCTCATGGGGCATATCTTCAACCAGACTGGGTAGTGGTGGTACTGGTATCATTGAAATCGATCAATCAATAGTTCCGGACTAACAGTGCGCAATGAGCCCAGTCCAAGATCAAGTTTCTTTAGACCCTAACAGACAGCTCATTTTGACTTCTCTCAATTTTGTATAAAAGTGGTAGTTTACTTTTTGTAATTTTTCAACTTATAGTGGTTAATATAAACCATGCATCTTATGTAACCTTAAAATTCTTGCAAGTTTCTTTGTTTTTTATAAATATTTGAACATTCCATATGAAAATAAATAATGGTTTAATATAAACAATCCATTTCTAGTACTACTTATAGTTCATCTAATTTCATTTGCTCCTCTTATAGATTTTAATTAATAAATTAATAATATTTATAAATTTTATACTATAACGGAGAACCCCATCCGACTTATCCTTTGGATGATCCTGATGGAACAACCTCCAGTCTCACAGGTGTCACACACACCTGGCACAACACACGTGGTACAGGTCAAACTCTTACGGGGACAAAGAGAAGGCCCGTGGCCATCCTCTAATGGAAACCCACAACATTCCTTATGGGGAAAGAGAGGGAGTGAGATTTGAATGCTGGACCACCCTATGGGGAAGAGAGGGAATCCAATGGTCATACACCAAATAAAATAAAAAAAACTGTTTGCTATCTTAAAATAATACTGCAGGTCCAAAACTGAAGTCAAAATTAACAAAAAAATATAATGAAATTGCTTTTAAACCTAGCTATTACAAATAACATGGTGTCTATATCTGCAGAAAAAGCCTAAAACTACGCTGCAAACATAAATAGTCATACACCAAATAAATCATAAAACAGTCTTCTAATTAGCGAAACTCATCGTGGTATTCATAATCTTCATCTTCATCCTCATTGAAAATAGCACTATAAAATACATATGGACTGTCAATCATTTCTGTCAATGATAACCGTCCATCTTTATCTGTATCCGCCTGAAATCAAACATTAACCTTTCAATTAAGATAAAAAATTTCTAGATCTTTCAATTAAAATAAAAATATCAAACATGGTTACCTGTGATATAATATAATCTGCCTGCTGTTTGGCATAGTAACGTTCTGATGGATGAAGCTTCCCAATGATAGGTAGCAGTTCCACATCAGACAAATATCTACAACATCAAAACTAGTTTTTAAGCACATCCAGATTATAATTAAGTTGATAATGTATATAAAATATAATAGCTGTGAATTTACCCGTCACCATCTTTGTCAAGCTGGGCAAAAAAGATCTTTGCTGGGGACTCCAATGAATCGCTAGATTCATGTGAAGAATTATGACTATCTTCATCATAGTTTCTTACAAGGTCAAATAGCCCATGGAAGAACTCTTTGAAATTTACTTTCCCATCTTTGTCAGTATCTCGTTCCCTACAGTTTTCTAGTTTAGAGCAATAAAAACAGAAACTAATTCAAAACAACTTGTAAATAACTAAAAATAGCAAGCCACCTTACTTCCTCCTTGCACAGCCACTGAAGTAGTTTCGGATTTTTAGTGTCTGCGGGGTGCTGAAAGCTACATATCACAATAACATGGGTCAAATTTATGGGAAGAAGAAGATGGAAGTCTAAGAAAACTGATATACTTTCTAATGAGGTGATAACTTACTCATTGAACTCGGTTATATTCAAGAAACCATCCCCATCAGCATCAGATGCATTGAAGTGCTCCTCTTTCCACCAACCCATATCATACCCAAATGAATGGTTATCTGATGAATTCATAGACAGATTGAGATGTAAGGGGAATATCCAAAGATAGAATAACATGAGGAATTTACTTAAGTTGTGATGAAAACAAAGTACAAGATTCCTATTAGCAATTACTGCGTTAACAAGATAAGTAATTACTGAGACTCTAATTCTTCAATAGGCACATGATAAAAGTTCTGTATAACAATTTCTCACTAGAAAAGGTCCACTTTTGATTTAAAAGATTCATATCTAGTACTCGATCTTTCACACACATATATATGTATCTATGGTACACCCTTTATATACTTGAATGTAACAATTGCAAAAATTTCTACACTAAGAAATCTTCTTAGTTTGAAGTCCTTAATAACTCATATAAAAAGGCAGCGTCAAGATTCCAAACCTAATCTCACAAGCTAGCTACTTGTAAATGGATACAATACAGTCAATTGATATCTCTGCTTAATTCATTAAGAAGATCATTCATAGAATATATTACCCGAGTCACGAACCCAAGAGGGAGGTTGGTATTCAGCAAAAGAAACTAAGCCATCGTGGTTTTTGTCATGCAATTCCATCTCCCTCTGACTGCGATGTAAGACTTCCCTCTGTGATTGTTCAAGGTTCCATTCAGTCAGCTCGTGATCAGTCACGAAGCCATCGGTGGGATCGATATCAATCCTGGGGAAAAGCAAAACTAATCTGTGCGTGATATTGAACTTATGTTCATCATTCAAGTAATCTTCAGCGTCAATGAAGTCCTCCCATTCTGGTTGTGATTCCATTCCAGGAGCATCATTTGCTTCCGGTTCGGCTTCTGCTTCATGATGATGGTCATCAAAGAAGTGGCTCTTCTCCCATAATTTGTCCTCTCTTTTGCGCTCAATGTCGGCTACCAACGGGTCGAAGGAAACATGATGCTCCGCTGGGGTTGCGATGGTGGGGGTGAAAGAGAAGTTGGAGCGCAGCTTGAGTCGACGGTGGCGTCGATGGTTATTCCGGTGATTGGACTTATTGGGGGAATGCGATATCAGAAGGAGGAGGAGCAAAGCTACAGTGATGTAGATGAAGACCGAGAGTTTGCCCATCTCATCGGGCGGCGGCTGTGTCGGTGGCGATGGGAGGCGTGAGAGAGAATCCCGGCCAATATCCCTGGACTGGAGATCTCAATCTGTCTCACCAGTTTAGGGGTTTGGCAGTTGGAGACGAAGTGGATGATTTATTATTATTGATTCAATGAATGAGAATGCCAAGATTGAAGAAGGAGGATCAAGATTTTCAACACTATGGTAGATCTGTTTCACAGATTTCGTGAGAATATATATAATATATATAATCTAATATAATATTATATATATATATATATATATATATATATATATATATATATATATATATATATATATATATATATATATATATATATATATATATATATATATATATATATATATATATATATAAGTTACGTAAAATTAAAAAAAAAAAAAAAAACTATTGTGAGAGTTTTATCTAGAAAATCTCCAATAAAATCTTAATATTTTGGTCTAATTTATGAAAAAAAAATCTCAATTAATTTTTATTTATTAAAAATGACAGAAAACCGGCTAATGTTTTCAAATTAGTCATTTTTAACATTTTTAGCAGGTAACTGCATGTTTTATATTCAAATCCTAATATTTTGGCATAGTTTACGGAAAAGTACCAACATGTTTTATCTTCAATAAAGTCCTAATATTCTATGCAAGTTTATGGAAAAATTCGAACATTTTAACTCAGTTTTACTTGGAAAAAATTACGTACTTATACATGTATTTGAGATTTTAATAACGTAATTATATGTTTAAAAATGTATTTTTATGTATTTATAAAAAATACTTAAAAATAACGTATTTAATAACATAAAAATAATTAAAAAGTACGTCAAAATACATAAAAAGTAAAAACAATATATAAGTACCTTTTATAAATGTTTTATTTTTAAAAAGTTATTATAAGAATTGTTTGGCAAAATAAAGACACAAAATCAGGAGTGTTAGAAGTGGAAAGGCGCTTCATTTAAAATTTAAGGGCAGGGGTTTGAAACCCGTTGTTCACAACTTTGTTAACTTTTAAAAACTTTTGACTGACAAACCCTTGACTATACTAACTTGACATCTTTGGCCCTTTTAATCTTTAATCAAAATGGATGGTCCTAAATGGTACTTTCATTAATTAATTTTCATTTTAACAACATACTTTCACTTTCTAATCAATATATCTGATCATAACTTTTAATAACCATACTTATTCCCTGGTTATCCTGAAGGGGCATCATGTTATTTCCTTGGATCTTTCTTGTTTACTTATTACAACATTATATTCATGACCTCTCATTTGCCTAATTCATTAGATGTCTTATACAAAATAGCTCATTTGGAATTACACATACACACACTAAGAAAGCTTTAGAATTCATTCAGAAGCTTGCGTAGCGAAGAAATGGCGAAAAACTGCAAGCTGAAAAACACACAGCCCGTGTAACTTTCACACGGCCTGTGCCAAAAGGATTTCTCATCAGCAGTCAAAACACACGACTCGTGTGCTTCTCACACATCCCGTGTGAGGATGTTTCCCCTTTCGTAGGCCAAAACTCATGAATTTTGAGAATTATTCTTGAATTTCACAGTTGTCATAGGCCAAAACTCATGAATGTTTCCCCGTGCGGTTTTAATACGGTAATTTTGTACTATATATATATATATATATATATATATATATATATATATATATATATATATATATATATATATATATATATATATATATATATATATATATATATATATATATATATATATATATATATATATATATATATATGATAGGTTCAATATACAACTAAATTATATTGGCTAACATTAGAACCACGTGAAAATTGTTTATGTTCACTTATGAACATATGTTCATTTATGAACATGTTCGTCTATGAACATGTTCATCTAATGAACATGAAAATTACATATGTTCATAAATGAACATAGGCAATTTTTAAGTGGTTCTATGGTTAGCCAATATAATTTGGTTCAATGTTGAACCTATCCATGTGTGTGTGTGTATATATATATATATATATATATATATATATATATATATATATATATATATATATATATATATATATATATATATATATATATATATATATATATATATAAGCGATCGAGTGAGGACTCGTGAGGACATCTTTAAAAAATTGAAAAAAAAATAAAAAATATATAAATAATAAAATGGATCATGAGCGATCGAGTGAGGACTCGTGAGGACATCTTTAAAAATTGAAAAAAAATAAAAAATATATAAATAATAAAATGGATCATAGTACTATATTGGAGAAAACAAATTCGAAAAAAAACTTTTGGATAACTATTTTTTTTATAATGAACTAATGATCCAAAAAAAACAACAAACAAAAATGGATCATTACTGTTTTTCAATGATCCAATTTTTTTGATAATGATATAATACTATTCTCGATTTTATGATTTGTATTTTTTTTATATTTTTTTTTCAAGTTTTTTAAGGTGTCACTACGAGTCTTCACTGAAAAAAATAGTCCTCACCGGAACGGGACCCTATATATATATATATATATATATATATATATATATATATATATATATATATATATATATATATATATATATATATATATATATATATATATATATATATATATATATATATATATATATATATATATATATATATATATATATATATATATATATAGAGCGGTGTTGTTTGAACCGCGGTTTTGTGACTATAAATCGCAAACCACACCGGGGAGTTTCAAACTGCATTATGTGGTGCGATGTGGTGCGGTGTGGACGGTTTATGCGGTTTGTACGGTTTGGTGGACACCTCTACATTTAAACGCTTCTTTACTTTTGATCATTGATTGCTAAAAGTAGAGTGACTTTTAAATAATAACAACCCAAGGATCTTAGAACATCCAAAATGCATTGAAGTTTATAAGTTTAATGGATTATCACATAATTATTGTATTTTTCATATAACTCTATTAATTTTTTTATAAAATACACTAAACTCTACAAACTCTACAAAAGTTTAATAGAATATTTATTTAAATTTTAAATTTCTTTTAGGGTTAATAACATAAAAGTCATTGTAGTTTGACCAAAATTACGATTTAACCACTATATTTTTTTTGTTCCATAAAAACCACTTATACTTTCAACAAATTTCATATTGACCACTATTTATTATATTTTATAAGTTTTAAGGATTATTTTCATCGAAAGATTATGTAAAAAGTTCTATACCGACATTTGAAGCAAATATTGGAACTTCATTGCAGTGAAAATAATACATAAAGTTATCTACATGTGATTTTGCTCTTTGTAAGTGCAGCTATTCGGCCACGTTGTGAATGCATAGAGTGTCCAAGTAAATCCACTAAATTTTGAATGCAGCGGGGGTAAGAAGTGTTTCGAGTTAGCGGCATACAATCATAACTTTTATTTGTTATAGTGGTCGCAATGTATCTTTTTGAAAATATGAGTGGTTTTTACGATTTTTTTTAAGTATGAGTGGTTTTTTTAAAACAAATAAAAAATATAATGATTAAACCGGATTTTGGCCAAACTACAATGGTTTTTATATTATTAGCCATTTTTTTATCTCTCTCATTGAATAGTTCAACGGTTATTAAACTTTATATCTATTGAACACAAACGTGACATCAACATACGACATCTTACTATGGTTAAGTTTAATTCATTACTAGACATTTCATCTCATTTAACTCTTTCATTAAACTATGCATTGTGGATGTTCTTAATCTAAAATGTGATCAAATAATAATGTAATAACTGTAATCATTTATATCCAAACATGGCCCTAAAGGCATGACTACTATTGTGTCAAAGATGTCATATATCATACAAAAAAAAAAAAAAAAAAAAAATCATGGACTCCCCTATTGGTCGTAGCCCTAAAGGCTACCCTGAATATATGTATGGCAACAAGCCGTCCTTTTTTCATAATTTATTTATCGACTAAAATGACGTCTCATCTTGAAGCTGAATCCTCCCCATGTTGGCCGTGAGACTAGTTGATAATGACACAATAGGCAATGCTTACCATTTTTTAATATGAGAAGACATTATGCAAACCTCTAGTTCAAGGAACCTTATGCTCACTATAAGATGAAGTTTTTCCTCTCACATTTTCCACACAAATAAACTTTGTTGACAAAAATTCACATTATAATTTTGGAGCCACTTAAGGGCTTCTATCTCTCAATAGTCTACAAAATCTTGGAAACAAAATCTATGGAGCCCCTACGGAAGAGCTCTCACCCGAATCCTCTGAATCTGAACCATCAACCATCTTTTCTAGAGAATCCATATCACCGGCTTCAGCAACTGTATGCAACCGAAGCTTTTCAGCATCCTCGCTGCAAATTTTTAAGACCATTAGTTGTTAACCAATGTACAGAGCACTTACTAAAAGAACTAGCGAATCCCTTCTGTGAGTATTGTAATAAATGCTATGTATCAAAAAACCATCAGTGGTTGGAAAAAGAAAGGGATAACTTTTCAGCAAGCATAAATCAATACATGGTATAGCAGGTCATAAATCAATTTCACACTTTTGACCCAAGTTTTAAATTTTGTTACGAAATTGGTCCAAACTTTAAATTTTATTATGAATATGGTTCAAACTTTTTTTTTTCTTTTACGAATCTACTTTTTTACAACTTTTTAAAGACATTTTGTACAACATTTACAACTTCTTTTACACTTTTTACAGCGTTTTTAAATTTGTTTTACAAATTTTTTAAACCTTTTATAACACTTTCATACAACTTTGTTACTTGCCTCTTTTAAAACTTTATAAACAAGAGTATTTTTTAAAGTTGTAAAAAAGTATAAAGAAGTTGTAAAAAAAGTTGTAAAAGTTGTAAAAAAAGTGTAGAAAAGGTTGTAAAAAAAGTTTACACGAGTTGTATATGAAAGTCTAGAAAATGTTGTATAAAAGTTTAAAAGGGTTGTAAAATATGTTTATAGAAAGTTTAAGAAAATTCTGCTAAAGTCTTAAAAAAGCTTTAAAAAACCTGTAGATAAAGTACATTTGTAAAAAAAAACTAATTTTGAGGCGAATTCATAACAAAATTTAAACTTTAGACCAAATTCATAACAAAATTTAAAGTTTGGACCAAATTCATAACAAAATATAAAAATTTGGGCAAAAAGTGTCAAATTGAAATACGAACTGCTAACCCAAGCATAACAGGTGGAAATCAAAGAACAAAGCTCGCCTTTTTATGTAATAATTCGGGTTTGTTGGCAACTCAAAGACATTTGAAATAGTTGTTTTCCCAAACATAGTGTAATCACAAAAAAAATACTTGCAAAACATGACGATTTCTTGAAGGACAATTCTTATCAAGAAGTGGGTAGAATCATTTGCAAATGACTTAAATACGATATGGGTATTGTGAGTAACAGAGAGCGGTCTTATAAAACTTGGGCAAAAATGTATGTGTTTTTGAGATTTTTTCAAGCACGATGGTTGTTTTGATGTAAGATGCCAATTACAACAGTTATAGAAGTAATTCCATGTACAACAAACGATGCTTACTCTGCAACACCAAATATTTCTTTCACTATCAAGGACCCGTCTCTTCCACAAAACTCAGGGAGCTGATACATGTTGTAAAGCGGATACAATCAACATAAGCATCACTTAATAAACATAATGAAGTGGTTTAATAGAAATTTTTAACTAATAATCAACTACCTAAAACGCCCTTCAATAAAACAAAACTAATGCTATCAGTATCTTCTACAGGTTGCCGAAAAGAAACGTTACAATTTTTTTCTGAACAACCCAAAATATATGTGCTCCATTATTTTTGTTATGGATGGAGTATTAAATATTAATATAGGCTACCCCATCGTATTTGAAAGAACACCATTATAGTAATGTTAACAACAATAAAAATAACAGAAATGCTAAGTGTATGTTAAGAACTTCAAACTGAAATTAAGAAATCACTTGATTATAGAATTGCACGAGTAAAGATCATTTTAATTTTACCTCTGAAAGATAGAAAATCTTTCCAAAAAGCGCTTGGACAGCAAGCTTTCTCCTTAATCCCTTTTCAGAATATCCCGATGTATTCATCACAACTGGACCTGCAACATGAGAGAAATCATTTGCATTAATTATATGCACACATGCACCACCACTTAGATAAAAAAAAAATTAGTTCATCAATTGTAGCTATTGCAAGTTAATTTATGGACCAGAAACAATTAATTAAAGTACAAAACTGAAACATATGTAGGTTTTGTACCTTTATCTTTGACAATTCTTCTTGAAATATCATTTAAAATTCCAGCAACTTGGGAATCTTCCAACAGTGTTGTTTTCCTGAGTTGAATCAATGCTGCAACCAGTTTTGGGTCGAAAGGCTTTTCATTTAATGCATATCGGATGTATTTTCGCAAAATCTCAGCCATGTTAAAGCCTGTCTGCATATGGAATAAAACAATATATAAAAGTAATTGTCTTTACAGACTATATTAATAAATTAATTAAAAAGATAAAAACACTTTTTTCTAGTCATTTGGTAAAAAACTATAATCAACTCAAAAGTTGAATGTGTATCACCTTCTGCATAAGTCCCTTCAAAGCTTCCTGCTGTACTCCATCGCCTTCTTTCTCAAGTAACTCATCTATTGACCTGCATAGCTCTGCATTTTTATTGACCTGATAGATATTTCTTGTCAGTTGTTTAATTATGACTCAAGCAATGTTTAGGAAGTTTCTGGTAAGTAATTGAAGAACAAAAACATCTTCATCACATTCTTACTTTTCAAGGTCTAAATGATCAAATTTAGAGACACGCCTAAGAAGTAGCCATAGGAAAACTGGATATTGAGATAAATTTAATATACTTAGATTAAACTACTGTTTGGTTCCAATTCTTCAAGTGATGATGATTAATATAAATGTCGACTACCAAACACCCCCTAAATATGTTCACTTTACACATTAATGTATGAAGTTTGAGAATAACTTCTTTCTTGATTGGATCTGTTATAGACTTCTTTCGTGTATATGGAGACATGTATAAACTGCCCTCTTATTCTTAAACTTTTGGAGATTTAACTCCCAAGACTGTATTGACATAATTGATTCTTGTTTGTAGAGGGATACGATCAGAACATTTGTCCTTTTCAGGAGTTATAAGGAGCCTGAATAGGTGCACACGAAGGAAAGTAACAAGGAAAACAAATTGAAGGCAACAATGTATTGAAAAGAAATTTGATGCACAAACCTAATAAGGAAAAAAGAGATAAGGTGAAAGGCAGACTCACCAGCTTACGGCGAGCTTCTTTTGGTGAAGAGAACTTTCGAATGGTCTTAACAACTGCAAAAACAAAGGAGATTCCGACATAAGCCAAAGGGACGGCGAGAATCCACGGGAAGGAAGTTTGACCAACTCTTGGACCAGGAAGGGCCTGTGTTACAGAGCCACTAAACTCAACAATGTCCAGAGCTTTCTCTTGTATCCATGGCAAATCTTCCTCGACTTCCTCCACCTCATCATCCTCCTTCTTCTCTGCTTCTTTAGGGTTTGTATTGTTCCTTGCTGCTGCTGCTGCGGTGAACGAAACCAATCGAATACGACGAGAGGAAGTTGATAATAAGGGAGAGAAGGGCGTGTGGAAGGTAGTCAATTTCAGTTGGGAAGATAGGCATTCCCTAGTAGTACTGGTGGTAACGATTTTACTGAGTATTGACTTCGATGGTGGCTTTGGTGTCGGTAGCCATGGATGGCGGTCAGTAGACGAGACAGCATAGTGATACCCAGAAGCACTAGACATTGCACCTTTCTCAGGATTTCGTTTATATGCAAGATGGGATAATTATCTTGTTCTTCAGATGATTATTACAGCTTGTGTGTGTGTGAATACCCGCGGTGGCGATAGTTGGATACGGAGGTGTTCTGCAAGAATTGGATTTTGGCTTGGCGTTACAAACACTGCGTTTTGGGCTTTTCTTTGTACTTTTGGTAGCTGGAAAAAGTTACTTATGGGCCGCCTGTCCACTACGAATGTTTACAACCTGTTTAAGTTGAACGGTTTTTGCAATAAAATATGCCTTATCATCAATTTATATATTTTAGAAACTTTAGGCTGAACGGAGTGGTGTTGCCGGTAACCGCATCATATCAGCTTCATGTTGCTGTTTTAAAAGAGAGAAGAGAGAACGGAGTGATGTTGGCGGAAGTAGAAGAAAAAGAAGAGATAGAGAAGAAAGAAGAAGACACATATAAGAGAGAGAGAGATGGAGGAGAGAGAGAGAGAGAGAGAGAGAGAGAGAGAGAGAGAGGGCAAGTTATTGTCGTTGAGGGATACCGCTCAAGGCATGCTGCTAATGTGGCTATGTGTTCCCTAACGGCAAAGGTCACAACATCAGATGCTATCAGCAATTTTGTTTTCATTCCGCACAACCTTAGTCCTTAGAACTAAAGTTTCTTAATAGAATTTTAAAATCAAGAGTTTATACAAACTCTAAACACATTACTTCACATTTATTATTTAAAATCAAGTTCTAATTAAGTTTTTAAATTTTGAAAAAAGAAAAATCCATTTAATTATGATACTTATCGTAGAGCATGTGCAATGGTTAAGCTCTCAAACACCTATTATCTTTGTCGCATCATCTTTCCAATAATATTTATTCAACAAAAACCATTTTGTTACAAACCTTCTTCAATTGATAAGATTTTCAAAATAATAATAATAATGAACTTATTTATATTTTATCTATCTTAAATATTTTATAAAGTCTCATCATATATTTATTATTTTTTAAAATATATCATATATCTGCAAATATAAATAAGGCTTGATTTTCACATATGTAGTTATGGAAATAAAAAGGATAAAATATCATGCGACCATAATGTTTTATAATATTTGATATTTATTTTACTTTTACAAATACTTTTAAATAATGTATTTTTATAAAATAATTCATTTTTCTTTTGTATATTTAATTAAATAGATTAACTAATAAAATATATTAAAGATTTCAAATACAAGCAGAATATAAAATGAATGTCATTGCCAAAATAGACGTATAAGAGTATTAAAATGTCAAAAGTTTACTAATGGTTGGATTGACTAGTGGTGCATAAAATGTAAGAACCCGCGAAAAAGTCAAAAAGGGTAAAACCGTCTTTTGTCGTATTGTACGACTATTATGTGTAATAATATGTATTTGTAAAATAATAAAGTGAGAAATACAAGTTTATTTGAAATTTGGAGTTTTGCCGAGTGAATAGTGAAACTTGACCAAAAAGGGCAAAATGGTCATTTGACATGGAAATGACCAAATTTGTCAAGAAAATATTAAGTTGGAAATTAATGAGGCATAAGTTGCAAAGTTATGGGTATTAGGACCATTTTTGTAAAGAAAGTGTAAATTTAGGACCAAAATGCAAAGTTTTTATAAAAATTAAATATATAATATATATGATATTTATCCTCTATTAGTTGAAGAAATCAGTAGAACATTTCAGAACATACGAGAGGGAGCTAGAGAGAACGAGAGGAAGAAGAAGAAGTTCAAGAAATTTGCCAAGAAATCAAGAAAAACAACTTTGGAATAAGTAATTCCAAACTTCCAAAGGTAAGATTATCAAGCTCTAAACCTAAAATCTGGAACGAGAGCTATGTTCTTGATTTCTGATTTTCCAGAAATCATGGTTCCAATATTATCATCTTATCCATCTTGCTCAAAATCAACCATTCAACATGTTCTAGCCATAGAATGTGTTGAAAATCAAGAAATGGGGATTTTGGCCAAGAACCCTAATTCACGGGTTTGCAAGATCAAAGCTGGTTTTTATGGTTTTTCTAAGTCCAAATGATCACTTAGGATGTATTAAGACACTCCTAAGTGATTAATTTCAAAAACTTGGATTTTTGGTGTAAATATCAAAAAACGGGTTTCTAAAGAATTGAAGTTGGAATCAGTGATTCCATGGCTTAAAAGTTGATGAAAAGCAAGGGTTTTAGTCATGGAATGATAGTAAAATGATTAAGATAGGTATTAAGCTCTTAATGGGTCAAAATAGAAGTCTGCAGCACAAAATCGGACTTAAAAACCAAGTCTGCAGGTATGGCACGAGTCGTGCCAAGTTTTGTCTAGGTTTAGCACGAGTCGTGCTCATCAAAAAGTCAAGAAAAAGTCTTCCAGACATAGCACGAGTCGTGCTATCCTTAAGGCATAAAGAGCACGAGTCGTGCTCTTTCTGGAAAACAGTCTGTCCAATTTTTAAGTTTCAAACTCGATGTTAGGCTTGTCCGTTTGGTCTGAAATTTCTGCCATAGCCTTAGAATGGCATGAAAACATGCAGGAAACTTTCAAATTTGAAAACCGACCTTGCGGAAAAACCACTGTAGCGGCAGTGGCCAAACTTCAAGATTTTATCAAAACTTGATTTTTGGGATTTGAGCTAGACTTGTCCGATTAACTCCAAATTTGAAACACAAGTCTAACATGGCCTAAGACTTCATGGAAAAGTGTCGAAACTGAAATACGACCCCTCGGGGGTACTGTAGCGAAATACGCGTATTTCGGAGAAAGTTATAAAACGAGTTTATTAATGGTTATACATTTATTATAACCTAGAGTTGAGACGTATGAGACCTTAGAACTGTAGAGTCAGTTATAGTATGTATTTATTGAATATTTATATATGATACTTGTATAGGTGGTGCTTCAAACGTAGTTGAGCACGGAAAAGGGAAAGGAATACGAGAAGCATAGAGACTTGTAGCAACGTCAAGGTGAGTTTTATGAGGATTTTCTATAGTACATAGCAAAATGATATTTTTAGAAAATGAGATTTCCAAATACTTTTAAATACTAAAGTTTGGAAAATAGTTTTTAAAGTAGCTCTATACAAGGGCTAAGTATTTTAAAGCAGATTTTAAAGCAATGTAGTTTACAAAGTATTTTGAAAGTAGTTCCGTATGTGAACTAAAGATGTTGAAGTTAATTTTAATAATATTTTTGGTAAGAGTTATAAAGTTTATGAGTTTGAGTTTATTACAAATTGTGTCCCATTTTGACCAATTTGAGATGTAATGAGATAAGTATTAAAGAAGTAAGAGCCAGTTGTCCGGACTAGGATCACCCACATAATCGGGGGATCAGAAGACACTACTGGGATGGTACCTCCCGTCGCGAAGTAGTTGTCTAGCTTAAGTATACCCTTGTGCTTGAATTCGTTCCAAGTCACAAAGGGGAGACAGAATGAGCATAACCGAGTGGGCAGATCTGTTCTGTCCCGCGAGGGGAGCTAGTTGAATGAATTAATTAACTTAATTCATAAGTTTCAGTTGGTCACGAGAAAATGAGAAAGAAAGCAGTTTTATGAAAGAAAGTCTTTTTAAAGTTTGAAAGTAAAGAAGAAAAGATATTTTGAGATTTATGAAATAAATCAGTTTTGAGCAGTGTACTTTTAATATTTCAAGTTTTGAACAGAAAAACTTTTGGGTCTAAACCCATATTACTCACGAGGCTTTATGTCTCACGTATACTATCTTTGAAATGCTATGTACTTAGGTGAAAGGAGCAAAGGCTGCAGTTGGGACCGGTTTAAATACTGTAAGTTTAAATTATGGTATCTGTATTGAGTCTGTAATACCCCCCTTGAGTTTAAGTTTGTAAAAATAAAAAAAAAAATTTAAGTGGCTATTTTATAGTCACGAGTTGTAAAATATGTTTGGAAAGTAAACTGTATTTGTATTAAAATATGGTAAAAGAAAAGGGGTGTTACAGTTTTGGTATCAGAGCCATAGTTTAAGCGAATTAGGTTGGAATACCATCCTAGGCTTAAACTAGCAAGAGTAGTAGTAAGGTGCCTTAGTAATATAGAGGTACACTTAGACTTATAGAAGTTATAGAGTGAGTATAACTGCTATAATAATGCAGTCAAGATAAGGAGATAATATGTTACCGCTTATGAAATACTATATAGAATTGTGTATTAAACCAATAATTTGTTCATCTATATAGTAATGGGAGACAGAAGACAAGCTGACAGGGGTGAGGGCAGTCACACTTCCTCAAGAGGAAGTGAACCACATGTTCTTCGAAATGATGAGGCCGAGCCAAACCCACCACCACAACCTGTCACTATGGAAGCAATTCAGTACCTAATCAATAACTTACGAAATGAGCTGAGGCAAGATGTGAATAACATAATAGACAGTCGAATGGGTGAACCTAGTGCCCAATCATCACAAGAAGTCTCCAAAAAGACAACTGGGGAAGAAGCTACTGGAGGAAACAAGAAGGAAGAAAATGGTTGCTCTTTTAAGTCCTTTATGGCTTGCAAACCGCCCGAATATCATGGCAGTTTTGAGCCAAAGGTAACAATACGGTGGGTCCGAGAGATTGAACAAGTGATGCAAGCAAGCAAATGTGGAGAAAACGATCGAGTCAACTACGCCTCCCGGCAGTTGAAGGATGATGCTTTGGTGTGGTGGAACACCAAATATGAAAGCTTGGGAAAGGATGTTGTATATGGCTGGTCATGGGCGGAGTTTGTTTTGTGTCTTAAAGATAAATTCTGTCCCACGCGAGATTTGGAGAAAATGAACGAAGATTTCTTAACAATAAATAAAGGAGACTTGACGGTGGATGAGTATACGAAGAAGTTTTGCGACATGTTACCTTTTGTGGGGGAGTCTTACCCCAGTGAGCGGTCCCGAATTAACCGCTATGTCCGGGGTTTGCCATGGAACTATGAACTAGAAGTAAAGAAAGCCGAGACGCTAGATGGGGCGATCAATGCTGCCCGAACTGTGGAAGATGTTGGGAAACGAAGAAAGGAGGAAGGACCTGGTTTTAGTGACAAAAGAAAAACAGTTAGTAACAGTGGGAACATAAAGAATAAAGGGAAGATGAGTTCAAGTCAGAGCCGACAGGGAAGTGTAAAGAAGTGCGAGAAATGTGGGAAAGAACACGGTGGCGAGTGTCAAGCGGGATCAAATGCCTGCTTTAATTGTGGTGGATTTGGTCATAAAGCGAAAGATTGCAAAGCCAAGAAAGCCAGCGAAGTGGAGTGTTTTTCATGCCATCAGATGGGGCACTATAGTTTCAACTGCCCAAACAAAGGAGGAGAAACTGTGGTGTCAACAGCTCAGAAGAAGACCGAACCCTAGAAGGTGAAGACTCGAGCTTTTCAGATCACCAGGGAGGAAGCGAAGGAGACTCATGATGTGGTCTCAGGTATACTACTAATCAACTCAACACCTGCATATGTCTTGTTTGATTCCGGGTCTACATATTCGTTTGTGTCCCATGGGTTTGGAGCTAGATTAAAAGTCCCATTAGAATTGTTAGATCTAGTTTTTGAGGTAGAAGTGGCGGACGGGAAATTTGTGGAAGTTCAGCATATGTATCGGGATTGCGAACTTGACATCAACGACAAGAAGTTTCGACTTAATCTCCTTCCTATTGGAATTAAGTCCTTTGATGTAATAATTGGAATGGATTGGCTAGGTGCAAATGATGCAAAGATAGCTTGTGGACAGAAGAGGGTATCCGTTAAAACCCTAGGAGCAAAAGTGTACGTATATGGGGAAAGAAGCAAACATGTGCCAAGTATCATCAGTGTAGCTAAGGCTCGAAGATGTATCAGGAAAGGATGTGTATCTTTTCTGGCCTGTGTGATAACTGAGGACAAAGTAAAACAGACGTACAAAGACATAGAAGTAGTAAAAGAGTTTCCAGAAGTTTTCCCGGATGAATTGCCAGGCTTGCCACCAGAAAGGCAAGTTGAGTTCCGAATAGATCTTGTTCCAGGAGCTTCCCCAATAGCCCGAGCACCGTACCGGTTAGCACCAACAGAGATGCGGGAATTAATGTCCCAGTTGCAGGAGTTACTAGATAAAGGCTTCATCAGGCCTAGTTCTTCTCCGTAGGGTGCTCCAGTTCTGTTTGTGAAGAAGAAGGATGGATCAATGCGGATGTGCATTGATTACAGAGAATTGAACAAGATTACTATCAAGAACCGTTACCCGTTGCCCAGAATAGACGATTTGTTTGACCAGTTACAAGGAGCAGAATACTTCTCAAAAATTGATTTGAGATCTGGGTATCATCAAGTCAGGGTAAAAGAAAGTGATGTAGAGAAGACGGCGTTTCGTACACGATACGGGCATTATGAGTTTTTAGTGATGCCATTTGGTCTTACGAATGCACCAGCGATCTTTATGGATTTAATGAATCGGGTCTGTAAACCATTCTTAGACCGGTTTGTTATAGTGTTCATAGATGATATTCTGATCTACTCAAAGAATAAAGAAGAGCATGCGAGCCATTTGCGGTTGGTACTTGAAACTTTGAAGCGGGAACAGCTATATGCAAAGTTCTCCAAGTGCGAGTTTTGGATGAGAGAAGTGCAGTTCCTTGGACATGTTGTTTCTATCCAAGGTATAAAAGTTGATCCAGCGAAAGTTGAAGCGGTAATGAAATGGGAGCCTCCTAAGACGCCAACAGAAGTTAGAAGTTTTCTCGGTCTTGCCGGGTATTACAGGAGATTTATTCAAGATTTCTCCCGTATAGCAGTACCGCTTACACGATTAACCCGAAAGGAAGAGAAATTCAGATGGCAAGAAGAACAAGAAAGAGCTTTCGCTACATTAAAAGAGAAGTTGTGTAACGCGCCTGTCCTTACGTTACCAGATGGGACAGAAGACTTTGAAGTGTACAGCGATGCCTCGCATCGGGGGCTTGGCTGTGTGTTGATGCAAAGAGGGAAGGTCATAGCATACGCTTCCAGACAGTTGAAAGATCCAGAGAAAAAGTACACAACTCATGATTTAGAGCTTGCAGCGATCGTTTTTGCCTTGAAGATTTGGAGACATTACTTGTATGGTACAAAGTGCAAGCTATTCACTGATCACAAGAGTTTGCAGTATGTGTTCACTCAAAAAGAGTTGAACATGAGACAGAGCAGATGGCTAGAGCTGATCAGTGACTATGATTGCGACATTGTATACCATCCGGGTAAAGCAAATGTAGTAGCAGATGCATTAAGTATAAAAGCTCCTGAGAAAAGAATCAAGGCAAGATCGATGCGAATAGAACTTGTGTCTAGCATTATAGAACAGATTAAAGCAGCTCAGCAAAAAGTTGAAGAAAGTGGAGACCTAAAAGATGAAAAGTTAGGAAAAGACATTCAGTTTGAGACCAATAGTCAGGGATTAAGGACCTACAGGAACCGCATTTGGGTACCGAAAGCAGGAGGATTGAGAAAGCTGATTCTAGAAGAGTCGCATAAGTCAAAGTATTCCATTCATCCCGGGAGTACCAAGACTTATCAAGATTTGAAAAGACAGTATTGGTGGCCTGGAATGAAGAAGAGGATAGCTAAGTACATCTCCAAGTGTGTTATTTGTGCACAAGTCAAGGCGGAACATCAGGTCCCGCATGGGGATGCTCAGTCATTGCATATTCCAGCCGGAAAGTGGGAAGATGTAACCATGGACTTGGTTGTCGGGTTACCGAGAACAAGAAGAGGTCATGATAGTATATGGGTCATAGTGGACCGGTTGACCAAGAGTGCACTATTTCTAGCCATAAAAGAAACTACTCCAATAGAGCAGTTAGCCCAGTTGTATACAGATGAAGTGTTAAGAAGATATGGTGCACCGTTGTCTATTGTGTCAGACAGAGACCCTAGATTTACCTATAACTTTTGGAGAGCCTTACAAGATAAAATGGGGACAAGAATTCAGCTAAGTACAGTGTATCATCCACAAACAGATGGTCAGAGTGAACGAACGATCCAGACATTAGAAGACATGCTACGATCGTGCGTGATGGAATTTGGAGGCAGTTGGGATGAACATCTGCCATTAGTGGAGTTTGCATACAACAACAGCTACCATTCCAGCATCAAAATGCCACCTTTTAAGGCATTGTATGGTAGGAAGTGTAGAACTCCTTTGTGCTGGTTGGAAGCGGGTGAAACTAAGCTTACAGGGCCAGAGATTGTTAGAGTAACTAATGAGAAGATTGGGGTAATTCAAGCTAATATGAAAGCAGCACAAGATCGGCAAAAGAGTTACTCAAATTTAAAGAAGAGACCGTATGACTTGCAAGAAGGACATTTGGTGATGATAAAAGTGTCGCCATGGAAAGGAGTGGTCAGATTTGGCAAGAGAGGAAAGCTGAGCCCAAGATACATTGGACCTTTTAGAATCTTGAAGAGAATTGGATTACAAGCATTCAAGATAGAGTTACCACCCGAACTCAGTGGAATACATGATACCTTTCATGTATGCTACTTGAAAAAGTATTTTGGTAAAGAAGAGTTAGTAATACCATATACTGACCTGAGGGTGGAGACTCCTAGCAAACTGATTGAGGAACCCGAAGCCATCCTGGAAATGCAGACCAAAAAGCTAAGGAACAAGGAGATTGACCTCGTACTAGTCAAGTGGAAGCACCCGTTAGGGTCAAACCTAACTTGGGAGACGCTAGAAGAAATGAAGAGAAGATATCCGAATTTCACCGATTACGAAAAGATTCCGAGGACGGAATCCGCTTAAGGAGGGGTGACTGTAAGAACCCGCGAAAAAGTCAAAAAGGGTAAAACCGTCTTTTGTCGTATTGTACGACTATTATGTGTAATAATATGTATTTGTAAAATAATAAAGTGAGAAATACAAGTTTATTTGAAATTTGGAGTTTTGCCGAGTGAATAGTGAAACTTGACCAAAAAGGGCAAAATGGTCATTTGACATGGAAATGACCAAATTTGTCAAGAAAATATTAAGTTGGAAATTAATGAGGCATAAGTTGCAAAGTTATGGGTATTAGGACCATTTTTGTAAAGAAAGTGTAAATTTAGGACCAAAATGCAAAGTTTTTATAAAAATTAAATATATAATATATATGATATTTATCCTCTATTAGTTGAAGAAATCAGTAGAACATTTCAGAACATACGAGAGGGAGCTAGAGAGAACGAGAGGAAGAAGAAGAAGTTCAAGAAATTTGCCAAGAAATCAAGAAAAACAACTTTGGAATAAGTAATTCCAAACTTCCAAAGGTAAGATTATCAAGCTCTAAACCTAAAATCTGGAACGAGAGCTATGTTCTTGATTTCTGATTTTCCAGAAATCATGGTTCCAATATTATCATCTTATCCATCTTGCTCAAAATCAACCATTCAACATGTTCTAGCCATAGAATGTGTTGAAAATCAAGAAATGGGGATTTTGGCCAAGAACCCTAATTCACGGGTTTGCAAGATCAAAGCTGGTTTTTATGGTTTTTCTAAGTCCAAATGATCACTTAGGATGTATTAAGACACGCCTAAGTGATTAATTTCAAAAACTTGGATTTTTGGTGAAAATATCAAAAAACGGGTTTCTAAAGAATTGAAGTTGGAATCAGTGATTCCATGGCTTAAAAGTTGATGAAAAGCAAGGGTTTTAGTCATGGAATGATAGTAAAATGATTAAGATAGGTATTAAGCTCTTAATGGGTCAAAATAGAAGTCTGCAGCACAAAATCGGACTTAAAAACCAAGTCTGCAGGTATGGCACGAGTCGTGCCAAGTTTTGTCTAGGTTTAGCACGAGTCGTGCTCATCAAAAAGTCAAGAAAAAGTCTTCCAGACATAGCACGAGTCGTGCTATCCTTAAGGCATAAAGAGCACGAGTCGTGCTCTTTCTGGAAAACAGCCTGTCCAATTTTTAAGTTTCAAACTCGATGTTAGGCTTGTCCGTTTGGTCTGAAATTTCTGCCATAGCCTTAGAATGGCATGAAAACATGCAGGAAACTTTCAAATTTGAAAACCGACCTTGCGGAAAAACCACTGTAGCGGCAGTGGCCAAACTTCAAGATTTTATCAAAACTTGATTTTTAGGATTTGAGCTAGACTTGTCCGATTAACTCCAAATTTGAAACACAAGTCTAACATGGCCTAAGACTTCATGGAAAAGTGTCGAAACTGAAATACGACCCCTCGGGGGTACTGTAGCGAAATACGCGTATTTCGGAGAAAGTTATAAAACGAGTTTATTAATGGTTATACATTTATTATAACCTAGAGTTGAGACGTATGAGACCTTAGAACTGTAGAGTCAGTTATAGTATGTATTTATTGAATATTTATATATGATACTTGTATAGGTGGTGCTTCAAACGTAGTTGAGCACGGAAAAGGGAAAGGAATACGAGAAGCATAGAGACTTGTAGCAACGTCAAGGTGAGTTTTATGAGGATTTTCTATAGTACATAGCAAAATGATATTTTTAGAAAATGAGATTTCCAAATACTTTTAAATACTAAAGTTTGGAAAATAGTTTTTAAAGTAGCTCTATACAAGGGCTAAGTATTTTAAAGCAGATTTTAAAGCAATGTAGTTTACAAAGTATTTTGAAAGTAGTTCCGTATGTGAACTAAAGATGTTGAAGTTAATTTTAATAATATTTTTGGTAAGAGTTATAAAGTTTATGAGTTTGAGTTTATTACAAATTGTGTCCCATTTTGACCAATTTGAGATGTAATGAGATAAGTATTAAAGAAGTAAGAGCCAGTTGTCCGGACTAGGATCACCCACATAATCGGGGGATCAGAAGACACTACTGGGATGGTACCTCCCGTCGCGAAGTAGTTGTCTAGCTTAAGTATACCCTTGTGCTTGAATTCGTTCCAAGTCACAAAGGGGAGACAGAATGAGCATAACCGAGTGGGCAGATCTGTTCTGTCCCGCGAGGGGAGCTAGTTGAATGAATTAATTAACTTAATTCATAAGTTTCAGTTGGTCACGAGAAAATGAGAAAGAAAGCAGTTTTATGAAAGAAAGTCTTTTTAAAGTTTGAAAGTAAAGAAGAAAAGATATTTTGAGATTTATGAAATAAATCAGTTTTGAGCAGTGTACTTTTAATATTTCAAGTTTTGAACAGAAAAACTTTTGGGTCTAAACCCATATTACTCACGAGGCTTTATGTCTCACGTATACTATCTTTGAAATGCTATGTACTTAGGTGAAAGGAGCAAAGGCTGCAGTTGGGACCGGTTTAAATACTGTAAGTTTAAATTATGGTATCTGTATTGAGTCTGTAATACCCCCCTTGAGTTTAAGTTTGTAAAAAAAAAAAAAAAAAATTTAAGTGGCTATTTTATAGTCACGAGTTGTAAAATATGTTTGGAAAGTAAACTGTATTTGTATTAAAATATGGTAAAAGAAAAGGGGTGTTACATAAAAAACTCTTAAGTCATCCTTCAATCATTTGGAAGGAGCCAAAAGAAATTAATATCGTCTCTAATAGATTTGAGGCTCTCTCAAGCCAAGGAGAATTATCTTTCACCACACAACATGGGAGAAATCAAAGAGGAAATTAAGGAGGTCGTTCCAAAGAAAAACATGGAGGAAGCTCATAATATCATTTTGCACCTTAATGAGACAACATAATATTTGGATTCATGGTTACAGTGGAAATTTGTTGGTTTTTTTTTTGGCTAAATGAAAGAAGAGCTCCCATCCCACATTGCTAGAAGGATGAAAGCTTGGGAGGTCTCCAAGCTTATAAATAAGGACCAACGCTTTGGTTTCAAAGCACCCCAACCAACAATACACTATAAGTGTTTGGTTATTTCTTTCTTTCTCTTATTTTAGAGTGGTGAAAGTATTAGTTAAAACTTTGAGAGTGTGGGTGTAATTTGGGGGTGGCTTGAGAGATTAGTCTATGTGATTGTAACAATTTATCATATAGTGAATCTTTCTCTCTGGAGGCCCGTGGTTTTTCTCCGGTTTTGGAGTTTTCCACGTATATTCTTGTGTTTAGTTTATTTTTCTATTATTATCTTTGGGAGGTTTGTAGGGATTATTGAGGTCATTTTCCCAACAAGTGGTATCAGAGCTTCAGGTTTTGGAGGAGGTCTCGGTTTTAGAAATTGGAGTATGCTCTGTGGTTGCAGCTTTGGCTGATCTTCCACATTAGAAACAAATTTCTATTAATCGTATTGGAGTTGTCTCGGTACTTTGAAGGTTCGGAGTATGCTCTGTGGTTGCAGCTTTGTCTGATCTTCCACATCAGAAACGAGGATTCGACTAACCGTTTTGTGTACGATAGAATTATATGCGGGCTGTAAATACGTATATATCTGAAGAAGGTTCTGTCTAGGAAAGATTGGTATTTAAGCGTGTCTGTTGTGACCCTCCACTCTTACCTGGGAATCCTTTATTGGGTGTATTGCGTATAGGTCTGGTGCATATTTTTCTAGTATACAATACTGTTTTTGAGATACGGATACGATGGCAAAATACAGTCCCATGAAGTTTGATGTAGAAAAATTTGACGGAAGAATCAACTTTGGTTTGTGGCAAGTTCAAGTCAAGGATGTGTTGATTCAGTCTGGGTTACACAAGGCGTTGAGGGGAGACCTGTCCCCGTTTCTAGCAAGGATTCAGCCGGAGCCAGTAAAGTCGATGATGAAGAATGGGAAGATCTAGATTTGAGAGCGGCAAGTGCTATTCGTTTGTGTCTAGCAAAGAATGTTCTTGCAAATGTGCATGTGATTGCAACGGCAAAAGATTTGTGGGAGAAGCTTGAGCAGTTGTATCAAGGCAAAGGCATCTCGAATCAGTTGTATCTCAAGGAGCAATTTCATACTCTTCGTATGAGTGGAGATACAAAAATCTCAGATCATCTAAGTGTTCTTAATAACATCGTGTCAGAACTAGAGGCTATTGGAGTGGAGACTGAAGATGAGGATAAAGCTTTAAGACTCATACTGTCTTTACCATCTTCCTATGAGCATATGAAGCCTATTTTGATGTATGGGAAAGAGACCCTGAAGTATGCAGATGTTACTGGTAAACTCTTGTCTGAGGAGAAACGACTGGAAAGTAGCAACTATGCTTCGTCAGAAGGAATGGCTATGGTATGCAGGAACGAGAAGAAGAAACACTCCCAGAAGATTCCGGTATGCTGGAAGTGTGGAGAGTCTGGGCATGTCAAGAGAAATTGTCCAGGTGGAGCAGCGAGTTCGACAAAAGGCTCCGATACAGCTAACAGTATCTCCGTCGCTACTGACGGCGATGAATTCTTTTGAGTTGTATCATCCCTATGGTATGCCCGTGATACCATGAAAAGGGATGTGTTTCTGTTAGCGGGGGAACTGCATATGGGCATTGGATTGGCATAAATGCAAGATGTATGGTGAAGTTATGTTGATGGCTGATGAACTTCCGGGTATGCCAAGTGGAAGTTGCACCATAAAATTTTCAGCAGGTTTTTCAACATGTGTCGAGGTGAAATTTTTAGGATGGTTTATTCTAAGTGGTGATACTTTCTTATGGTGGAGTATGATAATTCTATGCCTTTAGAATTATGATTGTCGATGAAGATGATGTTTCTTTATGTGGTTGCGGTTTTCTTTCATTTATCCAAGGTGGAGATTTGTTGGGTTTTTTTTTGGCTAAATGAAAGAAGAGCTCCCATCCTACATTGCTAGAAGGATGAAAGCTTGGGAGGTCTCCAAGCTTATAAATAAGGACCAAGGCTTTGGTTTCAAAGCACCCCAACCAACAATACACTATAAGTGTTTGGTTATTTCTTTCTTTCTCTTATTTTAGAGTGGTGAAAGTATTAGTTAAAACTTTGAGAGAGTGGGTGTAATTTGGGGGTGGCTTGAGAGATTAGTCTATGTGATTGTAACAATTTATCATATAGTGAATCTTTCTCTCTGGAGGCCCGTGGTTTTTCTCCGGTTTTGGAGTTTTCCACGTATATTTTTGTGTTTAGTTTATTTTTCTATTATTATCTTTGGGAGGTTTGTAGAGATTATTGAGGTCATTTTCCCAACGAAAATTTATTGGGTTGATGGCATTATTGAGGATTATAGTGACACTAATCCACTTTGTCAGGGTTGGTATTGTTTTTAATTTCTTGGTCAGACTTTAGTCGTAGGAAATTACTACTTCTTTGTCTTCCTAATTGTCTAAATTATTGTTTTTAGGCATATCTACACTCTTTACGTATAATAACCTTTTCTCATTTTTATTAAATGTTTTGTCCTTTTTTAAGGATTTTGTTAACATTATATTGATGGGTAAATAGTGACACCTATTTGAAGATCGAGTGTCCTTTTATATTCTTTAGTTTAATGGCTTATTTAGAAAAAAAAAAAGTTGCAAAACATGTAAGCTTTAGGGTTAAATTATCTTGAGAACCAATATTTGTGTGAGAATTTGAGAACCAATTTTCTGGTCAAACATTTTCACTCAAGAGGCCACCACAAGCACCTAATTCTCATCTAGGCCAATCACAACTCCAAATATTGAAGAAAAAAACCACATAAAATGTTGGAAAAAACGAATGTACATATATGCACATATGTCCATTTATACAAACAAAATTGTGTTTTTACAACTTTTGAGTTACGATTGGCCTAGGCAAACTGGTTAGATGCTTGCGATGGTGTTTGAATGCAAAATATTAACCACAAATTTGGTTATCAAGTTCTCACGAAAATATTGATTCTCAAAAAAACTTGTCTTTTTTTATATATTACTATCCTATCTTTATATATAAGCAAAAATAGTTATATTAATTCTTAACCACATGGATTGTATTGTAAATTTGAGTTTATTGATCACATTATTCGAGATGAATCATAAATGAGTATTAGCATCAATTTGATCACTTGTTCTCCCTCACGTACTCTTCTGTCAATTAACATTTTATATAATTTAATTAATCAAAGCTCTAAGAGAATATTACAATTAAGACAAAATAAGATTTTCTTCATTAAGTTCTAGTTTTTTTACAAAAATATCCCCGTTTACAATTAAGACAAAATAAGATTTTCTTCATTAAGACAAAATAAGTTCTAGTTTTTTTACAAAAATATCCCCGTTTACTTTGTAATATATCATTTACATTTTAAATATTTTTCTTAAAAATACCATTCACCCCAAATGCGACGTCATATTCATTACTTCACTCCATATTGATCTCAACCAAATTTATTAGCACAAAATGGTTAATGGGAAACAAGTAGAGAATGGTACGAACAATGTAAGGCATAATAATGTGCTAAACATATGTAAGAATCATAGACAAAACCCGTTCACATTACAAGATTATGCCCCGAAGATACTGAAAATTAATATTTTTGCAAGATCGAGCACTAACTTTCAAATATACTTGGAAACCCTAACTCCAACAACTATTGTGTGACAAGATTTTAATATAATACCAAAATGTTCCTCAAGTAATGCAAAAGGGTCCTTATATTGATTAAGTTTAGACAATTTATCCACAATCACTTGATCAAAGAAACACAAACGTCTCGAGGAACTTAATGAGCGGTCGACAAAAGAAACACCATCGGAATGGCTATTACTAATTACAAACTCGAGACAATCTCTTAAGCTAAGCTGAATGATGATGTAGTTCCCTCAACGAATTTCTTTGCTCCTTTGAACCATCTCTTGTCACCCGCTTGCGCCTTGCAGATGTAAAGTTTTCCGTCAGACACAGTGGCGGTGATCAGTTGGTGCTTACCACCCTCGTCTCCGTCAGCCGTCCTTGTTAACACAGACAACGAGTAGTATGGTTTTCCACCGATGACCGGAGTTGCAACCTCCAATATATTTGCTGTTGCAACTGCATCTGCTTCAAATCCTCCCTAAACACATATAAAAAACGGATCAAAAGCCAAGTTTCAACTATAGCGGGGTTCACATATAAATGAAGGGGATGTTCGTTACCTCAGATGCGGTTTTCCCGAAATAAGCTTGTTTCCCAAGCAAGTAATCGACCTGAAAACGATAAGATTATGCAATTTAAATCGATCTCATTTTTTTTTTTCAAATCAACACACACTTCGCTGGTACAGAGCTCGTTAATTTGGTACCTTTGAGAGGAACTCTTCGGGGGAGCCATAATCGGTGATCGATTTCTTATCAGTAGGAGTGACCATGACGCTAAGATTGCTTGTGGTGTCAAAGTTGTCTTCATAACGAAGCACCTGACCAGGGAACTCTACCTCCTTGCTCGGATTCCACTTCGCTGGTATCGACAGCTTGAATCCCGGACCATCGTACGTCACGAAGTCGGTGTTCTTCGGCTTACCGAACACATTGGCTGCAATCACACAAAATCCATGAAGTCAAATTTCAGAATTCAAAATTCAGATTTCTAAGATTCAAAATCGGACAAGTACCAGCTTCACCGTAGGCAGCATCCGCGGGAGAAACCTTGGAGCCAACAGCAGCTGCTCCAATGAGAACAGTGAGAGCCAACCGGCGAGATATAGATGCGTCGACGGTTGTAGCGTCGTCGCGTTTCTGTGAGCGGCAGACGATGAGTTGGTTGGGCTTGATCGCAGCCTGGCGGGGTGAAGCCGATGATGATCTGCAGGCTGGGGTTGAGAGTGCATGGAAACATGAAGTGGCGGCCATGGTTGTGGTGGAAAGAGGAGGTCACGAGAGTGTGAGTATGAGTGTGATTGCAGAAATGGAAGCCGAGGGTAAAGAAGAGATTAAGAGAAAGGACTGGTTGGAAATGGATGAGAGGAAGATGAGATTAATGGGTTTTGGATAAGGGTGTATTGGCTGCAATTGGTGCCAGCTGGAAGGAGATGATCTTCAACCCTACTCGCATTGTCAAGGTGGGGTACAAAGTCAAGTGTCATATACGATTATCTAACAATATAATTACAAGTCGTAATAAACTGATAACTGGTTTTTCATTTCAAAGACACGTACTGTGTTTTTCACTATCTAACTATTTAGTAAAATTAAAAGATCTAATTATTTAGTTTTTCTTTATATTACATCATTTACCTCTTTATTATCGAAACTAAAGGTGAACACAAATGAGACCCCAAAATGTGATTTTGATGAAAGCACGGAAGACGGTCAAAAAGCCCAGCCCAATCAGACCGGACGGTTTCGACTTCCGCAAAAACTATGACCGATGGTCCATTTGGTTGAAAACTATTATATTTTGGGTCGATTTATATAATTATATTTGTATATGACGTAATAATTTATCAACCGTCATGTTCTTTTTTCAACTGTTAGATCAAAGTGAAACCAAATTTCAGAAGCCATGATTTATTATTTTCTAGTTGCTAACCACTATATAAGTAGGATTTGGTACGAGTAAATCGAAAAGGTAATGAAACGAGGTATTAGTGTATTACGTTCGAAATTAAAAAAAAAATCATGTATGACTGTCACGAAATAATGAAATCGAGTATTCCTCACGCATTGTAATTCCGTTTCCTTGACTGATTTTTACTCCATGAGGAATGTGTCTTTTTTCATGCCTTCATAAAAAAACCATGAAAAAAGCACTATATTTTATCAATTTTTTGATTTAATCATCGATTTTTCATTTGTTTTAATAAAATTATCAATTTTTTGATAAAAAAATTCTAACCCAACCATTATGATCCGATGAAGCCGGTAATAATAGTTTCGATAAAACTTTTTGTAGACAAAATCGACTTCAATAAATAATCGATTAACTTCAAGATCGAAGTATAAAACCCAAATATCACGATAATGATTCAACGGAATATAAAACTATTGAATAATCAACCAAGAATAGATTGAACGGTAAAAAGAAAGAACACAAGATATTTACGTGGAAACCCAAATTGGGAAAAACCACGGGCGGAGGAAGCCGAGAACCAATTCACTATAACACGTAGTGTTTACAGAGATAAAGAAAAGAGGAAAGAACAAATATATCAAAGATATATTTGTATGAGTATAAGAGAGAAAATATGAAATGTGTTTTTGAGGTACATTTTGTGGTGTAATCTTGATAGCTATTTATAGGAAAATGTTACATGCCATATTTGACAATAACACTCCTACACCAACCATTCACCAACCATGAATTAGCCAATTTTTCTACCATCCAAAGTTGATATTTGAAGGAAACTTCCACAATCTCCACCTTGACTTCAAATGAGACAGGATGAAAAACTTTAACTTGCACAATGATCATGCAAAACAGTTTATCAACAGCTCATCATACTCCAAATCTCTATAAGATTCTGCAAACACCATATGAGAAAAAATTGATTTCGAAAAATAAGTATACTTCCTCCACCACGAGCCTATCAGGCTCAAATGCGATCAGAAACACCCACCAAATCCAAACATGTTTTGAACTTGGCTATTGGAAGACTTTTAGTGAACATATCAACGGGATTATCATTGGTGCTGATCTTGTTTACCGTAATATCGCCTTTAGCAATAACATCTCTGATGAAGTGATAACGAACATCAATATGTTTCGTTCGATCATGGAACATTTGATCCTTTGTCAGAAATATTGCACTTTGATTGTCACAAAAAACAGTTTTAACGGATAACTTGTTTGAAAGCTCACCTATCAACCGTTTCAACCAGAGGGCTTCTTTCACTGCTTCCGTAACAGCCATGTATTCGGCTTCGGTGGTGGATAACGCTACGGTGGACTGTAACTGCGCTTTCCAGCTAATTGCGCAATCACCCAAAGTAAACACGTACCCTGTAATCGATCGTCTTTTATCCAAGTCCTTTGCATAATCGGAATCCACATAACCAAGTACTCCACTATCGGTTTTGCCAAACCGCAGACATAAAGAGGAAGTACCTCGCAAGTACCGAAAAATCCATTTAACAGCAGCCCAATGCTCTTTTCCTGGATTCGCCATGTATCTGCTCACCATGCTTACCGCATATGACAAATCTGGACGTGTACAAATCATAGCATACATAAGAGATCCTACAGCGCTGGAGTATGGTACATTTGCCATGTATGTTATATCTTCTTCGGTGGTAGGACTTAAGGCGGATGATAGCTTAAAGTGGGCTGCGAAAGGAGTGCTGACTTCTTTTGCATCATGCATATTGAAACGGTGCAGAACCTTCTCAATGTAGCTTTGTTGAGAAAGGTATAGAGTTCTTGCACTGCGGTCTCGCACTATTTCCATTCCTAGAATTTTCTTGGCAGCACCCAAGTCCTTCATATCGAACTCAGCATTCAACTGGTCTTTTATCTTTTGAATCTCTTTTATATTCTTCGCTGCAATTAACATGTCATCCACGTATAAAAGTAGATAGACCATTGAGCCATCATCACACTTCTTGTAGTAAACGCAGCTGTCGTAGGTGCACCTTTTCAGCTTGTGACTGGTCATAAATGAGTCAATCCTTTTATACCATTGTCGAGGAGATTGCTTGAGGCCATAAAGAGATTTCTTTAATTTGCACAAGTAGCTTTCCTTGCCAGGAGCTACAAAACCTTCAGGTTGTTGCATATATATATATATATATATATCTTCCTCAAGCACACCATTTAAGAATGTTGTAGTAACATCAAGTTGCTCTAACTCATAGTCACGAGAGGCAACTAATCCCAACAAGACACGTATTGACGTGTGTTTCACAACCGGAGAGAAAATGTCGGTATAATCAATACCTGGGATTTGACTGTAGCCCTTGGCTACTAAACGAGCTTTATACCTCGGTTTGTCACCGAGATGAATAGCCTCCTTCAACTTGTAAACCCATTTACATTTAACTGTCTTCTTACCCTTTGGAGCCACAACGAGATCCCATGTGCCATTTTTCTGAAGAAATTCCATCTCATTGTGCATGGCAACCATCCACTCACTCGAGTTTTTAGAATGTATGGCTTCGTTGTAGCTTATAGGTTCCAAAACAGATTCTACTTCACTTGCAACGGTAAGAGCATATGCGACAGAATTTACTTGAGCATACCTCTTTGGAGGCACAATCTGTCTGCGTGGTCTATCCCTTGCAATGGATGGGCTCGGAGGTTGAGATGGAGTTGGAATGGTCTCATGGAGAGCAGTATGTTCACTGCTTGAAGGTTGAGACACTGCAGGAACCTCATGAGTCATATCGGTGGAAGAGTTAAAAGATAGCTCCACCTCCAATTGTGCTTTGTCTTTTTCTCCCAATTTTTCATCTTCTTTGGTCTGAACGTTGGTTGTTGAATGGAGCATAGCTTTTTCATCAAAGGTCACATCTCTTGATGTAATGACCTTCATAAGCTTTGGGCTCCATAATTTGAAACCTTTCACTCCTGTCTTGTATCCAATAAAAATGCACTTAATGGCTATTGGTTCTAATTTGCTGTAACACCCCAACTTTTACACAAATTTTTTTTTCCAAACTTATATTACAAATATTTAATCATACAAACCATTTAAGTTTTTACAAACGGGGTATCACAAATTTGCATCAAAACCACAGTTCAAACCTGTTTATTTTACATTTTGTACAGCAGAAACTACGGTCCCACACCCGACTCTTCTAACGCCCTTCCCGCTTACCTGAGTACATAACATTTTAAAAACAATACGTGAGACATAATGTCTCGTGAGTATTATGGGTTTAGACCCAAAACAGTTTTTCAACAATAGTTTCACTCTTTAAATTTTCCAATATTTTATTTCCTATGAGCGCACCCATAGGTATTCCTTATTTTGTGATGGTACATTTCTACGAGCGCACCCGTAGGTTTTATAAGAGACGCACCCGTATAACTACTTCCCCAATAGTATGAAACGAATTCATCTATCAAGGTAAGACAACTACTTCGCGACGGGAGGTACCATCCCAGTAGTGTCTTATTGCCACCCCTACCGCAGCAGGCAATGGTCTTTATCCGGATACTAAGCAACTTATCATGGGTCAATCACATTATTAGTTCACTGTATTTCTGATTTTCTTTCTTTACACATTTTAATCATATTTTTCATAAAATACTTTTAAAATCATAAAACCACTTTGACTCCAAAACATTTTAAATAAAATTCATTTTACTATGTACCCGAAAATCCACATAACACTCACCTCGAGTCACCTAGGAGTTATTTAGCTTATTGAACTCCTTTTCCTTCGCTTGGTTCACCGTATTTGAACCACCACCTATTAGTTACAAGATATACATTTTTATTCAATTCATATATATAACAATTAATTTTTACAGCACAGGAGTGCCACACTATGCAACTACTGATTATAATTAGACTACAACTCTCATTATAATAACTTCCTTTCGTTTGTAAATTTTTCCCGAAATACGCGTATTTTACTACAGTACCCTCGGGAAGTCGTATTTCGGTTCCGACAATTTTCTACAAAGTTTTGGGCCATAATAAACCTATGTTTAAAATTTGGGATCAAACGGACAAATATTGGTCAAAATCTAAAAACTCAAAATCTCTGCATGGTCTGCTGGCGCCGCCTCGCGACGCGACCAAGGGTCTCGTCACGACTCGAAGGCTGCCCGCCTCGCGACTCGACCAAGGGACTGGTCACGACTCGAAGACTGCAACCTTCGCGACTCGACCAAGGGTCTGGTCACGACTCGAAGACTGCAACCTTCGCGACTCGACCAAGGTGGTCGTCGCGTCGCGACCGCTGCTGGTACAGACCAGAATGTCCGATTTTTGTGCTGTAAATCCCATTTTTTTCCATATTAAGCTCTTTATGACTTACTTAATCGTTTTAGACTCATTCCAGGACCAAAACTCATCTTTTAAACAAGTCTTTTGACCTTGGAATCACTGATTCCACCCAAATTCCACAAAAACCCGTTTTTGACATTTTACACCCAAAAACACAAATTTTCGAAATTAATCACTTAGGGATGTCTTAATACATCCTAAGTGATTCCTAAGACTTAATGAAAACACTGAAATCAGCTTTGAGTCTCTTGAACCCATGGGTAGAGTTCTTAAGCTCAAAACCCCCAATTTGACAATTCCTCAACACCCTTGAGATTTGTGTGTTTACTTAGTTGTTTAAACTTGTTTAGATGGAGGAAATCATAGGAACAACCTGAACCATGACTATGAATTCAGATTTCAGTTTGTCCCGGGATGAACACACATGCTTATGGTTCAAGAATTTGATCACTAACCTTGTTTTTAGCTTGATATCTTCAATTCTTCAACCAAAATTCTCCGATTCTTGTTTCACTTCTACCAATCCTCAAGTTCCCGTGCCTTCAAGCTCTCTCTCACTCTCTCCCGATACTTCTAAAATCTTCTGGGAAGTGGGAGATTTTTCCCACTATTTATAGTTCCAAATTTTCAGTTTTAATCCTCTAGTTCCTTTTCTCCCAATTTGGCACCATACTCAAATTTTTATTACACCATACTTTAATTTCTTACATTAATACACATAATTACAAAATATTTTACATTAAAGTTCAAAATATGGCAAAAGACTAATTTGCCCTTTCTCATAACTTTACTATTACTCATAATTATTTTACATATATATATATATATATATATATATATATATATATATATATATATATATATATATATATATATATATATATATATATATTACAATTTTTCTCGGGTTCTTACAACCTCTCCCCCTTAAGAGGATTCCGTCCTCGGAATCTTTTCGTAATTCGTGAAGTTCGGGTATCTTTTCTTCATGTCTTCTAAAGTCTCCCAAGTCAAAATCTGAACCCGACGAATGCTTCCATTTGACCAAAACTAGGTCAATTTCCTTATTTCTCAACTTTTTGGTTCTCACTTCTAACATTGCTTCTGGTTCCTCTATGAGCTTATTCGGAGCCGCTACTTTTAAGTCTTCCAACGGGATAACAAGTTCACTCTTTCCAAAGTACTTTTTCAAATAACACACATGGAATGTATCATGTATACCACCCAGTTCACGTGGTAACTCTAGCTTGAAAGCTTGTTCGCCAATTCTTCTTAAGATCTTGAAAGGTCCAATGTATCTTGGACTCAGTTTACCTCTCTTTCCGAATCTGACTACGCCTTTCCACGGTGATACTTTGAGCATTACCAGATCACCTTCTTTCAAGTCGTAAGGTCTCTTTTTCAAATCTGCATAACTCTTCTGCCTATCTTGTGCAGCTTTCATATTAGCTTGAATTATTTTGATCTTTTCGTTTGTTATCCTTACAATTTCCGGCCCAGTTATTTTAGTCTCCCCTGCTTCCAACCAACACAAAGGGGTTCTACACTTCCTGCCATATAGAGCTTCGAATGGTGGCATCCCAATATTGGAATGGTAACTGTTGTTATAAGAAAACTCTACCAATGGTAAGTGTTCGTCCCAATTCCCACCAAAATCTAAAGCACATGATCGTAACATATCTTCTACGGTCTGAATAGTTCGTTCACTTTGCCCGTCTGTCTGGGGATGATAGGCTGTACTCATTTTAATTTTTGTCCCCATTCGTCCTTGTAATGCCTCCTACAATTTTGAGGTAAATCGTGGGTCTCTATCAGACACAATAGATAAGGGAGCTCCATGAAGTCTTATAACTTCATCCTTGTATATCTGCGCCAATGTTTCCAACTGTGTATTTTCTTTGATTGCCAAAAACATAGCACTCTTGGTTAAGCGGTCAACAATGACCCATATACTATTATGACCTCTTCTAGTTCTTGGTAACCCAACTATGAAATCCATGGTTATATCTTCCCATTTTCCCGCTGGAATTTGCAGAGGTTGAGTATTCCCATATAGGGCTTGGTATTCCGCTTTCACCTGTGCACAGGTTACACATTTAGAAATATATTTGACAATTCTTTTCTTCATTCCCGGCCACCAGTATTGTTCTTTGAGATCCCGATAAGTTTTCGTACTTCCAGGATGAATGGAATACTTTGACTTATGGGATTCTTCTAGAATCAACTTTCTGATTCCATCAGCTTTTGGTACCCATACGCGGTTTTTGACTGTCTTCAGTCCTTGCGTATTTTCTCCAAATACCAAATCTTTTCCCAGCTTTTCTTTCTTTAAGTCACCTCTCTCTAATACTTGCTTTTGCGCGTCTTTAATTCTTTCTATTAGGCCTGATTTCAACTCTATCCGCATCAACCTTTCTTGACTTTTCTTTTCGTGAAACTTCCTGCTTAACGCGTCTGCTACCACATTTGCTTTCCCAGGGTGATAGGCGATTTCACAATCATAGTCATTTATTAGCTCCAACCACCTACTTTGCCTCATGTTGAGTTCCTTCTGTGAGAATACATACTGCAAGCTTTTGTGATCCGTGTACAAAGTACATTTCGTTCCGTACAAATAATGCCTCCAGATTTTTAGTGCAAATACAATCGCTGCCATTTCCAAATCATGCGTTGCATATCTTGTTTCTGGTTCTTTTAATTGGCGAGAAGCGTACGCTATCACTTTTCCCCGTTGCATTAATACGCAACCCAATCCTCTGTTCGAGGCATCACTATACACCACAAAGTCTTCAGTTCCCTCTGGCAGGGTAAGAACCGGTGCATTACATAACTTCTCTTTCAATGTTCCAAACGCTTTCTCCTGTTCCGCCCCCCATTCAAATTTTACTCCTTTTCTTGTTAGCTTCGTAAGAGGTACTACAATTCGTGAAAAATCTTGGATGAATCGTCGGTAATACCCGACGAGTCCAAAGAAACTTCTCACTTCTGTCGGGGTCTTGGGAATTTCCCATTTCATCACTGCTTCCACCTTTGCTGGGTCAACTTTAATGCCTTGGATTGAGACGACGTGTCCAAGGAATTGCACTTCCCTCAGCCAGAATTCGCACTTCGAAAATTTTGCGTATAACTTCTCTTTCTTTAAGACTTCCAGTACCGTTCTCAGATGATTCTTGTGTTCTTCTGCATTCTTTGAGTAAATAAGAATGTCATCAATAAAGACAATAACAAACTTATCGAGGAATGGTTTGCACACCCTATTCATCAAATCCATGAAAATTGCCGGGGCATTCGTCAAACCAAAAGGCATGACTAAGAATTCATAATGCCCGTATCGAGTGCGGAAAGCAGTCTTCTCAACATCTTCGTTTCTTACGCGCACTTGGTGATAACCAGAACGGAGGTCAATCTTTGAGAAATAATCAGCGCCTTGCAACTAGTCAAACAGATCGTCTATACGTGGTAGCGGGTAACGATTCTTGATGGTAATTTTGTTAAGCTCACGATAATCAATGCACATTCGCATCGTACCATCCTTCTTTTTAACAAACAGCACCGGTGCACCCCAAGGCGACACACTGGGGCGTATGAAGCCTTTTTCAAGCAGTTCCTGTAATTGTGACATCAATTCCCGCATTTCGGTTGGGGCTAAGCGGTATGGAGCACGGGCGATAGGAGAAGCTCCGGGTACAAGATCAATTCGGAATTCTACTTGTCTCTCAGGTGGCAAACCGGGTAGATCGTCTGGAAATACTTCGGGGTATTCTCTCACCACATCGATGTCATTTACCGTTTTCTTTGCTTTATCTTCCGTCATTACATACGCCACATAAGATAAACATCCTTTCACCAAACATCTTCTAACTTTCGCTGCGCTAATCAAACTTGACATCCTCTTGGGTTTTTCACCATAAACATACACCTTGCTACCATCTGGAATTTTCACCGACACTATCTTCTTTCCACATGCAATTTTTGCGTCGTTGGCCCCAAGCCAATCCATACCAATGACAACATCAAAAGTCTTCACCCCAATTGGAAGGAGGTTCAACGAGAATTTTTGGTCGTCTATACTCAGTTCGCAACCACGGTATACATGTTTTATCTCCACCTTCTTGCCACTCGCCAGTTCAACCTCACATATGTAACACCCCTTTTCTCAAACCATATTTAAAATACAAATACAGTTTTCAAACATATTTTACAACTCGTGACTATAAAATAGCCACTTAAATTTTTTTGTTTTATTTTACAAACTTAAACTCGTGGGGTATTACAGACTCAATACAGATAACCATAATTTAAACTTACAGTGTACAATAACGGTCCCAACTGCAACTCTCGCTCCCTTCACCTAAGTACATAGCATTTCAAAAACATAGTATACGTGAGACATAAAGTATCGTGAGTAATATGGGTTTAGACCCAAAACTTTTCTATTCAAAACTTGAAATATCAAAAGTACATTGCTAAAAACTGATTTTTTTCATAAATCTCAAAATATCTTTTCTTCTTTATTTTCAAACTTTAAAAAGACTTTCTTTCATAAAACTGCTTTCTTTCTCATTTTCTCGTGACCAACTGAAACTTATGAATTAAGTTAATTAATTCATTCAACTAGCTCCCATCGCAGGACAGAACAGATCTGCCCACTCGGTTATGCTCATTCTGTCTCCCCTTTGTGACTTGGAACGAATTCAAGCACAAGGGTATACTAAGCTAGACAACTACTTCGCGACGGGAGGTACCATCCCAGTAGTGTCTTCTGATCCCCCGATTATGTGGGTGATCCTAGTCCGGACAACTGGCTCATACTTCTTTCTTTCTTTAATTCTTACTTCATTTCATCTCAAATTGGTCAAAATGGGACACAATTTGTAAACAACTCTTATTCAAACATTTTTATAACTCTTTGCTAAAAATACTTTCAAAACTGCTTTTAACATCTTAGTTCCTATAAGGAACTTCTTTCAAAATACTTTGCAAACAATACTTTAAAAATCTGCTTTTAACACTAAGCCCTTATATAGAGCTTCATTAAAAACTATTTTCCAAACTTTAGTATTTATAAACATTTGGAAATCTTATCTTTCTGAAAATAATATTTTGCTATGTACTATAGAAATCCTCATAAAACTCACCTTGACGTTGTTACAAGTCTCTAAGCTTCTCGTATTTCTTTTCCTTTCCCGTGCTCCACGACGTTTGAAGCACCACCTATACATGTATTATATATATAAATACATAATATAATTAACTTTATAGTTCTAAAGCTTCATATGACATAACTCGAGGTTATAATAAATGTATAACCATTAATATACTCGTTTTATCGTTTTTCTCGAGATACGCGTATACTGCTACAGTAACCCCGAGGGGTCGTATTTCAGTTCCGACTCTTTTCCATGAAATCTTATCCCATATTAGACTTATGTTTCAAATTTGAAGTCCATTGGACAAGTCTAGCTCAAATTCCAAAATTAAGTTTTAACATGAATAGTGATTTTAGCCACTGCCGCTACAGTGACTTTTCCGCAAGGTCGGATTACGGATTTGACCATTCCCGACATGTTCTTATACCATTTTAGGGTTATGGCTAAAATTTCAGGTCAATCGGACATGTCTAGCTATAGTTTCTAGCGTTTGAAATATTTGAAATTTCTAACATTTTTGGTCCCTGCCTGGCCCCTGACTGAAGGCGCACTGCGCCAGGTGTGGGGCGCACTGCGCCTGGGCGCACCCCGCCCTGGTCCTGGGCGCACTGCGTCTGGCGCCTGGGCAGGCTCCTGATCAGTCGCGATTTGGCACTGTAGCATGCAGTTTTAAGGCTTTAAGCTCTTATTCCAGGTCTTAATCACCTGGGGTTTGTTCTAGGACTAAAACCCTTGACTAATAACACATTTTAAGCCATTAAAAACACTTTAATAGATCAATTGCAGAAATTAAAGTTCTTGGCTAAACTTGAAAATTCTCAAGAATAGCATTCTAGTTCTTAACTAATGGCTTATTGGAAGCATTAGCTACTTAACCCACATGATTTATAACTGCAATTTCAGTTTCTATTCAACCCAAGGAATCAAATCAAGAACACACCCAAGAACTAGGTTAAAGAAGATGAAATCTTACCTCTTTCAACTATGGAATCACTAATTCCAAAGTTAGTTCTTGATTCCTTGGAAATTCCTTTGATCTCTTCTTCCTCTCTAGCTCTTTCTTGCTGTCTCTCGTGTTCTCTGGAATCCTCTGGAGAAATGTTCTTAATCCTTCAAATAATGGGTATAATAACTACTATATCTTATTTATAAATGAACTTTACATTTAGGTCCTTTGGTTACTAACTTTTCTTCAAAAATGGTCCAAAGGTAATAACTTTACCATTTATGCTTCATTACTTCCCACTTTACATTTTCTTAACATTTTTGGTCATTTTCATGTCAAATGACCAATTTGCCCTTTTTGGTCAAATTCCACTATTCACGCGTCAAAACTCCAAATTCCATATAACCTTTTATTTCTTACATTATAATTTCACAAATACATATTATTACACATAATAGTCGTTCAACGTGGCAAAAGACGGTTTTACCCTTTTTGGCTTTTTCGCGGGTTCTTACAGTCACCCCTCCTTAAGCGGATTCCGTCCTCGGAATCTTTTCGTAATCCGTGAAATTCGGATATCTTCTCTTCATTTCTTCTAACGTCTCCCAAGTTAGGTTTGACCCTAATGGGTGCTTCCACTTGACTAGTACAAGGTCAATCTCCTTGTTTCTTAGCTTCTTAGTCTGCATTTCTAGGATGGCTTCGGGTTCCTCAATCAGTTTGCTAGGAGTCTCCACCCTCAGGTCGGTATACGGTATTACTAACTCTTCTTTACCAAAGTACTTTTTCAAGTAGCATACATGAAAGGTATCATGTATTCCACTGAGTTCAGGTGGTAATTCTATCTTGAACGCTTGTAACCCAACTCTCTGCAGGATTCTAAAAGGTCCAATGTACCTTGGACTCAACTTTCCTCTCTTGCCAAATCTGACCACTCCTTTCCATGGCGACACTTTTATCATCACCAAATCTCCTTCTTGCAAGTCATACGGTCTCTTCTTTAAATTTGAGTAACTCTTTTGCCGATCTTGTGCTGCTTTCATGTTGGCTTGAATTACTCCAATCTTCTCATTAGTTACTCTAACAATCTCTGGCCCCGTAAGCTTAGTCTCACCCGCTTCCAACCAGCATAAAGGAGTTCTACACTTTCTACCATATAATGCCTCAAAAGGTGGCATTTTAATGCTAGAATGGTAGCTGTTGTTGTATGCAAACTCCACTAATGGCAGGTGTTCATCCCAACTACCTCCAAATTCCATCACACATGATCGTAGCATATCTTCTAATGTTTGGATCGTTCGTTCACTCTGACCATCTGTTTGTGGATGATACGTTGTGCTTAGCTGAATTCTTGTCCCCATTTTATCTTCTAAAGCTCTCCAAAAGTTAGAGGTAAATCTGGGGTCTCTGTCTGACACGATAGACAACGGTGCACCATATCTTCTTAACACTTCATCTGAATACAACTGGGCTAACTGCTCCAATGGAGTAGTTTCTTTTATGGCTAGAAATAATGCACTCTTGGTCAACCGGTCCACTATGACCCATATACTATCATGACCTCTTCTCGTTCTTGGTAACCCGACAACCAAGTCCATGGTTACATCTTCCCACTTTCCGGCTGGAATTTGCAATGACTGAGCATCCCCATGCGGGACCTGATGTTCCGCCTTGACTTGTGCACAAATAACACACTTGGAGATGTACTTAGCTATTCTCTTCTTCATTCCAGGCCACCAATACTGTCTTTTCAAATCTTGATAAGTCTTGGTACTCCCAGGATGAATGGAATACTTTGACTTATGCGACTCGTCTAGAATTAGCTTTCTCAAACCTCCTGCTTTCGGTACCCAAATGCGGTTTCTGTAGGTCTTTAATCCTTGGCTATTAGTCTCAAACTGAATGTCTTTTTCTAACTTTTCATCTTTTAAGTCTCCACTTTCTTCAACTTTCTGTTGAGCTGCTTTAATCTGTTCTATAATATTGGACACCAGTTCTATGCGCATCGACCTTGCCTTGATTCTTTTCTCAGGAGCTTTTCTACTTAATGCATCTGCTACAACATTTGCTTTACCCGGATGGTATATTATGTCACAATCATAGTCACTGATCAGCTCTAGCCATCTGCTCTGTCTCATGTTCAACTCTTTTTGAGTGAACACATACTGCAAACTCTTGTGATCGGTGAATAGCTTGTACTTTGTACCATACAAGTAATGTCTCCAAATCTTCAAGGCAAATACGATCGCTGCAAGTTCTAGATCGTGAGTTGTGTACTTTTTCTCTGGATCTTTCAACTGTCTGGAAGCGTATGCTATGACCTTCCCTCTTTGCATCAACACACAGCCAAGCCCCCGATGTGAGGCATCGCTTTACACTTCAAAGTCTTCCGTCCCATCTGGCAATGTAAGGACAGGCGCGTTACACAACTTCTCTTTTAAGGTAGCGAAAGCTTTTTCTTGTTCCTCTTGCCATCTGAACTGCTCTTCTTTCCGGGTTAGTCGTGTAAGTGGCACTGCTATACGGGAGAAATCTTGGATAAATCTCCGGTAATACCCGGCAAGACCGAGAAAACTTCTAACTTCTGTTGGTGTTTTGGGAGGCTCCCATTTCATTACTGCTTCAACTTTTGCTGGATCAACTTTTATACCTTGGATAGAAACAACATGTCCAAGGAACTGCACTTCTCTCATCCAAAACTCGCACTTGGAGAACTTTGCATATAGTTGTTCCCGCTTCAAAGTCTCAAGTACCAACCGCAAATGGCTCGCATGCTCTTCTTTATTCTTTGAGTAGATCAGAATGTCATCTATGAACACTATAACAAACCGGTCTAAGAATGGTTTACAGACCCGATTCATTAAATCCATAAAGATCGCTGGTGCATTCGTAAGACCAAATGGCATCACTAAAAACTCGTAATGCCCGTATCGTGTACGAAACGCCGTCTTCTCTACATCACTTTCTTTTACCCTGACTTGATGATACCCAGATCTCAAATCAATTTTTGAGAAATAATCTGCTCCTTGCAACTGGTCAAACAAATCGTCTATTCTGGGCAACGGGTAACGGTTCTTGATAGTAATCTTGTTCAATTCTCTGTAATCAATGCACATCCGCATTGATCCGTCCTTCTTCTTCACAAACAGAACCGGAGCACCCCACGGAGAAGAACTAGGCCTGATGAAGCCTTTATCGAGTAACTCCTGTAACTGGGACATTAGTTCCCGCATCTCTGTTGGTGCTAACCGGTACGGTGCTCGGGATATTGGAGAAGCTCCTGGAACAAGATCTATTCGGAACTCAACTTGCCTTTCTGGTGGCAAGCCTGGCAATTCATCCGGGAAAACTTCTGGAAACTCTTTTACTACTTCTATATCTTTGTACGTCTGTTTTACTTTGTCCTCAGTTATCACATAGGCCAGGAAAGATACACATCCTTTCCTGATACATCTTCGAGCCTTAGCTACACTGATGATACTTGGCACGTGCTTTCTTCTCTCCCCATATACGTACACTTTTGCTCCTAGAGTTTTAACAGATACCCTCTTCTGTCCACAAGCTATCTTCGCATCATTTGCACCAAGCCAATCCATTCCAATTATTACATCAAAGGACTTAATTCCAATAGGAAGGAGATTAAGTCGAAACTTCTTGTCGTTGATGTCAAGTTCGCAATCCCGATACATATGCTGAACTTCTACAAATTTCCCGTCCGCCACTTCTACCTCAAAAACTAGATCTAACAATTCTAATGGGACTTTTAATCTGGATCCAAACCCATGGGACACAAATGAATATGTAGACCCGGAATCAAACAAGACATATGCAGGTGTCGAGTTGATTAGTAGTATACCTGAGACCACATCATGAGTCTCCTTCGCTTCCTCCCTGGTGATCTGAAAAGCTCGAGTCTTCACCTTTTGGGGTTCGGTCTTCTTCTGAGCTGTTGACACCACAGTTTCTCCTCCCTTGTTTGGGCAGTTGAAACTATAGTGTCCCATCTGATGGCATGAAAAACACTCCACTTCGCTGGCTTTCTTAGCTTTGCAATCTTTCGCTTTGTGACCGAATCCGCCACAATTAAAGCAGGCATTTGATCCCGCTCGGCACTCGCCACCATGTTCTTTCCCACATTTCTCGCACTTCTTTACACTTCCCTGTCGGCTCTGACTTGAACTCATCTTCCCTTTCTTCTTTATGTTTCCACTTGTACTAACTGTCTTCCTCTTGTCACTAAAACCAGGTCCTTCCTCCTTCCTTCTTTTTCCAACATCTTCCACAGTTCGGGCAGCATTGATCGCCCCATCTAGCGTTTCAGCTTTCTTTACTTCTAGCTCATAGTTCCATGGTAAACCCCGGACATAGCGGTTAATTCGGGACCGCTCACTGGGGTAGGATTCCCCCACGAAAGGTAGCATGTCGCAAAATTTCTTTGTATACTCGTCCACCGTCAAGTCTCCTTTCTTTATTGTTAAGAAGTCTTCGTTCATTTTCTCCAAATCTCGCGTGGGACAGAATTTATCTTTAAGACATGAAACAAACTCTGCCCACGACCAGCCATATACAACATCCTTTCCCAAGCTTTCATATTTGGTGTTCCACCACACCAAAGCATCATCCTTCAACTGCCGGGAGGCGTAGTTGACTCGATCGTTTTCTCCACATTTGCTTGCTTGCATCACTTGTTCAATCTCTCGGACCCATCGCATCGTCACCTTTGGCTCAAAACTGCCATGATATTCGGGCGGTTTGCAAGCCATAAAGGACTTAAAAGAGCAGCCCTTTTCTTCCTTCTTGTTCCCTCCCGTAGCCTCTTCCTCAGTTGTCTTTTTGGAGACTTCTTGTGATGATTGGGCACTAGGTTCGCCCATTCGGCTGTCTATTATGTTGTTCACATCTTGTCTCAGTTTATTTCGTAGGTTATTTATTAGGTACTGAATTGCTTCCATGGTGACAGGTTGTGGTGGTGGGTTTGGCTCAATCTCATCGTTTCGAAGAACATGTGGTTCACTTCCTCTTGAAGAAGTGTGACTACCCTCACCCCTGTCAGCTTGTCTTCTGTCTCCCATTACTATATAGATGAACAAATTATTGGTTTAATACACAATTCTATATAGTATTTTGTAAGCGGTAACATATTATCTCCTTATCTTGACTGCATTATTATAGCAGTTATACGCACTCTATAACTTCTATAAGTCTAAGTGTACCTCTATATTACTAAGGCACCTTACTACTACTCTTGCTAGTTTAAGCCTAGGATGGTATTCCAACCTACTTCGCTTAAACTATGGCTCTGATACCAAAACTGTAACACCCCTTTTCTCAAACCATATTTAAAATACAAATACAGTTTTCAAACATATTTTACAACTCGTGACTATAAAATAGCCACTTAAATTTTTTTGTTTTATTTTACAAACTTAAACTCGTGGGGTATTACAGACTCAATACAGATAACCATAATTTAAACTTACAGTGTACAATAACGGTCCCAACTGCAACTCTCGCTCCCTTCACCTAAGTACATAGCATTTCAAAAACATGGTATACGTGAGACATAAAGTCTCGTGAGTAATATGGGTTTAGACCCAAAACTTTTCTATTCAAAACTTGAAATATCAAAAGTACATTGCTAAAAACTGATTTTTTTCATAAATCTCAAAATATCTTTTCTTCTTTATTTTCAAACTTTAAAAAGACTTTCTTTCATAAAACTGCTTTCTTTCTCATTTTCTCGTGACCAACTGAAACTTATGAATTAAGTTAATTAATTCATTCAACTAGCTCCCCTCGCGGGACAGAACAGATCTGCCCACTCGGTTATGCTCATTCTGTCTCCCCTTTGTGACTTGGAACGAATTCAAGCACAAGGGTATACTAAGCTAGACAACTACTTCGCGACGGGAGGTACCATCCCAGTAGTGTCTTCTGATCCCCCGATTATGTGGGTGATCCTAGTCCGGACAACTGGCTCATACTTCTTTCTTTCTTTAATTCTTACTTCATTTCATCTCAAATTGGTCAAAATGGGACACAATTTGTAAACAACTCTTATTCAAATATTTTTATAACTCTTTGCTAAAAATACTTTCAAAACTGCTTTTAACATCCTAGTTCCTATAAGGAACTTCTTTCAAAATACTTTGCAAACAATACTTTAAAAATATGCTTTTAACACTAAGCCCTTATATAGAGCTTCATTAAAAACTATTTTCCAAACTTTAGTATTTATAAACATTTGGAAATCTTATCTTTCTGAAAATAATATTTTGCTATGTACTATAGAAATCCTCATAAAACTCACCTTGACGTTGTTACAAGTCTCTAAGCTTCTCGTATTTCTTTTCCTTTCCCGTGCTCTACGACGTTTGAAGCACCACCTATACATGTATTATATATATAAATACATAATATAATTAACTTTATAGTTCTAAAGCTTCATATGACATAACTCCAGGTTATAATAAATGTATAACCATTAATATACTCGTTTTATCATTTTTCCCGAGATACGCGTATACTGCTACAGTAATCCCGAGGGGTCGTATTTCAGTTCCGACTCTTTTCCATGAAATCTTATCCCATATTAGACTTATGTTTCAAATTTGAAGTCCATTGGACAAGTCTAGCTCAAATTCCAAAATTAAGTTTTAACATGAATAGTGATTTTAGCCACTGCCGCTACAGTGACTTTTCCGCAAGGTCGGATTACGGATTTGACCATTCCCGACATGTTCTTATACCATTTTAGGGTTATGGCTAAAATTTCAGGTCAATCGGACATGTCTAGCTATAGTTTCTAGCGTTTGAAATATTTGAAATTTCTAACATTTTTGGTCCCTGCCTGGCCCCTGACTGAAGGCGCACTGCGCCAGGTGTGGGGCGCACTGCGCCTGGGCGCACCCCGCCCTGGTCCTGGGCGCACTGCGCCTGGCGCCTGGGCAGGCTCCTGATCAGTCGTGATTTGGCACTGTAGCATGCAGTTTTAAGGCTTTAAGCTCTTATTCCAGGTCTTAATCACCTGGGGTTTGTTCTAGGACTAAAACCCTTGACTAATAACACATTTTAAGCCATTAAAAACACTTTAATAGATCAATTGCAGAAATTAAAGTTCTTGGCTAAACTTGAAAATTCTCAAGAATAGCATTCTACTTTCATGTTTTTGAGTTAAGTTCTTAACTAATGGCTTATTGGAAGCATTAGCTACTTAACCCACATGATTTATAACTGCAATTTCAGTTTCTATTCAACCCAAGGAATCAAATCAAGAACACACCCAAGAACTAGGTTAAAGAAGATGAAATCTTACCTCTTTCAACTATGGAATCACTAATTCCAAAGTTAGTTCTTGATTCCTTGAAAATTCCTTTGATCTCTTCTTCCTCTCTAGCTCTTTCTTGCTGTCTCTCGTGTTCTCTGGAATCCTCTGGAGAAATGTTCTTAATCCTTCAAATAATGGGTATAATAACTACTATATCTTATTTATAAATGAACTTTACATTTAGGTCCTTTGGTTACTAACTTTTCTTCAAAAATGGTCCAAAGGTAATAACTTTACCATTTATGCTTCATTACTTCCCACTTTACATTTTCTTAACATTTTTGGTCATTTTCATGTCAAATGACCAATTTGCCCTTTTTGGTCAAATTCCACTATTCACGCGTCAAAACTCCAAATTCCATATAACCTTTTATTTCTTACATTATAATTTCACAAATACATATTATTACACATAATAGTCGTTCAACGTGGCAAAAGACGGTTTTACCTTTTTTGGCTTTTTCGCGGGTTCTTACAACATACATGATCTAATGGTTCTAACGGTACATTGAATTTTAGGCCGAACTCATGGGACACAAATGAACACGTAGCGCCAGAATCAAATAATACGTAAGCAGGCATCTGGTTAATTAATAGGGTACCTGAGACCACGTCTTGAGTCTCCTTTGCTTCTTCCCGGGTGAGTTGGAAGGCACGAGTCTTCACCTTTTGAGGCTCCGTCTTTTTCTGCGCAGTTGATACCATTGTCTCGCCACCCTTCTTCGGATAGTTGAAACTATAGTGCCCCTTTTCGTGACAGGAGAAACACTCGACTTCACTGAGCTTCGGATAGGTACATTCCCTAGCCCTATGACCTGTTCTTCCACAGTTAAAGCAGGCTGTGCTTCCCGTCTTGCATTCACCCATATGTTCTTTCCCACACTTATCACACGTCTTCCGACTGCCCTGTTTGCTAGATATCACCACCGATTTCTCCTTTTTATTCCAGCTACTACTCCCGCCACTGAATTTACGTTTATCCCCAGAAACTTGCCTCTCTATTGTTCTCCTCTTTCCCACATCCTCAACATTTCTTGCTGCCGCAAATGCCTCATCCATTGTTGCCGCCCGTTTCACTTCCAATTCATACTCCCAAGGTAGACCTTTCGCGTAACGGTTAATTCGTGCCCGCTCCGTATTGTAAATGTTGCCCACAAATGGAAGCATATCGCTAAACTTCTTAGTGTACTCAGCAATAGTCATATTCCCCTTCTTTAAAGTAAGAAATTCATCTTCAAGTTTTTCTATGTCCCGAAGGGGACAGTATTTGTTCTTCAGGCGAGTAGTGAATTCGGTCCACGACCATTTGTAAATTACATCCTTCCCAACCAGTTCGTACAAGGTATTCCACCAAACTAACGCATCGTCTTTTAACATTCGTGAGGCATAATAAACTTTATCTTTCTCATGACACTTGCTGACCTCCAGTACTTGCTCCGTCTCCCGTATCCACTGCATCGTAACTTTGGGCTCAAAACTTCCATAGTATTCGGTTGGTTTGCACGTCAGGAAAGTTTTGAAAGAACATCTCTTCTTGTCTTCTGTCCCCACATTATCTTCCTCTGTAACAGAATCTCCATTAGTGGGTCTCCAAGAGGCATCATCCGCTGAAGGATTAGGGTGCGGTTCTCCCAGCCGAGTATTCAGCATTTGGCGCATATCTTCCCGCATTTCTGTTTTTAAATTGATGATGAGATTTTGTATAGCCTCCATAGTCACAGGTGGAGGTTGCGGTATTGGATTTGGGTTAGGACCCATGTGGTTCGCATCATCAACGGGGTTACCCCCATGGGACGGGGTATGACTTGCTGCCCGTCCTTCACTCGAAAGGTTCTGATCTCCACTCTCCATTTACTATATAAAATAATAAGATTCACGTTTAATATTCCACATAAATATATTTATCAATATATATATCTGAAACTGTAGCATATGATCTTCCTATAAAACCTGTGTCCCCAAGTATCTCCCTACTAATTTCCACAGCCAAATTCCTCAGGCTCCCTCGTGACTTCACCATTTCCAAAGCATATCCTGTGGTTACAATAATACGGGCCCAATATTACTTTAACCTCCTATATACTTTGGCTCTGATGTTATCACAAGATTTCCTGATTCATCGGTTTCTGTGGATTCCAACGTTATAATTTACCGACTCTACCCCGTTAGTTAGTACCTGGTACTACTACTTTACTTATTATTAATCCATTAGTTTAAGCCTAGGATGGTTACCCAACCTAATTCGCTTAAACCATGTCTCTGATACCAAATTGTAACACCCCAACTTTTACACAATTTTTTTTTCCAAACTTATATTACAAATATTTAATCATACAAACCATTTAAGTTTTTACAAACGGGGTATCACAAATTTGCATCAAAACCACAGTTCAAACCTGTTTATTTTACATTTTGTACAGCAGAAACTACGGTCCCACACCCGACTCTTCTAACGCCCTTCCCGCTTACCTGAGTACATAGCATTTTAAAAACAATACGTGAGACATAATGTCTCGTGAGTATTATGGGTTTAGACCCAAAACAGTTTTTCAACAATAGTTTCACTCTTTAAATTTTCCAATATTTTATTTCCTATGAGCGCACCCATATGTATTCCTTATTTTGTGATGGTACATTCCTACGAGCGCACCCGAAGGTTTTATACGAGACGCACCCGTATAACTACTTTCCCAATAGTATGAAACGAATTCATCTATCAAGGTAAGACAACTACTTCGCGACGGGAGGTACCATCCCAGTAGTGTCTTATTGCCACCCCTACCGCAGCAGGCAATGGTCTTTATCCGGATACTAAGCAACTTATCATGGGTCAATCACATTATTAGTTCACTGTATTTCTGATTTTCTTTCTTTACACATTTTAATCATATTTTTCATGAAATACTTTTAAAATCATAAAACCACTTTGACTCCAAAACATTTTAAATAAATTTCATTTTACTATGTACCCGAAAATCCACATAACACTCACCTCGAGTCACCTAGGAGTTATTTAGCTTCTTGAACTCCTTTTCCTTCGCTTGGTTCACCGTATTTGAACCACCACCTATTAGTTACAATATATACATTTTTATTCAATTCATATATATAACAATTAATTTTTACAGCACAGGAGTGCCACACTATGCAACTACTGATTATAATTAGACTACAACTCTCATTATAATAACTTCCTTTCGTTTGTAAATTTTTCCCGAAATACGCGTATTTTACTACAGTACCCTCGGGAAGTCGTATTTCGGTTCCGACAATTTTCTACAAAGATTTGGGCCATAATAAACCTATGTTTAAAATTTGGGATCAAACGGACAAATATTGGTCAAAATCTAAAAACTCAAAATCTCTGCATGGTCTGCTGGCGCCGCCTCGCGACGCGACCAAGGGTCTCGTCACGACTCGAAGGCTGCCCGCCTCGCGACTCGACCAAGGGACTGGTCACGACTCGAAGACTGCAACCTTCGCGACTCGACCAAGGGTCTGGTCACGACTCGAAGACTGCAACCTTCGCGACTCGACCAAGGTGGTCGTCGCGTCGCGACCGCTGCTGGTACAGACCAGAATGTCCGATTTTTGTGCTGTAAATCCCATTTTTTTCCATATTAAGCTCTTTATGACTTACTTAATCGTTTTAGACTCATTCCAGGACCAAAACTCATCTTTTAAACAAGTCTTTTAACCTTGGAATCACTGATTCCACCCAAATTCCACAAAAACTCGTTTTTGACATTTTACACCCAAAAACACAAATTTTCGAAATTAATCACTTAGGGATGTCTTAATACATCCTAAGTGATTCCTAAGACTTAATGAAAACACTGAAATCAGCTTTGAGTCTCTTGAACCCATGGGTAGAGTTCTTAAGCTCAAAACCCCCAATTTGACAATTCCTCAACACCCTTGAGATTTGTGTGTTTACTTAGTTGTTTAAACTTGTTTAGATGGAGGAAATCATAGGAACAACCTGAACCATGACTATGAATTCAGATTTCAGTTTGTCCCGGGATGAACACACATGCTTATGGTTCAAGAATTTGATCACTAACCTTGTTTTTAGCTTGATATCTTCAATTCTTCAACCAAAATTCTCCGATTCTTGCTTCACTTCTACCAATCCTCAAGTTCCCGTGCCTTCAAGCTCTCTCTCACTCTCTCCCGATACTTCTAAAATCTTCTGGGAAGTGGGAGATTTTTCCCACTATTTATAGTTCCAAATTTTCAGTTTTAATCCTCTAGTTCCTTTTCTCCCAATTTGGCACCATACTCAAATTTTTATTACACCATACTTTAATTTCTTACATTAATACACATAATTACAAAATATTTTACATTAAAGTTCAAAATATGGCAAAAGACTAATTTGCCCTTTCTCATAACTTTACTATTACTCATAATTATTTTACATATATATATATATATATATATATATATATATATTTACAATTTTTCTCGGGTTCTTACATTTGCCATTATCAACCCGTGCATATGCTGGACATCCAAACGGTATTAATGTTGTGTAGTCAGCAGGCTTACCAGACCATAGCTCAAACGGAGTCTTCTTTCCAATAGTACGTGAGGGGGAGCGGTTGATAATATAGCATGCGGTGGAAGCTGCTTCGGCCCAAAAAGACTTTGGTAGCTTCGAGTGAGAGAGCATGCATCGGACCTTCTCCATGATGGTGCGGTTTATTCTTTCTGCAACGTCGTTCTGCTGTGGTGTGTGGACTACAGTGTGGTGACGTGTAATCCCTTCCTTACGGCAATAGGAGTTGAATTCTTCTGAGCAGAATTCCAGTCCGTTATCGGTGCGAAGGTATGTTACTTCAAAACCGGATTGTTTTTCAACTAACACTTTCCAATCCCTAAAGGTTGAAAATACTTCTCCCTTTGTCTTTAAGAAGAACGACCATACCTTCCTGGAGAAGTCGTCAATAATAGTGAGCATATAAGAGGCTCCACCTTTCGATGTAACCTTTGCTGGTCCCCATAAATCCGAGTGTATGTAGTCAAGTGGTCCTTTTGTCGTATGTTTGCCACTGATAAAACTTACTCGCTTCTGCTTTCCGAACACACAATCTTCACAGAATTCAAGCTCAGTTGATTTATGCTCCCCAAGTAACCCCCTTCGGCTTAGTTCACTCATACCGTGGTATGACATATGACCAAGCCTGAGATGCCATAGGCGAGAATGATCAACATTGGAGAGGGATTTAGAACTAACCGAGGCTTCCCCAGAAATAACTTGTCCGTCCATAATGTAAAGGTTCGCGGATCTCCGAACTCCTCGGATGACAGTCGAACCGTCTTTCAAAATATGGACCTTCCCGTGTTTTCCGAAAAACTCGTAACCTTTTTTCTCAAAAGTACCGAGAGATAGTAAATTTCGCCTAAGACCGGAGACATGCTTCACATCTTCAATTGTTCGAACAACACCATCGAACATGCGGAACTTGACTGTACCATGTCCAATAATACGACACGAAGTATCGTTGCCCATCAAGACATGTCCTTGGTTAACATTTTCATATGTATGAAAAATACTCCGGTTGGAGCTCATATGAAAAGTACATGCTGAATCAAGAACCCATTCGCTCATGGTAATTAAACCGAAGTCCGAAACAGATAGAAGTTCGCCATCGGAACCGGTTTCGGCTACATCAGCTTCTACGGTAGTACCTGCTGGTTTACCATTCATAGTTGCCTTCTCCTTCTCCTTGTTTTTCAACTTGTAACATTCATCTATCAGATGTCCCTTTTTATGACAATAATTACAATACTTGCGCTTGCCTTTGGACTTAGATCTAGATCAGTTTTTTGAAGAATTACCTCTCTCGTTGGTTCTCCCTCTAATGTTGAGACCTTCGGCTTTTGAATCGTTGCTGCTGCACTAATAATTTGCTTCATCTTTTCTTTTGAATCAAGAGCGGTCATTATCTCATCCAATACAAGAGTGTCTCGACTATAGATAATGGTATCACGAAAGTGATCATAGGAATCTGGGAGTGATGATAATAAAAATAGCGCCAAATCTTCATCTTCATATTTGACGTCCATATTTTCCAGATTTCCTACAAGCTCTTTAAAAGTAGAGAGGTGATCAGATAAAGAACTTCCCTCACCCATCTTGAGGTTGAAGAGTCGTTGCTTCATGTGTAGCTTGTTTGGCAAGCTTTTCGTCATTAGTAGCTGTTCGAGCTTTAGCCAGAGAGCCGCCGCAGATGTCTCTTTCAGTACATCTTGGAGAACGTCATTGGATAGATGCAGACGGATTTGCGACGACGCCTTCAAATCCTTCATTTCCTTTTCCTCAGTCGACAAGTTGTCGGCATTCTCTCCATTCCTAACAGTGCTCTGTGGAGATCCATCTGGATCAACACATCTCTCATCTTTACTTACCAAAGAGGGAATCTTGTGTTTCTGTCAAGTAAAGGGATATCATACTTCATCGATGACATGGTTGAAAATAGTTTTCGTTATCGGAAAACCTGGATTGCTCTGATACCAATTGTAGACAAAATCGACTTCAATAAATAATCGATTAACTTCAAGATCGAAGTATAAAACCCAAATATCACGATAATGATTCAACGAAATATAAAACTATTAAATAATCAATCAAGAATAGATCGAACGGTAAAAAGAAAGAACACAAGATATTTACGTGGAAACCCAAATTGGGAAAATCCACGGGCGGAGGAAGCCGAGAACCAATTCACTATAATACGTAGTGTTTACAGAGATAAATAAAAGAGGAAAAAACAAATATATCAAAGATATATTTGTATGAGAATAAGAGAGAAAAGATGAAATGTGTTTTTGAGGTACATTTTGTGGTGTAATCTTGATAGCTATTTATAGGAAAATGTTACATGCCATATTTGACAATAACACTCCTACACCAACCATTCACCAACCATGAATTAGCCAAATTTTCTACCATCTAAAGTTGATATTTGAAGAAAACTTCCACACTTTTTACCAAAAAATGATGGTTTTTCTGAATCTTAAAAATTTGTGGTTTTTTGGCAAAATATATTTTCGTAATTAGTCCTAGATAATATTTACACTTTAACTTATATAATTATTAAAAAAACACTATATTATATCATTTTTATACTTTGTACCATTTTTAGAAGACGACTAATTATTTTTTTAACTATTTGCAAAACGTATAATATGTATATGAACAAAACGTAATATCTTATATGCAAATTATTTAATGATATTTATCTTTATTGAATTAAACATTATTTACACAAAATTATATTCTTTTCTGTATTTATCAAAATTAATCAATTTAGTTTACTATTTACTAATAAGAAACAACATGTTTGAATGACTTATTCTATTTATTTGAACCAACCAAACATGATAATATAATACAATGATTTATTTAGTTACTTTTTCATTTCATTATGTTGTTTATTCGATTCCTTCATAATTTCATTCTATCATACCAAACATACTCTTAGTGTTAGGGTGGAGGGAGTCAATCTTTTTCATTCATAATGTCACATAAGTATTTTATATATTCTTTCATCCCTTCTCTCTCATCCCTAAACACAAGGAATGGTCTTCTCTTGTATCTCTTTCATCCCTAAAGAATTTTTTAAATAAAATAATTAAAAGAAATACAAACTAATTCAAAACACACAAAACAAGTTCACAAAATATAAATAATAGTAAATTAAACGAATGGTCAATGTGGTTTAGGGTAACTTATGTGTTTGGTCCCTAACTTTTATTTTTAACTTGGATAGTCCATATTTTATTCTTTTATTGCTCACTTAGTCCCTAGCGGAATTGAAATGACCATCTTACCCTAGTCTATATATTTTTTGGCTTAGTTTATCATGTATTAGTACTAAATAAAATAACTTATCAATATATTAAAGTAAATTGTTTAATTATACATGTGGTTTCATCACCCTTACCAACCACTGTCATCGACCACCACCACCATCACTGTAGACGACCACCACCACTATCATCATTGCCCATAAATCAAAACCCATGAATTATGTTTAGAAATTAAACCTGCTCAAGGACATTAAACAGAGAAATCAAAACCCAGAATTCATACTTAGAAAAATCACGTTCAAAAATCATGAGATTGATGCTCAAACCCAAAAATTAAACCTACCCAAGGACGTTCAAAAATCATGAGCTTGATGTTCAAACATCATGTTCAAAAATCAAACCCAATAATTAAACCTATTTAATCAAGCTCAAACCCAGATATTAAACCCGAAATCATGCCCAAAAATCATGGGTGAATCAATTCTCAAACCAAAAGCACGGATGAAATCAAAACCTAGAAATCATGGATGAAATCAAAATCAAACCATTTAAAACCAAACTTGAACCTAATGAAATTCAAATGGAATAAACTTGAATCCGTAAATGGTTCCTTCCTCGTTATAGAAATCGAATCATGATAGATATCACTTACAATGTCGATGGGCCAAAAATTAAATCAACAAACCTTTCCCCGATAAACTTGAATTCCAAACCAAAATCCAAAAATTAAAGTCCCAATCGAACCCGAGAAACAAAATCAAAATCAAACTCGTGTAGGTGGCGATGGTGTCTTGCTTGTGATAGATATCACTGACAATAATGGCGATAATGGCTGCTTCCGATATAGCGTTGGTGGCTGATGTATATCAATGAAGCATAACTTGGTGTAGACGATGGGATAGACGATGTCTTTAGGTAGGAGAAGACATCAATTTTTAGAACCACCGCCTGACAACGTCTATAAGTATCAAGTATTTTAGTCGTTGTTAGGCCCTATTCTTGGTGAATTTCTATCATAGATGTATTGGTATTTCTCACTTTTTGTGCTAGTGCTTGTGTGCAAGAAAATGTTGAAAACAGGGACTAAAAGCGGACAAAATGAAAGAAGTTTGGATCAAAGCCAAATCAGTCGAATTCATATACGTGCCGTGGGAAATAAGCATGCGCATCGTGCCACGTCAAGGGTCAGACGATTCAAAAAGCGAAAAAACAGGGATAAGGTGATACGCGCGTCGCGGATCTATGCCTTGCGCACCGCGAATCGACAGATTTTGCAAGTATAAATAGATGTCATTAGGTCGAAAATTGGAGGCAAAGAATGAACCCTAAGATTCTTCTTTGACTCAAGGATTCGGAATTCCAGCAGCACTTTTGGTATTTTTTATGTTTTCACTTTTAGTTTAATGTTCTCTAGTTTAGTTTAGCATTTAGACTATTGTTTCTGGATTGTTCAGATCAATAGGAGTAGTCTAGGGTTGTTTATTTTTGGATTTTAGTACCTTGTATCTTCTGTTTTGGTTTTTAATTGAGTAATCATTCAGTTTATGTTTTTATTGCACTTTTTAGTATTAATTGTGTTTGGATGCTTGTTTGGTTTGATTGGATTGATGGTTTGCTTCTGGATTTTGAACTTAGCTTTTGATTTCAATAAGTAACCTTAGTCTAGGAATTGATTTGGTTTAGTTTAGTTTATGTTTGAATTGGATTTTGGAATTGTGTTTTTGTTTGATTTTTGGAAAAGTAGAGTTAGTCCCTCTGGTTGTAGCGTGACACTACAGTTGGTAAGCTATCGTCCTATATTGACCACTAAACTCCCGTGGATCGACCCTTGCTACCGCTATATTAGTGAGTCTGTGAGGTGTTTTTCTTATTTTTGACCGCATAACGACCCCTGCGTGTCACCGCCTGTAACGATAGGTTGAAGATGGATGGTAGATGGCGGACATTGGTGGATATTTAATGGAAAGAAATCATTGGTGAGTTTAAGGGGAATGAGAGAGGCCGGTGATATAGATAGTTGGATGTGCAGGTAGGAAAAGACGTGTGAGGGAATTTGGTTTAAGAATTTATTTTTTTAATATTTAGTTCATAAATAAATAGTAAAAATAAAAACATGAATGGATAAGGTTAAGATAGTCATTTCAAGTATGTCAAGGACCAAGCATGCAATAAAAACATAAAATAGAGACCACCCGAGTTAAAAAGAAAGCTAAGGATCAAGCACGCAAATTACTTCACACCATAGACACCGTTCATGTAATTTACTCTACAAATAAATTATTTGGGTTAATCAACTATAAAACCCAATACTAAAAAAGATTATAATATTTTTTATAGTAATTTTATCATATTTTTGTTTGACATTAATCTTATTTTCCTTTTGTAAATTCAAACAATTATATAAAAAATTAAATGTTTTTATAGTAATTTTATTATATGTTTTTAAATTTAAACAATTATACATGTATTTACATATTAAGATATGCAATACATATATTAAATAATGTATTTGTACAAGTTGTAATAATGTGTAATAGTAATATTTCACAAAAAATAATATATTTTTATATATTATATTGTAATTTATAACATATGCATACAATTATAATTTATAAATTAACCTGTATATCTCTATCTATTTCTATTTCTCTCTATAGGTACCACCCCTCATTTTCCCTTCCCGCTTATTTTCCTGAACCACCACACCCTCCACCTTTAGGATTTAGAATAACTTGACAAACACAAGCACAAACACGATAATAAATATACATTCAGATAAGAAGAGCACAATGACTTAATATGGTTCAATCAATATGAGAAATCAAGTTACGTCCACAAGCAACACTGGTGAGATATTGTATTGATGAAATGTTATATAATTTTCTACACACGCTTTACGGTTACAACCAATGAGATATATTTGTAGATATGTTGACTTAAACTTCTACGTTGGGCTTATAGGTCTATAACATAGTCCAGCCTATGAGGAAACTTGTTCTCCAAGTTGATAGGACAAACTGAAGCTCAAAGATAGAGATGAGGCATGGGATCACCTGAAGGTTTGCTTTTTTGCATCTACGCTTTAGTGTTCTGCTTTGTTGTCAAGATACCCCTTCATTGCTTTGCTTCAAGGTTCAACCTCCACTCTTCAAGCTTCTCTACTAAGGACCAAGTCTGTCCTCTAGGCCGAGACCGAGACTATGCTTCTTAAGAGCTTCACCATGGTCAAGGTTGCAATAGCAACTTCGCCTTTGCCTTTAGATCATATTTCGCATCTCAACAGTCTCCTACTTGGAGATTGATCAACAAATATGCTGCCATCCGAACTATGTAACCTTAAACCTCTCTAGCGCGCGCCTTTGTTTTAGTTCTATGGAAGGTCCGTTGAAGCTACACACGTCTTTAAAATTTCCATCATTAATTTCTTGGATTCTTTATACAAAACATCATGATCAAGCCATTAGATTTATGTTCATAAATTCAAGCAAGAAAACTAAACTACAAGAGGGTCTGTGTGGTTTACCTTATGAGATGATGAATAGGAAAATATAAGAGGATCCAAATTAGAATCCTTTTATCAAGTCTCACCTCAAAGCTACCATCCAAGCAAGCAAAACTTCAGACCTTCGTTGCTTAGTGAAAAAGCATAACTCGAAACCCTTGTAGGGTTTGTAGTGTTCGACCACCAAAAATAGGAAGGGGAGAGAGAGGCAAAATATACATTAGGGTTCTGTCTCTCAATGATTGGCATGACCTTTATACTTTCCAAAATCCCTTTAGTTTTTCATTCTCTCTAAGATTAGTTTAATAGGGTCATTATCCAATTAAGATAATCATCCTAATATAATTACATTCCATAATTTAAACCTTTGACTTATTACAAAATAAACCCATCTCTTTTAGTTTCTAACTAAACCATCAAAATCGATGAATAATAACTAGTACCTATATGTATTTATTTCTTGCTTTTGGATTGAGTATTGCGTGTAACCTAATAGGCCTGTGCATTTTTCAGTTGTGTCACTAACTTGTTGTGCTAGTGGGTATATCTCCAGCAACTTGTGTATACTACTATGATGTTTATTTTTCAGTTGTGTCACTAACTTGTTGTGCTAGTGGGTATGACTCAACCCCCTTGTATCTCACCAAGAGTTTCAGTATGACATTGTATTTTAATGTGTGCCTCGGGTGATGATGTGTAGGCGATGCCTTAGAGGATGCTTTAGAGATGCTTGAGAGTTTTGGAAGTTCCATGATTTAGACTTTTTAGCCACTATATTACATTTGACTATTTCGTTTACGTTTTTCCTTGTGGTTTGATATGTCAGTTGACATCCTGTCATGTTTAAAATAAAAAAAATGTTTTGAAAATTTATTTTTGATAATTTGGGAATTTTTACTATTTAAAGAGTTTTTGTTTTAAAATTAAGCATAAATTGGTTTAAAAATAACCAAATTTGGAGATGTCACAATGCGATCCCATGGGTACCTATGCAACAAAAGAATTTATTACAATAAAATAAAAACAATGTAAAACAAAAAAAACACTTTATGAAAATAAGACATGTTTAATTAGGGGTGTTATTCTGTCCGATACCGGTACCGAAGCGTACCATACCGGTTGGTAACACATTGTTTTCGGAAACATGTGGTAGTATTGATTACTAGACTGATTTAGGGTAAATGGGACCGGTATGGTATTTAGATTGGTACAAGAAATTTAGTACTAGTACCACGTGGACCGCTTTTGCTCAATGTATGTATTTTGGTGATAAACCGGTACCCAGACCGGAATAAACCGATTCGTACTGACTTTTTTTCGGTGTATAGTTTGCTAAAGTTAGTGGATAAATTAGATAAAACATTTATATTTTGCATAGTTTGATGGTTAAACGACTAATATTATATTTTATTTGTAATAGTATTAGAAACGTATTTTTTATTTTAATACTTTTATCTCATAGCTCTCGTTAGCTATATTGTTGAGCTTTATATTTTGTAAAGTAACTCACATTCAACATTTGTCTTCCTTATGTGACAATGAGTATATTAGATATATGAAGTAACTTTTCTAATATATACGTTGCTATTGGGTTTGGAGTAGAACATATATGGCAAAGTGGGGATACGAGTTTCAAAAACACACATACATACACAAACACATCATGATTTTACATAAACACATAATATATGTTAGAGGCAAAGAAGTAAACGGTACTGTATTACAGTCGGTATTTTCAGTATTTTCCTTGATATCGTCCCGGTTATACCGATTCCCAAACTTCTTCCATTTTAAGAACCGATCTCGGGCCATCTAGAGTGCAAACGATATGGGATAGGTCCAGTACCGGTACGCGATCGATATTTGGTCCTAATTGCTCACCTCTGTGTCTGATGCATCTAAATCTAATGGAAATAAAAAGTCAATGGTTTGAGCGGTAAATTACCTAGATTCCCCATAAAACCATGCTCCAACAATAACATGCAAATAGGACATTCATGGATAGCATCATCGTCAAAAAATATCATAGAACATTTAGTTGTTAAACAGCCCAAGTAAATCCTTAATGTAAAAGGATAAGTATGATTTTTATTGGGGAAGTATCACGTCTAAAACTGACAATTATCATTCTCATCCACACATGTAACAATACCATACCATAAATTAGATATTAGACAAAACTCCTCACATCTAAAATGAAGCTCCTATCCTCCAAGTTGAAACATCAACACACCATCATCATGTTCATGATGAACCATTGAAAGCAACATTATATAGATGAGTAAAGGGTCCCATTCTTATCGTACAATTCCAACTACCACCAAAACATGCATTTCTAAATAGCATTATTCGAGCTACAGAAATAGACAACTCTTCCTTCTTTCATTCATAAAATGCACATTCGCCTTAATGGTCAATACAATCGGATGATAACTCTAGATCAACTGATATTATGGACAATGTTCATAGTTATCAAATCAAATACAAAAATATAGTTACACATTTATACATATACAATTAAAAACATCAATATTAATAAATTTAATCATTCGTGCATGATTAGCGGATATCCACTAAGGTCTCATAGACCTCCATGAACCATTCGTGAGGAGTCCATATGTCAAGTTGGTGTCGATTCCCTAAAAACTACTTCGACAAATCATCAATGAAATGGTATTCCATGTTTATTAAACCCAAACAACAAAACAAAATTACCTAAAACGGTAAAACTCACTTCCCAGAATGTTCGAGTAACATACAAGACTGTTGTACTAAAAAAAAAAATTTCATTAATTAGTTGTATCTCATTCATGTTTATCAACATTTAACAGGGGCAAATAGAAAGAATGATGTTGCTACTTTTTAGCAGTAAAAGAGACGATAGGTGAAGACGACGACGACGAAAAAACTTTTGAATAGTAAGGAACTATGAGATCTTTTGTCTTACCTTTGTTGTTCGTGAGCTAATGTCCACAAACTTTTGATGATTTTTTTTAAAGCCTATAAAAGAAGGTTACCCAATGTATACTTTTGATGATTTTTTTTAAAGCCTATAAAAGGAGGTTACCCAATGTATACTTTTTAAATATGTGGTAATTTTATTCATAACTCATCAAAAAATGGACGAAGAATAAAATTAGGTCAAAAAACCATAAAATCATTGAAATCAATATCAATACGATGAAAGTATATTTTTCATATATATTTATTCATCAAATTTTCAAAAGCTAATAATCATAAAAAAACTTTATTATTTCATAACATATGATTTTTTTTAAATGTTTAACTTATACATCTATTATTCTATTTTTAAAATTATATATTGTATCATAAATAAGACTTAAACATTCAATATTTGATACGTTTAGAAATCGACACGATGTAAAAACCTTATTTCAGGAATGGGTACTCTTATACCTATATATGTAAATACATGTCAGTGTTATTATAATATTCTATTATTTCGCTATGAATATCTGGTGACTTTAGTTGGAAAATCAAAATTGTCAAATCTGAATTGATTCAAGTTTGTGGTACATTCTTCCTTTAGCATGTCAACTATAATTAAAAGTTAGATCTTGTTGAAATATGAAAATATTTCTAGCAATTGTTCAATCTGAAAGGAAATTCTATTTATTACATTATTAACTTGTTCTGTTTATTGTGTAGGAGATGGGCTAAACTAAAGCTAAATTGGGCTGAATAGTTGCTGATTGTGGGCTTAAAGCTGATGGGTCAAGTTGCTGATGGATTGCTGTCAATTCCGGGTTGATGGAGCTAGATTCGCGGGTCATACCGGGTCGATTTTATCCGGTTGTATATATTGGCTGAATGGAGTTATTTGGACAAGTTTGACATCAGATTTCTCTCCCTCTCATCACTCTCTCTCTCTCGTTCTTCTCATCTGTTACGAGTTCACACCTTGAGTTCTTTCTTTTCTTGCTTATTTTCGAGATGTATTAGAAATATGTTAGGTTTAGTTAGAATAGGTTAGATCTAGGTGAGTGTGAGTGTTATGTAGTGAGGTTTACTTGTATTTGTATGTTAAATCTGGTTCTTATCAATAAAAGAGGACTGATTTAGTCATATAGTTGTATTTCTCGGTTCTTGTTTTGGTATCAGAGCTAGAAGCTCTTGTGTGACCTTTGTTCTCGATCTCTAGATCTGGTGTGTCTACAAGCTTCTTCCTCTTCTCGATTCGTCAGATTCCTGTCTGGAGGGTTAAGTTTTTTTGCGAGATCTGGTGTGCGTTTTTTGGTTTTTTTGAGATCTGGTTGTTCGAGATCACTCCTTTTCTGTGCGAGATCTTGGTGTTTTCGAGTGGTGTTCATCAGATTTGATGTGCTCGACCTTGTATTCGTCAGATCTGGTGTGTTAGGCGCGTTTGGTGTGCGAGATCTGTTGGTCTTCGTCAGATCTTGACTTCTAGAGGTTTGATTTTATCCGATCTGGTTCTCTCAACTTGTTTATCGAGTTCTTGGCTGAGTGTTTTTTGCTCCGTATCAGACCAGATCCGGTATCGGTATCATTCTCTCTTATTTCTTTTATTGTTTTGCTTACTTCGTCTATGACACTCTGGATCCGAGTCGAGACTTTAGTTTTTCTTTTGTATCTTTTTTAAAAAATAGAAAAGTTGATCTATGAAACTCATCTTGAGTTGAGATATTTTTTGTATATTGGATCAATGAGACTCTGTTGAGTTTAGATCCGTGTTAACTGTCCTTTGATACCATAGTTTTGGTTGTTTTCGAGACTCAAGTCTTGACATAAGCAACAAATCTGAGTTGAGGATTTTTCTTTACATTTGTAGTTCATATTTCAGATCTGGTCCCATTTCCTTAGATCTGGTTACATTTGTTGTACATATTTCAGATCTGGTCCTTATTTCCTAAGATCTGGACTTATTATAATAAATTGTTAACTAAATTGAACTATTCCTCAGATCTGGTCATGTCCTTAGATCTGGTCCTGTTATAATAATCGATAAACTGAACTGCTCCTCAGATCTGGTCAATTCCTTAGATCTGGTCCTGTTATAATTCTTGTTAATAAAATTGTTCACAGATCTTGTCCAATCCAGATCTGGTCCTCATATTATGTTACAGATATAGATCTGGTCTATTTTCTGTTATAATTGTTGTTATTTTTTGCTAACCTTTTTTTTTTTAACCTTGTGTTCTGTTCGGGTTACGGTTCTATGATAATTGGTTAAAAGGTTATAAACCGGCTAGTTTTTTTGTGCTGCTTCCGCTCACTGTAAGTTTCTCTTACGCCTTGTTGTAGCAAGGACTATGTTCAGTTGCACTTGTTGTGACATTCTTGGCCTATAGCAAGGTGCTCTGTTCTTTTGTTATATTTTTTTTAATTGTTTCAAAAATGCCTGCTGTTACTGAGTCTGAAACAAGTAGTTCTGGTCATACTGATCCTGTTGTTAATCTTGATGATCCTTTGTGCTTACATGCAAATGATATATGTTCTGTTACTATAATTAGCTTTAAATTGGTTGGAACTAGTAACTATAAGAATTGGGCTACTGCTACTGTACGTGGTCTTACCATTAGAAATAAACTAGGTTTTATAAATGGCAAATGTTCTCGTCCCACAGAGGATGAAACAAAAGCTGAAAAATGGGATCGTGCGAATGCTGTTGTAGTTTCTTGGCTGCTTGCTTCTATGACTGAAAACATATCTTCTGTGTATAGTTTGTCTGAAAATGCTTGTGAGTTGTGGATTGAGTTAAGACAAACATATGAAAAAATTAATGGATCTGTTGTTTTTAATGCCTTTCAAAAAATAAATATGCATACTCAGGGTTCTGAAAATGTTTCTGATTACTTCAACAGTTTAAATGGTCTTTGGAAAGAGTTTGATTCTTTGTCTAAAATAAGCGAGTGTACTTGTGATGCTTCTAAGGATCGACAGTCATTTTCTAATCAACTAAAGTTGTTTCAATTTTTAATGGGATTAAATGAGAGTTATAGTTCAATTAGAAGTAATATTTTAATGCAAGAACAATTACCTAGTGTGCAATCTGCTTTTGCTACCATTTCTAGAGAAGAATCACTTAAGAGTAGTTCTTCTATTAGTAATTCTAGCAAAAGTCAAAGTTCTGTTTTTGTTGCTAAAGGACCTGATGTTAAAAAGAAATTTGGTAATAAAAACGTAAACTTAGTTTGTAAACATTGTAATATGAAAGGGCATACTATTGAAAGGTGTTATAAACTCATTGGTTTTCCAAAAGATTTTAAGTCAAAAAATGATGATAATTCACAAAACAAGTCTACTGCTAATGTTGTTACTTCTGATAAATCTGTTTCTTCTGTTGATGATAATAAGATATCTTTGCAATTCACAAATGAGCAAGTTTCTAAAATTTTAGGACTGATAAAAGAAAAGTCTTCTTTTGAGGATGTATCTGCTAATATGGCAGGTATATCTAATATGTCAAATAAGTTTTTTGCATATAATTCTGTCAGTTATGCTTTGGGCTATCGTGAGTGGGTTGTAGACTCTGGAGCAACACAACATATGACTGGAAATTTTACAAATTTTGAAAATTTTGTTGATGTTTCAGACTTAGAAATGAGTGTGGACCATCCAAATGGGACAAAAGCTAAAATTTCTAAAATTGGAGATTTGAAAGTTTTCCCGTCACTTATTTTAAAAGATGTTTTATTTGTTCCAGAATTTAAAGTTCACTTGCTTTCGGTCCACAAACTTGCTCGTGATAGTAGAGTAGGAGTTTATTTTGATGAAAATAACTGTTATATCTGTAATACTCAGGATTTACAAACCAATCCCATTGTGACGACTGGTAAAGTCTCTGGAGGCTTATATTTCTTAGATAATAATCAGGTTAGTTGTAATAATAGTTCTTCTTTGTCTGTTTGTTATGTTTCTAAGATGACATGGCACCATAGACTTGGTCATCCTTCTGATAAAGTTCTTGGTGTACTAAAAAACAAGTTAAATCTAGGAAATGACCATATTTCTATGTGTGAAGTGTGTCATAGGGCTAAACAAACACGTGAACCATTTCCGTTAAGTTCTCATAAGTCGTCTAGTCTAGGAGATCTTGTTCATCTTGATGTATGGGGGCCCTATCGTGTGTCAACTAGAGATGGTTTCAAGTATTTTCTAACTGTTGTTGATGACTATTCTCGGGCTGTTTGGGTTTATCTGTTGAGAACTAAGGACGAAGTGTTTGAAAAAATTGTTGTCTTTTTTAACATGTTAAAACTGCAGTTTTCTAAGACTGTGAAAATTTTTAGATCAGATAATGGAACCGAATTTGTAAATTCAAAGGTTAAATGTTTTTTTGAAAAAGAGGGTGTCTTGCATCAAACAACATGTGTTTATACGCCTCAACAAAATGGGATTGTAGAAAGAAAACATAGACACTTGATGAATGTTGCAAGGTCTTTACTTTTTCAATCTGGATTACCTTTGAATTTATGGGGGGAAACTATTTTAACTGCAACGTTTTTAATAAATAGAACTCCCACTTCAGTTTTAAATGGTAAGTCACCCTTTGAAATGGTGTATAAAGCTGAACCAAATTTTGATTTTTTAAGAGTTTTTGGATGTTTGTGTTTTGCAACCAAATTAAATAATTCAGATAAATTTGCTTCTAGGTCTGAAAAATGTGTTTTGATTGGTTTTTCTAATGAAAAGAAGGGCTATAAATTGTTAAGTCTTGATGATAAATCTGTTTTCTTTTCCAGAGATGTGCGGTTCTATGAGTCAGTTTTTCCTCTTAAACTGACAACCTCAAAAGGCGTTTCTGATTTGTCCAATTCTGAAATAAATCATTCAAATTTTTTTGATTGTTTATATCAAACTGTTCCTAATTGTTCCAGTCCCGAGAATCCCAATGATGTTTGTATTCAAGGTAATACTGAAACTATCATCTTTCCTTCGGTTCAGGATGGTGAAAGAGCTCTCGCAACCGAGTCGGAGGATAGAAATGAACATTATGTTGAAGTTTCTAACTTTCCTGAGGGAACATCAACACTTGAAAATTCTGATTCCCCTCAATTTGATGATGCCTTAGGAACTCGTGCTTTAGGATTTAGGAGGTCTAGTAGGAATAGCAGAATTCCTTCAAAGTATGATGACTTTCTTGTAGAAGGAAAGTATAGGTTTGGTATAGAAAAGTCTGTTGGTTATGCTCATCTAGATTCTGTTTCTGCTTGTTTTACTGCTACTTTAAATAAGTCTTATGAGCCTAACAGTTTTTATGAAGCTGTTAAGGATCCAAATTGGGTTAGAGCAATGAATGATGAAATGGAAGCTTTAAATAGAAATAGAACTTGGATAATAACTGATTTACCAAAGGGACGCAAACCCATTGGTTGTAGATGGGTGTTTAAAATTAAATACAAGTCCACTGGTGAAATAGAACGTTTTAAAGCTAGACTTGTTGCTAAAGGTTACAGTCAAAGAGAAGGTCTTGACTTTGATGAGACTTTCTCCCCTGTTGCTAAGCTTACAACTGTCAGGTGTGTTATTGCAATGGCTGTTCAATTTAACTGGAATCTTTATCAAATGGATGTTAATAACGCATTTTTGTATGGTACACTTGAAGAAGAAGTTTATATGGCTTTACCGCCTGGATATTTTTCAAAAAATGATAAACAAGTGTGCAAACTTGTTAAATCGTTATATGGTTTAAAACAGGCTCCTAGAAAGTGGAATGAAAAACTTACATCTTCTCTACAAAAATTTGGTTTTGTGCAAAGTAAAAATGATTTTTCGTTATATACAAAACAGGATAAAGATGTGTTTGTTGTACTTTTAGTATATGTTGATGATATTGTGCTAACCGGAAATAATGAGCAAGAAATAGAATCTGTTAAAGTTTTTTTGAAATCTCAGTTTTTGATTAAAGATTTAGGAGTCTTAAGATATTTTCTTGGAATTGAAATTGTAAAAACTAATAATGGGTTATGTTTGTCACAACGTAAATATTGTTTGGAATTGTTGTATGAGTTTGGACTCTTAGCTTCAAAACCCATTAGAACTCCTTTGGATGTAAATGTCACTGTTTCTAGTAGTGGTTCTAGTGGGGATGATGATTTGCTGGAAAATGTCACAGAATATCAAAAATTAGTTGGAAAACTGATTTACTTGACTAATACTAGACCTGATATTTCTTTTACTGTTCAGACTTTAAGTCAGTTTATGCATGCTCCAAGAAAGTCACATTTGAAAGTTGCAATTCGTGTGTTGAGGTATTTAAAACTTTGTCCAGGAAAAGGAGTCTTAGTGTCAAAGAGTAGTGACTTGTTATTAACTGCTTGGGCAGATTCTGATTGGGCTAAATGTGTAAATTCACGACGTTCTATAACTGGGTATTGTTTGTTTTTGGGTAATAGTTTGGTTTCTTGGAAAAGTAAAAAACAGTCAACTGTTTCAAGATCTTCTACTGAGTCTGAATATAGAGCCCTTGCAACAGTGACTTGTGAAGTCTTGTGGTTACTTAAGTTGATGAAAGATTTAGGTCTTAAGTACAACGTTCCAGTCAGTTTATATTGTGATAATCAATCTGCTATTCTTTTGTCTTTAAATCCAGTGCTACATGAAAGAACAAAACACATAGAGATCGATATCCACTTGGTAAGAGATAAAGTTTCTGAGGGTGTAATCAAGGTGGTAAAGGTTAACTCTTTAGAACAAATTGCTGATATTCTCACCAAGCCTCTTGGTGTTAGTCAGCATAATGTTTTGTCAGAAAAACTCGGTTTGTATAATGCATTTCCGGCTCAGATTGAGGGAGGGTGTTGAAATATGAAAATATTTCTAGCAATTGTTCAATCTGAAAGGAAATTCTATTTATTATATTATTAACTTGTTCTGTTTATTGTGTAGGAGATGGGCTAAACTAAAGCTAAATTGGGCTGAATAGTTGCTGATTGTGGGCTTAAAGCTGATGGGTCAAGTTGCTGATGGATTGCTGTCAATTCCGGGTTGATGGAGCTAGATTCGCGGGTCATACCGGGTCGATTTTATCCGGTTGTATATATTGGCTGAATGGAGTTATTTGGACAAGTTTGACATCAGATTTCTCTCCCTCTCATCACTCTCTCTCTCTCGTTCTTCTCATCTGTTACGAGTTCACACCTTGAGTTCTTTCTTTTCTTGCTTATTTTCGAGATGTATTAGAAATATGTTAGGTTTAGTTAGAATAGGTTAGATCTAGGTGAGTGTGAGTGTTATGTAGTGAGGTTTACTTGTATTTGTATGTTAAATCTGGTTCTTATCAATAAAAGAGGACTGATTTAGTCATATAGTTGTATTTCTCGGTTCTTGTTTGATCTGCATAATATTTACCTAACTCAGGCTAACTTTCATTTTACACAATATATATACTTTATATTTTATTCATTTTAGATAACATACGTCATATTATGATAAAACAATATGCTTTAAATATTTTAATAATAGATAACGAGTTTAACATTGTAACCATTATATTTATGATTTTAAATAATCCTAATGACTTTGTTCTTGTCTTATAACTAGAAAAACACAGTTTTTGATGCAATTCTCTCTATTCCTTCGATCCGATTTGCGATTTATCAGGGTTTTTTTTGGTGTGGTGTCCACATTTTTCTTCTCTATATTTTCTGAAATTCTTGGCCCACTCTTCCCTCACCCTCTACTTCCAAACTCCTTTTTGCTTCTCAGATTTTGTCTTTCGGTGGCTTTGCGTGCACTGCTCCTCCATTACCCCCGGTCCCTAATCTATGCTTGCAAAATCTAAGCAGTGCGCCATCTGGGTCGAACGATTCTTGGGTGAAAAAAGTGGGTTTAGATGCATCTACAGTAAATCTTTCAACCCCATTATGCTTCTTTTAGATCAGTGCTTAATTTTCTCAAATGCCTTTAATGTATCTGACTATTTACAGCTGTAATTGCACTAGCGTATACTTTATCTAATGTCTCGTTGGAATTCTGCTAATTTTCCCTTTATGTTGTCAGGCATTGGAATTTGATTTGGGATTAGTCGTTCTGTTGTAAACCTAGTCATTGGAAGGTGGGTTTTTGCTTCTCTATGTTAATTTTAGCTTTATCGCGCCACAAAATCTGACAATTGAGATGTGTTTGCGTTTGCCCTACTGTTTTGTTGACAGATTTCGGAATCACTAAAGGAGATGGATTAGCGGAAGTTAGAGGTAGACGGATAACTTCATACCCTACAATTGTCGCCAGAAATGTCATCTGGGAGTTTAAATACACAGTTATCGAAGAAGACTTCAATTGTGGGTCTTAAACTATGGGTAGTGATTTGCCTCTGTGTTGGTGTGTTCATCGTTATGTTTCTCTTTTTCTTATCAATGTGGGTCACATGCCAACGGAAATCTCGAAGAAGGTCAGACAATTACCCCCTTTCCCAAATTCCAAACGTCCCAAAAGACATCAGAGTTGATAGAGTCGGAGGTTCACATTTCCATAATCCTAACAATCTTGACCATCAATCAATAACCACCAACAATGAACCGCCCAATAAGAATTCAGGAAAGATGCTATTTCAACTTGGAGTGTCCAAATCTGGCGATGCTGATAACGTAAGTCAAAGCAGTTCTATGTATGAAAGGGGATGCAGGTCACAGTCAGGTGAAGAAGGAACTTCTGGAATGGTCTGGAAGCAATCTTCATCATCTCCATTTGTAGGGTTACCTGAAACCTCACATTTAGGGTGGGGACACTGGTTTACTTTGAGAGACCTTCAACAAGCAACAAGCCGTTTTTCAAGTGAAAATGTGGTTGGCGAGGGTGGATATGGGATTGTATATAAAGGGACGTTAATCAATGGGACAGAAGTAGCAGTGAAGAAGCTACTCAACAATCTGTGAGTATATTTGTATAACTATAACTTCAATGCATCTTTTTATTATTTAATTTATAATCTTATATCATGTTTATAGGGGGCAGGCAGAAAAGGAATTTAGACAAGAAGTGGAAGCAATAGGACATGTTCGACACAAAAATCTTGTCCGGCTTTTAGGGTACTGCATTGAAGGAACACATAGGTGCGTTTTTAATACACTTAACCGCTAATTTCTTATGATTCTTCATAATTTTTATTAAATTGCGGTTCATTATAGGATGCTTGTTTATGAATATGTTGACAATGGGAACCTTGAACAATGGCTTCATGGAGATGTTCGGGAATGTGGTGTTCTTACATGGGAAGCTCGAATGAAAGTCCTTCTTGGTATTGCAAAAGCGTAAGTGAATCTATAAATTCAAATACGTTACAAGTTTCATAATTTTTCAAGATTTTGATCCTTTTTTATCAAAACTTTATTCTACTCATTTTTTAGGCTTGCTTACTTGCATGAAGCTATAGAACCGAAAGTTGTGCATCGAGACATAAAATCTAGCAATATTTTAATCGACCGTGACTTTAATGGCAAGCTTTCTGATTTTGGATTGGCCAAGCTTTTGGATGCAGGAGAAAGTCACATAAATACAAGAGTTATGGGGACATTCGGGTACGATTCTCTTTTAATGTAATCCACAATTAAAAATAATCAAAAATGTTACAATTCGTTCATTTTGCAGTTATGTGGCTCCAGAATACGCGAATACTGGCATGTTAAATGAAAAAAGTGATATTTATAGTTTTGGCGTGTTGCTTCTAGAAGCAGTAACGGGACGGGATCCAGTGGATTACAATCGCGCTGCTAATGAGGTACAAACGGGAACAATTACAAATAATTGAATTTTTTTATTTATTTATGAAAATATAAGTATATTTTGAACTTGTGGTAGGTGAATCTTGTTGAGTGGTTGAAAATGATGGTGGGAAATAGACGAGCCGAGGAAGTTGTTGACCCGAGTCTTGACCCGAAACCATCAACACATGCTTTAAAACGTGCACTTTTGGTGGCACTTAGATGTGTTGATCCTGACTCTGAGAAACGACCTAAAATGAGTCAAGTTGTCAGAATGCTTGATGCAGATTTTCCATATCGCGAGGTAATTACTTACTACTTGATGTCAAAAACTATTTTGTAAATCGGTAAAAAAAAAAAAGTGAAAACTATCTTAATATGTTGTTTTGATCGATTGAAAACAGGAAAGAAGGAACAGGAGGAGCCGGACTGCCAGCATGGACAGTGACACCATGGGTGGTACTGCTGACGTGGAACGCGCGGTGGTTAAATCAGAAACTTGACAGGATACTGTTAACAGAATTAACAGAAGCAGTTAATGAGTGAAATCATTCTTGGTAGGTTACTAGCAAGAGTGAATGGTGGGTGTATGGTGGGGATATGAGTAAAATTGAGATGAATGGAAGAGATGTAAATCACATAACAAGGCAAAACAAGGGACATGGTTTTATTTATTTCTTTATTTTTCTTTTGTGTTGATAATAATTAAGATCAATGAAGTTTTTGGTTCGGTTATTTTTTTAATTCAGGTTGGATGGACAACCGTTTGTGTTGTTAAGTTTTAACTTTTTACAAATTTGTCTTGGTATATTTGTTTCTTTTTATTGAAATCTGTTGGTAATTTTTAATGTTATTTATTCGGATATTGTTTAATTAAAAAAAGTAGTACCATGGTCTTAGTCTCATTTGCATCGCAATAACTAGAGATGTTTTTGTTTGACCGTTTATGTTGTATTCGCGACATATCGTGCCAAAGGACATGTGTGTAAAGTTGAAAACCTAATCACTACAGGTATTCTAAGATTGTATTTTTGTAATCATGTCAATCACATTATTTTGTTTTTCTTGTAATTATGTCAAATCATATTCTTTTGCTTTTCTGGAAATCATGTCAAGATTTTGCTGATGTTATAATTCATTTAATATCATCCAACAAACAACCACTTTTACACATGCTAGGATGTGTGTTATAAAATCCATTATGTGATATTGAATAATAAATGGTCGCATAAACAGATGTAACAAACCGGTTGATATAAGGTAAGTGTTTGGGTGTTTTTTTTTTGTATGGAGAACTCTTAATAATTAGATCATTAGTTTTTTGTGTGTTTGACAAATAATAGTTATTTAAAGATTAATAAATAGATAATATTCTAATATATTTTTGAATTATTAAAATCAAAAATATGAAATTGTATTTTTACTATGAATTATAATAATACTAGGCAAATATTCGTGTGTTACGCCGAATAAAATCATATAGTTAAATTCATTACATATGCATATTGAAAATAATGATGTATTAACATTGATATAAAATAATAACTCATGCACTAAGTTGACATATAAAATTTTAATTATTTTTAACCATATTATTAGATATCCATCTATTAAATTCATATCATTAATAGCCTCTACCCACGATTTGTATTCAAATAAAACTAAACATGTTTTCAATTTAGTATTACTATTAACATGATGATTTATTAATTAAAAATTATTTATATGTTGATTTTTTAATCTCGGTCATGATGATTAATTGAATATGAACCATTGTTTGTAAGTTAACATAATGTAACTTTTTATTAATTAATTAAATTCAAAAAACGGTATCTACCCGCGATTTGCATATAAATAAAACTAAAATTGGTTTTCGATTTAGTATTACTATTTAACATGATGATTTATTAATTAAAAATTATTTATATGTTGATTTTTTTTAATTTTGCTCATGATGATTAATTGAAATATGAATCCTTGTTTGTAAGTTAACGTATTGTAATTTTGAAAAAATAGTATTTGAATATATTTTTAAGTTTATTTGATATCTTGATTTATGTTTTGGATTTAACATGATATTTTAATTAAAAAATTAAGTGTAATATAATACTCATTTAAAAAATATATCATTAATAAGATAGTCTTTTACATTTAGTAACATATATAAATTAATAAATTGATTAGATTAAGTTGGAAATTGAAAGGTCATGGAGGTTTCAAATGCATGTGGTGAGAGGATAAATGATTACTTTATAAGATATAAGATTCTTTAGCATCGTTGATTCCAACGATGACAATGGAGGTTTCAAATGCATGTGGTAAAAGGAAAAATGATTCATTTATAAGATATAAGATTCTTTAGCATCGTTGATTCCAATGATGACATCAATATTTTTGAACAGTTGTCGATATTCAACATCTATCATGGAATATCATGGGTGTCTGTTTGAGGTGAAATGTACATCATACAAGTGCGAGTGTTATCTTGTTGATGAGATACATCACAAGTATTCTATATTTGTCAAATCATGGACATGTCCAAATGATGAAAAACAATTAAAGTTTAAGGCAACTCAATAAAGAGCTAGGAAGGATATGGAATGAGCCTTGGTGTCATTAAGAAACGTTAGCACATAATCCAAAACCATACATCATATTACTTAGGGGTTGTCTGATAGTTGTTGATTGAGTCCAAAGCTCTGACTGAGTCTGCATCTGACTGAAACCATGTTGTTTGATTATGCATCTGGCCGACTTTGATGAATGATGAAAATGACGACATTACCAGTCTGTTGCATATTGTGTTGGAAAATAAGGAATAACTCATAAATTTCTAGTATACTTTCACACGTGTGATCCCATTCATCATAAATCTATATTTACCATTGCAGTAATAACTTGTCAAAATAAAAAATATAAAATTGTTCACGTATACGATATTATAAATTACTTATCAATTTTATCCACCCAAACAAATTCACAATAAAAATTTATAATTTTTTCTTAATTGATTAGTCCAAAATAAATCCGTGCATATATTGATTTGATATTCACTGATGCTCAAAATATATTTATCAGATTAGGGAAATGATTATATTTCTATCCTAATAATTGAAATAGGTAGATCTTAACTTCAAATATTTATAAAAGTCGTCTTGGTTTGGATGAGAAATTACCTATACATACTAAAAAATCATGTCAAAAACATAAAAGCAAAAGATAAAAAATTAATTAGTCTCATAAACAATATGTCAAAAATCAAAAGAATATATCATCTACCTAATAACTAGGGGTGTGCATCAAACCGCACAAAAACCGTTCACACCGCACCGTATAATGCGGTTTTGAAATAACACAATGTGGTTTGCACTTTATAGTCACAAAACCGCGGTTCAAATGAAGGCAAGAAGGGTGTTATATGAATTAAAGGAGGGAGTGGGAGTTCCATACTTTACGCATAAATTAGGAAAGGGAAGATTTCACAGAAAAAAAAAATAGCAAACGGATATTCAATATGAGGGTAGTGAGGGTCGAACCATTCCTGATTACCATGCGTCCCTTGTTTTCGGTAAGGCAAGGCTAGGCCTTTTTGCATTTAGAAATGGCTCATCTATATTATAAATAATTAACAACGCATTACTGTTCATACATTGGTAATTGTTAGTAATCGGTAATTGTGCTATAAATATACTTCTTTATTTAACAAATATTGTTTTAATAAAATGACACCCAATTCAAATTAATATATACAAATAATTAATGTGGTGATAATTTGTAATAATACATTTATAAAGTTTTCACACAAAAAATATTTAAATAAGTTTGTCAAAAGTTAATAAGTTGAAGGGTGTTTCAACAATTTATATAAGTTAAAAAAAATACATTTTGGTGTAAAAAATAGGGCTAATAACATAAAAACCACTGCAGTTTGGCCAAAATCCGGTTTAAGCACTATATTTTTTTTGTTCTAAAAAAACCACTCATACTTTCAAAAAAATTCGTAAAAACCACTCATATTTTCAAAAAGATACATTGCGACCACTATAACAAATAAAAGTCGAGATTTTATGCCGCCAACTCGGAACACTTCTTACCCCCCGCCGTATTCAAAATTTAGTGGATTCACTTGGACACCCTATGCATTCACAACGTGACCGAAAAGCTGCACTTACGAAGACCAAAATCACATGTAGAAAACTTTATGTATCATTTTCACTGCAATGAAGTTCCAATATTTGCTTCAAATGTCGATATGAAACTTTTCACATAATATTTCGATGAAAATAATCATTAAAAGTTATAAAATAAAATGAACAGTGGTCAATATGAAATTTTTTGAAAGTACGAGTGGTTTTTATGGAACAAAAAAAAAATATAGTGGTTAAACCAGAATTTTGAGCAAACTACAGTGGTTTTTATGTTATTAACCCTAAAAAATAACCAGGGTTGAAGTCATGAGATGAAATACTACACCCGTCATATTATATAGTGGGTGACAGCACTAATTTACCAAAACAATTTCAACTCAACATGATCAAGTTTTTTAAGTTATATATTGCCTATACTACTAGACACGCAAGTTGATTACTAAATAAAAGAAAAAAATTAATTATGTTGCCTAGTTTGGAGAAAGTAATAATATTAATTCCATTTGGATAAAATGTCAGCCCGAATAAATAACATGAAAGAAAATATATAAAAAAACAACAATATTTAAGGAAAAAAATAAGGTAAATATGTAAACCCTCAGGAGGGATGTTTGAATTGCTTATTAAAATAATTTATGCTTTATAGTCTAGTGCTTAAAATAATTTTTTATAGTCTAGAGCTTGTATGTATAATGAGTAAACAACTTATCTTATCGCCTTAAAGTCAATAAGTATTTATGAAATCTTTGTATCCAAACACTTAAAACACCTTATTACCGGTATCAGATCATAATAAGTCAATAAAAAACTTCAAACGATACCCTTAATATGAAATAACTCATTTCCCTTTGTTTTCTGTATTAAGCTGTTTACATCAAGTAAAAAAACACATATATAGATCATCAGGTCAAGTCCTCCCCTCGTTAGGCTCGTTAAGCAAAAAAAGAAACACCACCTCAAACACATTACTAAACGCAGTTAATTCAGTAGCCTCAAGTCAGCAAATATAAACTTTCACACGTCACTCTATAACATCATTTTCACACACGATTCATTTGACCCTATAACCGAAACAAGTCTCCCCTGTAACAAACAAAACACAGTTTCAAGGTTGATGGTATGAATCGGTTGTCTGTTCAGGTTGCGTATCATCTGATTGTCTAAACTCAGGAACATCCGGATAATACGCACTTCCTTCCTGCTGCTGACTCTCATTCGGCTGTAAAAACACCGGAATATCAAACCCATTCCCATTCCCATTCCCTTGAGTGTCAGCAGATATTTCCCTCACATCCGCTATTCTTGCTTCTGTTGCCTCTATATCATTCCATTCACCACTTTGATCTACCGCAGGTGCAGGGTACACCAAACTCCTTTCCGACACCGGAATATTCCTCGAGTCACTAAGGCACGCTTTATCAACATTCTTTACCAATGGATGCACATGTTTCGTGAGTGGTTGCGTATCACCAGAACAAGACTCCCCTCTCTCCTCAAGCACTTGCTTAGTATTCTCTTCCTGCCTGCTAACAAAACCAACCGCCACATCAGCAACATCGGAGGTGAATCATAATGTAAACAAGAAAAAGTAATTTACTCTAGTTTCTTCACACAACCTTTTAAGTTGTACTTGTAGCATATTAATGTAAGCCAAAAGCTCTTGATTCTCTTTTCTCGCGACGCTTTCTTTCTCTGTCGCCTCTTTTATTACAGCTTCCGCCTCTGCATCTTTAACCCTAACCTTCTCTTCAGCCCTCACAACAGCTCCTTCAAGAATCACTACACGTTCCCTGGCTTTTGCCAGCTCAGACCGCCACATAAGCGCCTCTTGATGAGAAGAGTCACGTTGTTTAACAAGTTGCTCTCTTTCTTTACTCAAAACCATAACTTTTTCTTCGGATTCCCTTAGCTATAAAATCCAAAACACCATTTTTAACATCCAATTCCCGTCATAATGAAAAGAAAAAAGAAACAAATAAAAATACATACAAAATCACAAACCTTTGAAGTGTAAGAAAAGTTTAGTTTTTCTAGCTCTTGTTTTAAGCGGTCAACTTGTGAAGTTGCGAGTCTTCTTTGTTCATCCATTGTATGAGCTGCAGATGCTGCACTTTGTGCAGCATCTGCTGTCTCATTTAGCTTTTCTGCTATCTCTTTTATTGTTGAATCCCGTGCACGAATATCTCTTGATAAATTTTGCAACTCTTCATCTTTTACCCGTAGTGTCTCCTATATAAATACTAAAATTATAATCACTCCAAAAAATTTGGTAAAGATAAGGTGTTTTGTACCTTCATGATTGTTAAATCATCTAATGGGAGATCGGGTGGTGTTTTGTTTAACACAGATCCCAAAGCATTTCTTCTTGCAATCTGCATGGCGGCTTCAATTTCTTTGGAGGATTCAAGGGCGGTTGAATTTGCAGCAGTCACAACAGCAGATACTGTTCCTAGTTTTGCAGAACTATTTCCAGCTAATGAGTTCACAGCTTCTTTATGAGCCCTTAATACCAACTGTGTTGCACTGTTGTTTTGAGTAAAAAATATATCGGTTAATGGAATAATAGATATTTTATAAGAGTTGATAGTTTTATTTTAAGTTTTTAACTCACTGTAATGTTGCCACCCAAGCCCTAGCTGCACCTGGAGTTTCTGCACAGAGGAAGTATTCTTTTTTCTGTGGTGTTGCAATATCTAATGAATCAAGTCAGGGATTTTACAATTTTACATGTAACAGTTTCTGTAATATTTTAGATGTTATAACAGCAATGAAGATAGCTGAATCTTTTGTTATATAATGGTGGATACAAATAATGCAGTTATCATACTTGGGCAGTCCACTGAAAGTAGAAAAATATGAAGATTACATTAGAAATCATTCATCTTTGTGAATTTAAATTATAGTGTTCTTACTGAAAGTTATAGGGTGATGTCATGATTGTGCTATTTGAATCAAAGACAATTGTTCCTTTGACAGCTGGATCATTTCTCCTGATTCTGTAGATAATATATTTGTTAGAATTTAGAAATAGGTACAATTTAAGAGGGAAGATGTAACAATGTAAGAAAGTATATGGTCTTACTTGTATTCCATTTTTCCTGTTGTTGGGTCTAAGATTATCCATCTCTCGTTCCATTTTCTCAGCTATTATCATAAAACAGTTGAGTTAGAGGTCAGAAAACCAGCTAAATAATAGCCTATTATTATTCATTTTAAACTTAGAGCACTTTAATTTGTAATTGTTATATGTGTGTGTATATATACATACATGATACAGCTAGATTCAGTAGGTTGGGGTTCTTTTAGCTTATCAAACAAAAGCTCATTCTGCCTCTATTTACTCTTCTTGCACTAATAATGAAATAACACAACAAGCTGCCTTTTTTTAGCTTAACCCTCTTTATCATCTGTTCGTGTCTCACTTCTAGTAATTATTGTGTCAAGCAGATAAAATATATTAAGTCAATTACACAACAGAATTGCTTGAAATTATATGAACAAAGTATTTAGTAGTTGTCAAAATCATGGGATAGGAGTTAATGAACATGTTAGAATATTATGTCAACCTAAATTTCAAGATTCAAGGACGATTTCAAATGGATAGGAGAATGATGGGATGCCATGAAATTGTTTCATTGATCAAGCACTCCATTGTTCTTGATGTTAGGATGAATCTCATAAAACTATAGCTTCGTCAAATATTTGGGGATTTATTTTTCTACTTCTTCCCAGTAAAATTAGGGTTCTATTTCCCTGTAAGTCTAGTCATAATCCACAAGGCTTTATAATTTTCGTGGCATGGGATGTACAGTTTGCTTAAAATATCGGGAAGATTCTCTTTCAATTGAGTAATCAATCTATGATCTATCCCAAATTTGATTGTTTTCATCCAACTACATGTGATTCTCAAGGCATATAACTATATAAGAGTGTTGCAAAATATGTTTCTTCTTCGATAATCTCTTTGGTACACTTCCAAAACGGCGTTCCTGATCGCGAAATTACTTTAAAACACACCCAGCAACTATATATGATGCCATAAAGGTAAATTAGGGAAGGAACAAAAAAACAATCGAGCTAATTCTGTAGTTGAATATTGAAGTTAATTTCAAACTAAAAAGGAAGAAGAATCAATTGAGTACCGTTTCAGATCGCTTGAGAAGAGGGCCCTGCAAGAGATTTCTACCCGACCCGGATGCCAATTGCCGTTTAATCTTATCCAAACTGGCCTCTGTAGCATTAACCCCATCTCCATCTCTCTGATAGATGCAAGTAAAACAACCAAACTCAATTAAAACCGAACCCAATCATTTAAATCGTTAAGCAAGGGAAGGACGATCCACAAACAGGGTAGGGAAGAAACTGACCGGAGAAGAAGCCCCATTGGTAGCCATAGTAATTAAAAGAAATTGTCAGCTGGTCTCCTGAGGGAGAAGAGATGAATCCAGACTCAGAAATGAACGATGATTCTGATGATCTTTGAAGGGTGTGTTAGGTTTATGACTTGTAGTTGTTGCTGTTAGTTTTTTCACACTTGCTAGATCGATACGGTAACGGTGGGTCCTTTTCTGCACCGCAAGGGGGTGTAGTGCCGTAACAAACGTATTTTGTGATAGGATGGTAAAATCGATTTGATTTTTCTCTTAAGCAACTTCAAATGGTATTAATCGAGTCTAGTCATTTTTTTACAAAAACAAGTTTTTTTTCAACATAAATATATACATACACAGACTGAAATTGTGCTAACATAATTAGCTAAAATTTAGATATCATAATTATAATAAAAGTTAAAAACACATTATATTGTGTCAATGAAAACATATAACACATTTATGGTACCACTTCCCAACATGTTTATGTTACAAAAAACATAAGTTAACACCTTAGAAACCAAAACAAACAAAATAGACCTTCTACAAAATTTATATATGATATAGACATTTTTTAATTTGTTTTATTTCATCCAGGCATTTCAAACTTGTTTCATATTTATTTAGGTATCTCATACTCGTTTTATTGATCATTAAACTTTTAATATCTCTGTTCTTGTAAAATATAATAAAATTTCATTCCATTGTTGTAATATTTTATATTTAATTATTTTTAGTGATGTGGCAACTTGTTTATAATATGGACACTTGACATGGCATGCATAGCGAAACAATTTCATTAAATAATAATACGTATGATTTTATTCTAGTATGGTGATCTTAAATGAATTATCATTACACATGGGATAAGACTCATATAGGCACATATGTCTCTTCACAAGAATCCATTAAAAGCATGCATAATATATTTTTTTTCATGAGCTTTTTTATATCAAAAGGCATTTAAATTTTAAAAAAGTTATAGGAGAGTTTTTACAAAAGCAAATATTTTCAAATAGCTTGTTAATTAACTAGTTTTTCTCATGAGCTTTTTTAATAGGGTGTAAGTTCCATACGATTTTATTCGGCTGTAACTTGACAATCTATACAAACAATTTATCAAAAATTATTTGAAAAAACTCTTCTATTATGGAATTTTAATAAGCTTTTTCTTTTTAAATTTTTTTACAGAAAATACTTCCCTAAAAAACTCTTCAATTCTTGATGTTCTTAGTACCACCATTAGTACTGTAACGAACCGAACGAACACGAACGAGGGCGTTCATGTTCGTTCGTTTAATTTAGCTGAACAAACGAACGAACGAGTTTTCTTGTTCATGTTCGTTCGTTTATGTTCGTGAACATGCTAAACGAATAAACATAAATGAACAGAGATAAACAACGACAATTGAACATATATGAACATAAACAAACATATAATATTGTAATGTAATAAAAAAAAACAATTAAACATATATTAATATAAAAGAAACTTAAATGAACAAATTTAAACGAACGTTCACGAACAACATAATTGAACGAGCGGGACCATTATTCATATTCATTCGTCTAACTAAACGAATGAGATTTTGTGTTCATGATCGTTCATTTATTAAAAAAACGAACATAAATAAACTTCCCACCGAACAGTTAACGAACGGTTCGTTGAACGTTCGGTTCTTTTACAGCATAACCACCATCTAATAATATAAATATGATAGGACATTAAAATGACAACCTCACTAAGTAATATACAAGTTCCATGAACGTTGTATGGACCTATAGACCTGACATTTATTTTTTAGATCAACTTTGAAAATTTTGATTATTGTTGCAAAAAAAAAGGTTTTACAATGATCTCATTGTTACTAATTTTATTGGATTGTTATGAAACTTATTGACATTGACTTCTAAAGTTTATTTGCTTTTTAATTTTCTCTTTTTAAATATACTTTCTTACCATCTTCAAGTAATAAGCATTATATTTTTACTTTTTGATATGTATTTACAGTTTATATATATATATATATATATATATATATATATATATATATATATATATATATATATATATATATATATATATATGTGTGTGTGTGTGTGTGTGTAACAAATAACGTAAAAAAACACTATATTTTATCATTTTTTCTGGTTTAATCATTAAGTTTTTATTTGTTCTAATAAAACCACCAATTTTTGAGAAAAAAAATTATATAACCCGACCAATATGACCTCAAGAAGCTGGTAACAATGACTTCGATGAAACATTTACCAAAAAATAGTGGTTTTTCTGAATATTATAAAAATTGGTGGTTAAACTGAATTTTTGACAAAATATAGTGTTTTTTCGTAATTAGCCATAAATAATATTTACAGTTTAATTTATATAATTATGAAAAAAAACACTATATTTTATTATTTTTTTTGGTTTAACCATCAATTATTTATTTGTTCTAATAATACCACCAATGTTTTCAAAAAAATTTAACCCTACCATTATAACTTAGAGAAATAGTTACAAAGGCTTCCGTGAAAATTTTTACTAAAATATGGTGGTTTTTTTGAATATTTAAAAAACTGGTGGTCAATCCGAAATTTTGACAAAATATAGTGTTTTTTTGTAATTATATCTCTTTGTATATATCATGACACATTGGTTATTTATATTTTTTTTATGTTTTTATGTCTTTTAATGAATTAAAAATATATTATGTCTTTTAATAGATAAAAATATATTTTTTAATTAAAAATATATCATGTCATCACAAAATAATATATTTAATTTATAAAGACACGTTCGAAATCCATATAAGCTAGATTTCTTATCTAAAATATATATAATAAGTGAATCGGTATACGAAATTTAATCCCGTTTAGACAAAATCATTACCGGTTGAATAACAATAATATTTAGAGAAATTGTATTTATTCTTGTTTTTTTTCTTATTCATAAGTCAGTATCATATTTAATAAAATCAATAATATTTTAAGACACGTGTCATAATTTAACATTGATAGAAGGATGGGTAGGAATAAAAAGTAAGAATAAATACAATTTCTCTATTATAACTGTTATAACATAAGTCAGTATCAATATTCATACTAGTACAACAAAATTTCAAAATACTAAAACAATTGTGAAACTTAATTATTAGTTAATGACATTGTCTCTTTAATATTTCAATATTTTCATAACATTATAAAGATATTAAAACCTGCATCCTATTTAATGAAAAGGATTCAGTGTACCAAGTTATGTTGACAAGTTCAATCAAGTCAACAAAAAATAAATTTTTTCATAATAATAAAACAAAAGGATATAAAATTTCCTAACGATATAGCATTTCTATAACTACGGTCAAGACCACATGAAGTAATTTTGTTAACCCAGTAACTGCACCATGCTTCTAGTTCTACTGTTTTAGGGTGAAATTTCTTTTACGTGTTGTAATTATAGAGTGTTTAATCCTTTTCATAATGTCAATATGCATATCATTGTGAATGTATTGACGGTATTTTTATAGTGAACAAAATTAGTAGTTTCAAATTACAAGTTATAAAACAAAGCCAAAGTATAAGAATTCAAAAAAATCCAATCCCACGATTCAGTTACATTTATATTTATACAATTTCTCTTAAATCTCTCATTTTCCAAACAGTACAACTTCTTGGCCTTTTACATTTCTATCTCCATACAGAACTGACATCAGCAGTCAAGAACCGTTGACCAGAACATAACCAGATTCAAAATGACTCACATTCATCTTTCTCATCCAAGTCCACCAATGCCACCTTTCCAAGTTGCTTCCTGTTATCAAAAAAGTCTCGGTAACAACTAACAAACACAGCCTTAATAATGAACATTCTAGAAACCGTTTGAGTATGTCCTATTTAGTTTTTTTACCTCTCAGCAGTAAGTTTATCCTCAGATAAAGCCTTTTCTAATCTTTCTTCAAACGGTGTTGCATGCCAGCTCACTTTTTGATCCTGCATTGTTCGTTTTATCTTTTATGCATAAGCATAACATGTACAAATGAACAAGATTTAATTATTTACCTCATTGTATTTATGAGTGGAATTGGGTATTCCATTCCCGTCCCACCACTTGGGCGGGAAAGACGCGGCTTCATCAGCATTCCAATGAGCCGCCACCATCCCTAGTATCGGCCTATCACCCGGAGTTTTGCCAATTTTAGGACGAATGCAGCCTTGATGGATCTGCTTAGGTGGCAGCCATGAAGACAAACTTGTATCCACATTCGATTCTTTTTCTCCTTTTTCCATTTTTATTTTGGAATTTTCTTTATATTCAGTAGAACAGTCATCAGAAGTAAAGCTTTCTTCCACGAGTTTTTTCAACTGAGTGGCATTTTCCACAGGGCTTAGCACTGGGATCACATACTGAGATCTGATTCTTGGATTTTTCTTGATTTCTTTATTATGGAAAGATGCATGGAAGACAGTGCCAGGTGTCTGCATGTCATTGGGTAAACTGAGAGGTGTAGGGTAAGGTGAATGTTTTGGTTCTTGGGAAGTAACTTCAGATGAAGAACTACTTGATGAAAATGAAGATGCATCAATTTCACAATCAAATCCAACACATTTGCTTCTAAACTGTGTGTTTTTAATCTGAGTAGATGAAACAGTAGGAGTAGGACTCTGTCCCTGATTAGCATTTCCTGTCACACAACTACAAACACAAAAATGGATTTTGATTTATCATATTAAAACATGAAACTGAGAGGATTTTCAGCAAATACAAATTACCTGTCTAGTGAATGTGATGAAGAATCTGATCTATTCTCCCATTCTTCAAAGAGTTTGATTGGAGAACACTGCTGATCATAATGTATCACTGGTTTGATATTTTCAAGACTAGCATTTTGAAGCCATGAATGTAAGGTTGATGATCTTTTATCTTCCTTTTGAGGTTCTAGATCTTTTAGTTTGTCATTGTTTCGAATCTCAACTGGAGTCTGTGGTAAAGTGCCACAAGCTTTGAGAAATTTAGCCTACAGAATTATAATTTGTAGTTAGATTGTTGGTGAAAGTAGAGCTAGAAGTTGGATGCTAGTCAAGAGATGTTAGTATACAGAGCACAATATTTGATAAAGTATGTAACTTATAAAGTATAGGCAATACTGTATTATATATGGGTTAAAAATGGCTGATTGTGTCAGAAAATGGAAATGCATTTATACTTTGGGAAGATAGGTGGTATGTGGTAATATGATCAAAATGCTGTTGTCAATAGCAGTGAACTTTGAAAGAAACAAGAAGCTAATGTACAATTATCACAAGCAACAAAAGTGGATTGCCGACACAAATTCTAAAGGCAAATGTAAGATTACTTTACATCAAGAGAAAAGGACAGATAATAATCATAAAATCATGATACTAAAGCTCATCTGACTCAGATAAATAAGTCAGAACTCGTAATCCATGCTTCTTAAACATAACAGTTTATTTTGACTATTTGATCCAAGGCCTTCTGAGTTGTGTATTGTAGAGACAACAAAAAATAAGTACCTCAGCTTTCAGCTTGTTCAAATTGAAATCAGGGGAAGCAGATCCCAGAGCACCGCATTTCCTGTCCGTAGATGGTGATTGATCTCTATCTTCTGCTGAGAGATGTATATACTTTATGAACAATAACTCAGCAAATAAATCCACAAATCCTAAAGCTATTTCTCAAAATCTTCTGCGAAATGTAGAAAATTAAGCAGCGGATCCACTCCAATAGAAACAATTAGATCAATGTTCATGAAATTAGGAGAAAACAACACTAATCAACTTACCTTCAAAAAGTAGCAGAGATGATAAATGATTTCTAGCTACAGACTCTGCCGGATCCTGAACGAGGAAAAAAAACAAATGTTAGAAACAGCAAAACACTGAAATATGTCCATCTTCTAGCATCTTAACCTCTAAATCTTACCTTGGGATTTGAAGTGATTGGTTGGGAGAGGAGATGAATAGGCCGACGGTCATCTCTGACACGGAAACATGCAAAGAAGCAACCCATCTCCGATTAAACTCTACGAATTCAGTTTGAGATGAAGAACATAACATGAAAATCAATTTCGGAATATAGGTAACCGTACTGAGTAGACCTAGGTTTTATGTTCAGGTCGGAGACGAGCGAGGTAAAACGTTTTTGAAATTTGAAAGAGAGAACAGACAAATAAACGAGGGAACATTGTGGAATTCAAAATTCCACTTCAAAGCGTAATAATTTGTTTTTTAGTAGACGTTCACCTGTTTGACTATTACCATCATATATAGAGTTAATTACACGTTTGGTCCTATGATTAACCTAAAGTTACATTTTTGGTCCAAATATTAAAGAATTGATTTGAAAAATCCCTCTTGTTTCCAAATCCTGCAATAAGGATCCCTCATCATATTAAAAAAAAGAGTAAACTGCAAATTTGGTCCACGTGGTTTGCTAAAAAATATGGATGCGGTCCAAAATGTTTCAACTTGCATTAGTGGTCCAAAAACCGAAAACTTTTGTGGTTTTGGTCCCGAAAAAGTTAAAAATACTCTTTTGCCCTTTTAATGTATTTTTTGCATTTTTATATTTATTTTAATATCTTTTTAATTTAAAAATAATAGAAATAAATAAAGCATGGCCCACCCCATCCCCAAACGTATCGTCCTCTCTCTCTCTCTCTCTCTCTCTCTCTCTCTCTCTCTCTCTCTCTCTCTCTCTCTCTCCATATTCGTCAGGAAGCTGCTTCACAAAACCAGCTATGGTTTGATGAACTAATCATAATATTAATACAAATAACAACACACAACAGCAGGAACCATCAGGTTCGCTTTCTGTTTATTAACTCTTCTCCATACAAACACAATCAAACTCCCCATACACATATCAGTCGCAAAATAACCACCAACAAGAAAAGGCACCGCCATAGCCATCGGTAACGGAATCCACTTCCCCATCTTCTCCGGACAAACATCTATCAACAAGTTCGCCACCATGGCAAATCCAAAAAAACAAGTAACAAAGCTGCAAACAGTGATTAGGGAACGCAGAAAACCCCTCAACCCCCAAAATCGCCATGTTTCTATACACAATCGTGTACGGCGCTTTATATTCTCCGCTTTGTAAAACAAGAAGAACGTGAGCGGCGCCACTATACATCCAATCGCAGTCCTGATTGCTTGACTAACAAGCATTGACCGCGGTGAAGTTAAAGTTAAATGTCCGGTTTTGAAATTGTGCATTAGATCAGAAAAAATTGAAACGATCGACTTTATCAAACCGCATCCCACGAGTCCTGCAACAACGCCGTTGTTCTTCCCGGACATGGCGGAGAGGACAAACAGGACGACTTTTCAGTAATTATACGTCATCAGTGGCGGACCTTAGTGGTAGCCTGGGGTAGCACAGGCTACCCCTAAAATTTTTCCAAGTAGTAACAAAAATTTCGATTTTTTTATTTTTATATATAGGTGCAACCCCTGGAAAAAAATTGTGCTACCCCTAAATTATTTTGTCTAAAATTAAACTTTCAAACTTAAGTTTAATTGGAAAAAAATTATCTTAGAAATAATCATTTAACAGTCCAAACTGATTAAGCTCAAACTGTGTTTACTTATTCCAATGTATTGTAATTTTCTAATTTGTTTAATACTTAAAACCGATGACTAGGGTTAGTTTAATTAGGGATTTAGGGTTAGTTTAATACTTTAATGTAAATATGCAATAATATTAGTTTAATGTTTAGGGTTAGTTTAATGACTAGGGTTAGTCTAATTTGGCATTTTTTTGATGTTAGTTGTTGATTGTTGTTTAATGTCATTTTGTTTAATTTTTTGTCAGTTTGTTTAAAGTTAGTTTAATGTTGTTGTTTACTTAATTACTCGTTTTTATATACTAGTAGACTAATTTGTTAGATCTTTTATTATTTTGTAGGGTTCCATTGATATGTTTTTCAAAAGAAAGTTAAATGTAGGTAGTGATAAATTTCATGGAGGATCATCTTCTCAAAGAAACGAGTCTAAAGAAATCTCACAAAAACTGCAACCTACCTCTACATTGGTAAAAGGGACAATGGAAGCATTGTTAGCTTTAAGAAATGGGAGGTTTCTACAAATTGTGAAGAAAGTATGTTCTTTTTGTCAAAAACATAATATTGCAATTGTGAAAATGTCAGAAAATTTGTAGGTTTGATAAAGAAAATTTGTTGAAGTTAAGTGAGATATATCAAAATGATTTTAATGCATCAGAACGAGTTCATTTTAGCGGTCAACTTGATATATATTATCACTATTTGCTACGTGATGAAAAATTTGCTCAATTGAAGGGAATTACTGACCTTTTTCGTTTGATGGTAGGAACACGGAAACATCGTTCTTTTCCTTTAATCTATACGTTATTAAAGCTAACTTTGGTTATGTTCATTCAACCGCAACGGTTGAAAAAGGTTTTTCCGCAATGAAACGCGTGAAGACCGATTTACATAATAGAATGAGTGACGATTTTTTGAATGATGCTTTGATTTGTGGTGTAGAAATGGAAGCACGTATGGAAGTTAAAACGGAAAATGTGATTAGTTGCATTAGTTTGACACTTTGTCATATTTAATGAAATTTTAATTTCTAATCTTTATCTTATTATAATATGCGGAAAAAAGTTATGCTATCCCTGAACTTTTGGTCTGGGTCCGCCACTGACGTCATGTTCATGTCTGTTAGACCAGCACCATACGCGTTACAGAATCACAGAGACGGTGCGATGATGTAAGCAACTAGAACGTAATACCATTTGAGCTCTGGGAACATTAATGGGATTAGAATTATGGAAACAATGGAGAAGATGATGTAACCAGTGGCCGCTGGCCAGAATGGAATGGTTTCTCATAAAAACACCTCGTTTAACTCATAATCATCTTGTGGTTGATTCACATCATTTGGATCTGTATTTATCAATGTCATAAGAAAGCCAATAGTTAGCATTGACGAACCTAACGGGGGAAATCTTCGTCGATGGATATGGAATCGTCTCTCCTTGCCCTCCCATGAATCGAAGGGGAAGGATCTGAAACCGGTGGCGGCACCTTATCAGGTGGCAGTTCTGGTGGTCGGTCATCCATAGCACAGAAGTTCTGGTGGTCGGTCATCTACTGTTTTTAAATACTATGGTTTTTCGTATAAATACAGGAATACAAAAATACGGTTTATCAAAAACCGATAATTTAAATGCTTAATACAGTGGGTGTACAAATCCGTATTAAAACTAACCATAGTAAGCAAGAAAGGATTAAACCTTGAGTCCATATTAGGAGCTAACTCGAGCTCCACTCCGGCTAAACTTCATCCCTTTTATAGCAAATCATTTTAACCTGGAATACATGGCAAAACATAGAATACATAAGACAAAATGTCTCGTGAGTTACATGAGTTTTAGACACAAAACATTTAAACTTCTTTTTCAACCTTGTATAAAAATTTCATAATATAAACATTCGCCAAAACTTTATAGTATTAATATACTATAACTTTTTATCTTTCAAAACCATTTCATATTATATCTTTCAAAACTAGCTTCTTTCATACTTTCTTTGACTGGTTTTATAAACTTGCTGGATTTTTATACTTAGGGCTTTAATCACTATAAGTGATACCCCAAGTCTCTACAGCTAGAAAGAACGGATCAATCCTCACAGTAGAAGTGCTGAGGCAGCCTACTTCGCGAAGGGGTTTTCCCCAGTAGACTCCTTACCTAACCCGGGTAGGTGGAACATAGTTCCCTTACTAACATTGGTAGCCATAATACCAGTCATATCTAAAAATACTTTATGGAAACTGAAACATTTCTTGTACACATAAAGGCTAAATGCCAAGCTTTAGACTTAAACCTGTTTTTTATCATAATCTAGGCTGTTGCCAAAATCATAATTTCAAGTATAGCAATTTACTTTCCATATAAGCTAGAAAATATATCATTATTGCAAATATTTTCACACATAAAAATATTATATGAAATCTGAAAAAAAATACTTACTTACTTGCCATGTATCCCAAAATGGGTAAAAATACTACATGTACTCACCTGATACGTAAAAGTAGGTCGCACACACAAGCACGTGATACTCAATAACTCTTCTTCTTTCCCGAACCTACATTCCACATGGGACTGCTTAGAACGAATTAACGTTTACATTTATTACTTATAATTATATAAGTATACATGTATTTTCCTGATACTCGACACGTACCGTGTCCCACTATACACTCCCTTTACCTTATAATTACATCATTGAGGTTTATTAATTATCTTTAATAAGCATATAACACCCACTACGAACTCTAAGCCGCAACCACGACCAAAACCCACGAAAGAATACTTGACAGCAAAGCTGATTTTTAGACCCACGACAATATTTGCAAAACATTTAAACTTCTTTTTCAACCTTGTATAAAAATTTCATAATATAAACATTCGCCAAAACTTTATAGTATTAATATACTATAACTTTTTATCTTTCAAAACTGTAACGCCAAGACATGTTTTATTATATAATTATAATAAAAGGGCAAAATGGTCATTTTATCTTAGAAGGGTAAAATGGTCTTTTGGACAGAAAAATATTTGGTTTGGAATAATATTTTGAGTTTTGGACTTAAAATGTTATAAAAACTGAATTTGGGTCGTTTTACCGAAAAAGGGTATTTTGGTCATTTGACCATGTGAAAGACCAAATATGAAAATATTGTTGGTTGTGGCAAAAATGTAAGAAATAAAAGTTTTATTGTAATAAAACTTGATGTTGGTGCCAAAAGTTCAAGAAATGAAACTTAGGGACCAAATTTGTAAAATTGGAAAATATAAATGTTGAAACTCCTCCCAATTGTGCAGAATTTTAAGGCTTACGGGAGAGAGTTTGAGGCTGGATTTTTACAGAAGCTGGAAGAGTTCTTGAAGAATTAGACTTGGAATTCGATTCTTGGCTTCAAAGGGTAGAATTGGAAGCTTGAAAGGTAAATATTCCAAGTTCTTGATTGTTTGTTCTTGGTGAGTTTTGTAGAACTCAAAAACTGGAATTTCAGTTATGTTTATGTGTTTAAATTGATTTAATACTTCCATTAAGTCATGCAAAAAGGACTTAATTCAAGAAAAATGGAAGTAGGTTGCTATTGTTGATGAATTGGGGTTTTGGCTCAAGAACCCTAATTCTTGTATTTGATTGATTGAGGTGTTTTTAATGGCTTAAAACTTGTTATTAGACAAAGGTTTAAGTCCTAGAACAAACCCTGATCATTAAGTCGAGAATTAAGAACTTAAAATGAGAATTTGTAGCATGAAAAACGGACTAGAAACTGCTCAGCAGCAGATCGGGTCGCGATCTCCATTGAGATCGGGTCGCGATCTCGTAGGGTCGCGATCCACATGGTTATCGGGTCGCGATCCAGCGGCTGCGAGAAATTTAGATGCGATCAGATCGGGTCGCGATCCACGTGATGATCGGGTCGCGATCCAGCGTCTGCATGAAAATATGCAGATTTCTCCTGCCTTCTGTTAAGCCTTGATCCAATTTTGGGATTTGATGCTAGGCTTGTCCGTTTGACCTCAAATTTTGAACATAGGTCTAATATGATGTGAAACTTCGGGAAAAATTGTCGGAATACGTATACGACCTCTCAAAGGTACTGTAGCAAAATACGTGTATTTTGTAAAAATTGTATAATTTAAAGAAAGATGGTAAATGGAAAGCTTATCATCTAGGGATGGTTTATAGTTGAAAAATATTGGACTCTTATGTATTAGAGTCAACTAGAATGATTATTAACCTATTATCATTTGGTATATAAATGAATAAATAGGTATGGGACAAAAATGGTTGTGGTGCACGCAAAGGCAAGAAACAACCGGGAATTTGATACAGCTAGCATCCAGGTGAGTAATCTCACTGATATCATATATGATATATGATGATTGAACTGTTATAGGTTGAAACAGCTTCGAAGGACGAAAATGACAAGAGTAAAGATAGAAGAAAATGACAAGACCAGATAAGCTGTGAGTTTATTATAGACAAGAACGGAACTGTGAGTCAGTTAATATTGACAAGACCAGATAAGCCGTGAGTCTCTAATAGACAATAACGGCACTGTGAGTCAAACCTTTATATAGACAACAGCGGGCTTACCCGTGAGTCTAGGCAACAGCGGGCTTACCCGTGAGCCATGGTTACTTTGATGAGCCAAACTTATATAGACAACAGCGGGCTAACCCGTGAGTCTAGGCAATAGCGGGCTAACCCGTGAGCCACGGCAACAGCGGGCTAACCCGTGAGCCATATCTAACCGGTGCAGCCTATATGGCTATGATATTGTTACAGGTACATGGTGCGGCCTTTTGGCTATGATGTCGGGTTATTGAACCCAGCTGGTACGGCCTGCGGGCTATGATATACATATTGATATTGTTTTGGTGCAGCTTATATAGCTATGACACAGGGTGCGGCTTGAATAGCCATGAAATACGATGCAGTCCACTGTGACTAAGAACCATGGGACAGAAATGGTTAAATATGAGTATATGTGCAAATAACTGACGTGAATTGCTAATTACAGGTTATTGTGATTCAGCCGGTAAGGCTACAGATTAGGATGTGAAATCCTAGAAGATATTTGGCCAGCCAGTAAGGCTAGGAGTTTGGATTCGATATCCAGACAAATACATGATTGTATTTTATACGTGTTATTTGCAGGAATGATTACTCACTGAGCTTTGTAGCTCATACCGTTTGTTAAATGTCCCTGCAGGTTAGCATGATCCTGACAAGGGAATAGATGGAGTCCGTGACTCGAGAAGTAGGACTCTTAGATGCTGTCAGTAGCAGCCCGGCTTCAAAGGAGATTATGGTATTATATACTCTCCTTGATACACTTGTACCCATTTTATAAAAAAAAATACCCCTTTGTTATGGTTTTAAGTACTAAAACCTTGGTTTTAAACGAAAATTTTTCAGGGGTGTTTTGTTTTAAAAGCCGGGTGTTACAAGTTGGTATCAGAGCCGTGGTTTAAGTGAACTAGGTGTCTATAGAGTAGATTCCTGGACTTAAACCCTGAAACAGTAGACATGATGAACTGTTAGGTGTATATAGTTGTTATTATACATATATATAACCTAACTATTGCTAACTTCTAACGTATAAGAAGTATGAGCAGCGAATCGTATTTTGAGGAATTTTAGGGCGTGCAGCTTTGAGAGGCGAACCAGCCCTTTTCCCAAGGCTCCATCGAACGAGGGGCAAAGAGACAAGTAGCAGAAAGTCCACATGATAAGCAACAGTAGTTGTTGTGGTCAGATAAAGAAAAATCGGTTGCTCACCTTGGTTGATATTCAAGGTGAAAGAACAGTAGTTGAGACTACAAGAAAAGCAGAAAACGATTAGTGGACGCTTCGGGAGAAGTTGTCACAAATTGGGTCCAACCTTATAGGGAAAGGACCAAAACAGAACCACTATGTATAGTGATCAGTGCAGGAAAGGCACTAAGGACGATTGTAGAGTTGAGACTCTACCGTTGACATGCTGAAATTACAGATGATAGCAGCAGATTGCTCGAGTTTGTCGTATGGGACGGAAGTGGTTCCAGTGTGGAACTATAGATCACTTCCTTATGAAATACTCACATGCTAAATGTGGAGTAACGGGTGATGAACCCAGGAAAGAAAGAAGAAATGAATGGTCGAAAAGGACCAGTGGTACCTTGAGCATTCCAGCAGATTGTGGAAGAAGCTCGTGAGGAGACTGATATGGTCGCAGATATCATCGTTCTGAATATAACTCGTGTATGTTATATTTGATCCATGAAGCTATGCTTTGGATCGATGACTCGATGTTTTGTTTGAATTTTTCATCAATGATTTTGGATGGAATATTTGAAATAGCTATAGTAGATAGCAAGTATGTTCAAGATATTGAACACCTGGAAAGTAGTCTGTCTAGGATTTACGGGACCATTTTCCCTATGAATCTGAAGCCGATGACTACCAGTAAATCTGAAGCAATTGTGCTTATGAATTGGTTAGCAATGAATTATGCTAACATGAATTGTAGAAATATGAACATGATGGTTCAGAAAACGGAAATGAGCGGATGAAAATCCATATTAAATGACCGTTGTTGAGAATGCCGGTTAGCTTCTTTGCTTAAACTCGGAAAAGAGTTAGTAAAGGAATGATGTTGTAGTTGGCATACGTGGTATGGGCCAAGCTTAATAAAGTGGTGATAGTAGTGTACTACTTTAAATAAATTTTCGGATGATTCTTTTGAAAAGAACTTCCAAGATTTCTGCCAGATTGGCAAGAAGAGCTTATGATTAAGCTGGTATTGGGAGCCGTTCATGTTAACTAGGCTCTGTGTTGATTGGCCTCTGTAGAGATGACAGAGTGGTAAAACAATTGAAAGAAATTGTTTTGAATTGGGATCTCATATGACTGTAAGTGTCGTCAGATGGAGCCCTATCTTGTTTGAAAAGAAGAAAGATAAGTTAATGTGTATGTACATTGACTGCTGAGAATATGATATTCTCGAAACCAGATTGAATATGAGGTACATTGTACCAGATACTGGAGTTACTTCACTGAGTTAAGTGATATGTTAAATTCTCCAAGTATGAAAAATTTGGCTAAAAGAAGTTTCAACCCTTTGGGCATGAAAATAGTGCCAAAGATGATAAAATAAATCCAGTGGGATAGATGATGTGATAAAACTGGAACCGCCTGAGGAATCAGACTGACGTTGTAGTTCCTTGGATTTGGCGGGTTATTATAGGAGAGTTGTAGAAAACTGCTCCTTGATTGCTGGTTAGCTGACTGAAGTTGACCAAGAAAAAGTGTAAAATCTGAGTGGTAGAAAGACCACAGATATGTTGTAAAGGTTTGGAATAAACCTTGTGTAAACCTCTAACATTAGCAATGATGCTAAGTAGAGAAGATAAATTGGATCATTGAAATGTATCCAACGTTGACTGTGAATGCATGACATTGCGGTAGCAATTATGAACGTGGCATTTAAGCTTTGGAAACACTACTTGTATGGTGTAAAGCTTATAGCGATAAGATCATAAAAGTTGAAATACTTAATTGATCAAAAGAAGCTGAAAATGAGATAGTAAAGATAGATGGGTTACTTAAAGATTTCGGGTATGAAATCTTGTACCATCTTAGAAAGGCGTATATGATTACAGATGCATTGAATAAGAAAGAGTAACCTTTGTAGGTTACATCCACGTGTATGAACGTGGCAAATTGATTACCTGAGTTGATTCGGGTAGCACAGAAAGATGTGTGCAAGTCTGGAAACGTGAAAAGTGAATAAATGATTGAAAAGTAGCGGAAGTTAATTGGAATATCACAGTGATTTAACACTCTTGGCGGTTGTGAATGTGAATTCCAAAGTCAAACGAAATATGAAAATCATCTTGAAAAGATGCCTTTTGTATCAGATATGCAGCATACCCGGGACAATACCAAACTGTATAGGTAGATAAAACCTATGTGTTGGTGGCCGGGGCTGAAGAAATACATTGAAAGACATGTGAAAAATGTTTGACTTGTGTGTAATTACAGTCAAATCATTAGAAGTATGTGGACTGTTGGTCCCAAAAATGAAATGGGACGAAAACTATCATAGACTTTATAGTAAAGTCTTTGCAAATACTGCATGGGTAAGACACCATATGAGTGATTGCAGGTTGATTGATGAAATCAGTGTAGATTTATACTGATCAAAGAAGAAATTAAGAGCGGAAAAGTAGTGAAAAACTACAATGATAAAGAAAATTGTCGACGGGAGTTATCGACGCGAATTGTGTCGGACAGAGATAACAGAATTATTCTTTGAATTTGGCATAAATTTCAAGGATAATTAGTTCAAAAGTACTAGTAAGTACTGTGTATAGATCGCAGATGGATTGACGAGGTAGGATAATGATGCAGACCTTAGGAGTTATACCTGAAATTGGCATAATAGATCCTAACGGAAACTAGACGACCGTCTATCCTTGGTAGAAATTGTAAATTAGTATAGGTATTATACTAGTGTTTTATTGACTCGTAGGAAATATTGTATAGACTACCGTGTTGTACGCCGATTTGCTAGATAGAAGTTGGGGAGAAGCCGTTGATTAAACTTGAGATTGTATCTCAAACAGAAGAAAAGAATTGGCAAGGTCGAGAAAGCTTGGAAATAGACCAAGATCGACAAGAGTAGTATGCGGATTGTTGAATAAAACCATTGAAACCCCAAGTAAGGGAAGATAGTGGAACTCAAAGTGACCCTCCGGAAAGACTAGAAATTTATGTGGGACAAAAAGGAAAGTTGAGTCCTTGTTGATTGGACTTTTCCGTATATCCCAAACGCAAGAATTGCGGTGTATTGATTGAAAATCCTTGATAAACTTCAAGTTGATCGTAAAGTTTTCTATGGGTCTCAGGGTTCTGAGAACATAGATTGATAAATGCTAACGAATCCCTCATGTTGAAATGAGGAAGATAAGTGATTATAGTGCCCGGGACAACCGGATGAGTGATATGCGCGTGGTGATATAACCACGAGATACGAAGTTTGGTATAGTTAAAGAGCTGTAGCAAAACCATGAAGGTTTCCATATGATATGAGAAACCGAAATTGTAACGAGAAAGAAATACCCTCGCTTGATAGTATGATTTCGGGGACGAAATCTTTTGAAGGAGGGGAGAATTTGTAACGCCAAGACATGTTTTATTATATAATTATAATAAAAGGGCAAAATGGTCATTTTATCTTAGAAGGGTAAAATGGTCTTTTGGACAGAAAAATATTTGGTTTGGAATAATATTTTGAGTTTTGGACTTAAAATGTTATAAAAACTGAATTTGGGTCGTTTTACCGAAAAAGGGTATTTTGGTCATTTGACCATGTGAAAGACCAAATATGAAAATATTGTTGGTTGTGGCAAAAATGTAAGAAATAAAAGTTTTATTGTAATAAAACTTGATGTTGGTGCCAAAAGTTCAAGAAATGAAACTTAGGGACCAAATTTGTAAAATTGGAAAATATAAATGTTGAAACTCCTCCCAATTGTGCAGAATTTTAAGGTTACGGGAGAGAGTTTGAGGCTGGATTTTTACAGAAGCTGGAAGAGTTCTTGAAGAATTAGACTTGGAATTCGATTCTTGGCTTCAAAGGGTAGAATTGGAAGCTTGAAAGGTAAATATTCCAAGTTCTTGATTGTTTGTTCTTGGTGAGTTTTGTAGAACTCAAAAACTGGAATTTCAGTTATGTTTATGTGTTTAAATTGATTTAATACTTCCATTAAGTCATGCAAAAAGGACTTAATTCAAGAAAAATGGAAGTAGGTTGCTATTGTTGATGAATTGGGGTTTTGGCTCAAGAACCCTAATTCTTGTATTTGATTGATTGAGGTGTTTTTAATGGCTTAAAACTTGTTATTAGACAAAGGTTTAAGTCCTAGAACAAACCCTGATCATTAAGTCGAGAATTAAGAACTTAAAATGAGAATTTGTAGCATGAAAAACGGACTAGAAACTGCTCAGCAGCAGATCGGGTCGCGATCTCCATTGAGATCGGGTCGCGATCTCGTAGGGTCGCGATCCACATGGTTATCGGGTCGCGATCCAGCGGCTGCGAGAAATTTAGATGCGATCAGATCGGGTCGCGATCCACGTGATGATCGGGTCGCGATCCAGCGTCTGCATGAAAATATGCAGATTTCTCCTGCCTTCTGTTAAGCCTTGATCCAATTTTGGGATTTGATGCTAGGCTTGTCCGTTTGACCTCAAATTTTGAACATAGGTCTAATATGATGTGAAACTTCGGGAAAAATTGTCGGAATACGTATACGACCTCTCAAAGGTACTGTAGCAAAATACGTGTATTTTGTAAAAATTGTATAATTTAAAGAAAGATGGTAAATGGAAAGCTTATCATCTAGGGATGGTTTATAGTTGAAAAATATTGGACTCTTATGTATTAGAGTCAACTAGAATGATTATTAACCTATTATCATTTGGTATATAAATGAATAAATAGGTATGGGACAAAAATGGTTGTGGTGCACGCAAAGGCAAGAAACAACCGGGAATTTGATACAGCTAGCATCCAGGTGAGTAATCTCACTGATATCATATATGATATATGATGATTGAACTGTTATAGGTTGAAACAGCTTCGAAGGACGAAAATGACAAGAGTAAAGATAGAAGAAAATGACAAGACCAGATAAGCTGTGAGTTTATTATAGACAAGAACGGAACTGTGAGTCAGTTAATATTGACAAGACCAGATAAGCCGTGAGTCTCTAATAGACAATAACGGCACTGTGAGTCAAACCTTTATATAGACAACAGCGGGCTTACCCGTGAGTCTAGGCAACAGCGGGCTTACCCGTGAGCCATGGTTACTTTGATGAGCCAAACTTATATAGACAACAGCGGGCTAACCCGTGAGTCTAGGCAATAGCGGGCTAACCCGTGAGCCACGGCAACAGCGGGCTAACCCGTGAGCCATATCTAACCGGTGCAGCCTATATGGCTATGATATTGTTACAGGTACATGGTGCGGCCTTTTGGCTATGATGTCGGGTTATTGAACCCAGCTGGTACGGCCTGCGGGCTATGATATACATATTGATATTGTTTTGGTGCAGCTTATATAGCTATGACACAGGGTGCGGCTTGAATAGCCATGAAATACGATGCAGTCCACTGTGACTAAGAACCATGGGACAGAAATGGTTAAATATGAGTATATGTGCAAATAACTGACGTGAATTGCTAATTACAGGTTATTGTGATTCAGCCGGTAAGGCTACAGATTAGGATGTGAAATCCTAGAAGATATTTGGCCAGCCAGTAAGGCTAGGAGTTTGGATTCGATATCCAGACAAATACATGATTGTATTTTATACGTGTTATTTGCAGGAATGATTACTCACTGAGCTTTGTAGCTCATACCGTTTGTTAAATGTCCCTGCAGGTTAGCATGATCCTGACAAGGGAATAGATGGAGTCCGTGACTCGAGAAGTAGGACTCTTAGATGCTGTCAGTAGCAGCCCGACTTCAAAGGAGATTATGGTATTATATACTCTCCTTGATACACTTGTACCCATTTTATAAAAAAAAATACCCCTTTGTTATGGTTTTAAGTACTAAAACCTTGGTTTTAAACGAAAATTTTTCAGGGGTGTTTTGTTTTAAAAGCCGGGTGTTACAAAAACCATTTCATATTATATCTTTCAAAACTAGCTTCTTTCATACTTTCTTTGACTGGTTTTATAAACTTGCTGGATTTTTATACTTAGGGCTTTAATCACTATAAGTGATACCCTAAGTCTCTACAGCTAGAAAGAACGGATCAATCCTCACAGTAGAAGTGCTGAGGCAGCCTACTTCGCGAAGGGGTTTTCCCCAGTAGACTCCTTACCTAACCCGGGTAGGTGGAACATAGTTCCCTTACTAACATTGCTAGCCATAATACCAGTCATATATAAAAATACTTTCTGGAAACTGAAACATTTATTGTACACGTAAAGGCTAAATGCCAAGCTTTAGACTTAAACCTGTTTTTTATCATAATCTAGGCTGTTGCCAAAATCATAATTTCAAGTATAGCAATTTACTTTCCATATAAGCTAGAAAATATATCATTCTTGCAAATATTTTTACACATAAAAATATTATATGAAATCTGAAAAAAAATACTTACTTACTTGTCATGTATCCCAAAATGGGTAAAAATACTACATGTACTCACCTGATATGTAAAAGTAGGTCGCACACACAAGCACGTGATACTCAATAACTCTTCTTTCCCGAACCTACATTCCACATGGGACTGCTTAGAACGAATTAACGTTTACATTTATTACTTATAATTATATAAGTATACATGTATTTTCCTGATACTCGACACGTACCGTGTCCCACTATACACTCCCTTTACCTTATAATTACATCATTGAGGTTTATTAATTATCTTTAATAAGCATATAACACCCACTACGAACTCTAAGCCGCAACCACGACCAAAACCCACGAAAGAATACTTGACAGCAAAGCTGATTTTTAGACCCACGACAAGATTTGCAATATTAAACCAAGGAGAGATTGGAAATAAAATCCAATAAAAATCATGTGAAAACTAGACCCAAGCAGGATGTCACAGGGCCTGACCTCATGTAATTTTCACTTTTCATGAATAAATGAAAAATTCCCAAAGTTAACTGACTTGATCAGTCCACTCACAGGACCACACCTTAAATAAATATTAGTCGCTCAAAATGGGTTAAGAACTAAGATCTAAAATTTGGTACGAACAAACTAGACATCAAAAATGAACTAAGGCCACTGGCTTTGCCCCCAAAAGAGTTTTATACATTTTACTATGAATTTAACAAGGTAGAATTCACTGCTCGACACAGCCCTGGACCAGTCAGTGAAGATTGCAACTTCTGCATGAACTAAGGCTCGATTTAGGCCATGACCTTCTGGAATAATAAACTAGACACATATACCTTTCTATAAATATATGGTTCACCTCAAATGGTCCATTCTATGATTTTATATGGTTTTTACAAGAAAACCCAAAATCAGGAACTTTACAACTTTCTCATAAAATCAACTTTGGGTTAAGGTTTTCAACCATACACCCATTAAGACTCTTATTAATACCATAAAAGGTCTGAATGGAAGACTTAGAAATCATAGAATAATAAGTACCTCAAGGACTATCCCAAGCCACAACATTCAATACATACATCAACACACAATTGTGTGAGATGTGTGGGATCGATTAGAAACAAAAAGAGAAGACAGCAACATACCTAAGTTACAACCCGAAATTAGCAGCAACAAGGAATCCCGATCACGACCCATCCACACTCTCGATCTCCTCCCAACATGTGAAACATCGACTAGGGTTTCCTTCCCACAAGAAAATAAGATGCATCGTATAGAAAAAGGCACAAGGCAAGTTTGTTTTAGGCTAGAGTGAAAAAAACGAGTGGTCTAAAGGCAAATTTTAAAGATCTGTAGCTGCAATCGGCCATAAGGATTTCCCATTCAAGTTTCACATATTTTCATGTTTAGTCCCTAGATTTATAAGTCATGTTTTTAGTTAGTCCAAACCTAAAACACCAATCATATTAAGTTTTTATAATTGGCATATTCTACCCCTAAACACATAATTTCAATTTTAAAGTTTATTATTATTATTATTGACGCTAAAATAATTAATTCATCAAAATGAACATACCGAAAAACGAGGTTTAATTCTACAGTCTGCTTTCTAATTAAATTTATTATCATTTACTTTAAAATATGCGATTAATATAATCAACATTAACTTTAACGTTAACGCCAAAAACGGGGCGTTACAACTCTCCCCCACTTACAAGAATTTCGTCCCCGAAATTCAACTCTAACACCTCTAAACCAAACGCCTCAAGACCCTCATACGACTCCTCGATCTATATAGGTTCCTTCTCATCCCAACGAATAGGGTTCCAACACCTTCGCATGTACGACACCTTGTGACGCGACATGCCGATGCTATAGCTGGCAGTTGCCAGCGAAGGCGAAATACAAAAAGAGGCAGGTAATCATGCATCCCAGCTACCCTTCCCCCAAAGTCCAAGATACATCTCAACGTAACGGAATATATTTCATTTCATCTCTGACCACCACTGACCTTCAATCAGATCTTTGCGCGTCACAACAACAAATAGTCCACATCTTAGAATCACCTAGGTTATTCTAACTTTCTTCTTTCGATCCAACTAGCAACCACAATAGCTAAACACTGGCGCGTAAGCTACTACCTCACTGCATTTGTAGCACATAGCAATGCATACCATCTATACAAATGCTATAGACTTGCAATAGTCCAACAGCCCCAGACCATGCTATAATCGACTTGATTGCGTAACTTTGCACATAATACTAGCATACACCACCCATACAACCTCTATAGATAGAGTTATCCACTTCTTCCCTCCTAATAGGCGGAAGGGAATATATTGAGGTTCGAATCCTTCTGTGACCCAAATTAATAGCCTAACGGGGAAAATACCACCCCTAACACCCCTAGAATCTCTATTCATGCCCACAACATGTCATTGCACGTCTGAACACAGTCACACACTATTGTCGTTCAAGCAACCTCTTTCCCCTTCAAATGAATAATTCTCCCCCACTTGGGTTCAAACCCGATCCTACTTGATCCTTTCAGCGACATGCCACCTATTCCTGCAACAATACTCCATGCTCTTTTACTTTCAATCACATTGTGTGTCTTCATTCTAGCAATTTCAGCCGCGCCAAAAGCTTAATTTCATTTCTCGTAGTCGCACTTGTCGACTTGACCGGCTCCCCCACTTTGATTGAACATAACACTTGCCTCGAAGCATAGACACCTCTTAAGTAAGCACACTTTACTACCACCTCCCACTTCTTCGACTTATTTGGATAATGAAAAGTAAACCTAGCTTACCAACCCAACAACTCACATCGAAGCCAAACACCATCTCATCACGCGTGTTTTGACGATGTAAAGTCGTTTACATCAACCATCATATACTGCTCATCATCTGCTAGCCACTCTAACTGTTACCGGCACCTCCTCGATCGTGAGCTGTAAAGCTCAACCACATACCCTCTCTGTCCCTGCCCTAACCACTCTTGCAGCAAATGACCGCTCCATCACTTGCGTCATCTCTGTGAATTTCCGTGTTATCCCAGACAAGCTCTCTGTCGTCTGCTCCAAAGTCATAAACTTGTGGGAACTCCGCTCCATCTCTACTTGAGGCACATACTACCTCTGGAACCGTGTCACAAAATCCTCCCAGGTCAAAACCCTGACATGTTCCGCTGACATAGATGTGGTCTCCACTTTCTTTGATCAACTTTTACCAACCAACTTCTCATATCCATTGTTAGATACTATTTAGCTATTGTTTCCCCATATTCTTTCTTATTTACTGAGAAGAAGTTTAGCTAACATATTTTAACTATCATTTACTTCTCAAAGAAGATTAAATTACTTCTTAAGTTTTATCTTTTACCATTCATTACTCTTTACTTGTTATGGCTAATACCAAAGATAACTTTTACCTTTCTTATTACCCCAACTGCATCATAATAACGTTTCAATAAAGACTTGCATTTTTAACTCAACAATTACTTGTTTTATCTCATCATACTTATTAAGCATATACTACTTTCATACTCATATAAATTACCACCATTTTTTCATAGACATTCAATCTTTACGTCTCATACATTTTACTTATAAACTTTCTAAGCTTGAAACCCAAAATTTCTTTCATTGTATCTTTTACCATTTTTCTTTATGTGTCATAAGGCTATATGCCCAACACATTACATTACTCTTTCATTAAACTTCATTTCTTTACACTATTTACTTCTACGTATCTTAAGGCGATATACACCATACATTATATATTTCATATTTCATATAAGGCTCACTTCTTATATACCCTTAGGTGGTACACAACTCCCACTTATTTTCTCGTTATCCTTTTTTTTGTTTTTTTTTTTTGTATTTTGAAGTTATTTGTCAAATACATTATCTCACTTTTATATTATATAAACTTTTCACATTTACTCTTTCTTTCACATATATAAACATATATGTACACTCATATACGTATCTTTACATTTCATAATTATTAACAATGTACTGCCCACTTCTCACAATTATGAAACACGTTTACCTGTTATTCACATTCAGAAGTAGTAACTTCTCGTCTGTTTATTTTAGTTTTTCTTCAGTTAACATACTTCGTTATACTCTTTCATTACTGATATTTCTTCTTTTATTTCATTCATTTGGTTGCGGAATTTAATTCCTCTTTAAATTGCTTTTATTCATACTTTTTCTCGACTCTGCAGACATATACTTTAATACCTTTCAACCTGTCTAAGGAGTATTAACTATCTTATTGATTTATTTTACTTTACCATACTAAGTGGTATATATCCACTGCATTATTTTTTTAATACTTATAATCTTACTTGTTCTTTATACATTGGCATATAACTCCTATGTTATCCTTACTACTTTCTTCAAAACCCTTACCCACCAGATTACCACAATTCCTTTACGATTCCACCAGTCTTAATACATATCCTGTGATTATGATAATACGGGCTCATATTACCATAACCACCTATACATATTGATTCTGCTGTTACCACAAGGTTTCATGGGTCACTGGTTCCCTTAGCATAACACCATTATAATATATGATGATCAATATTACAAATCTTGTTACTTCATAAACATAGTCTTTAATAGATATAAACAGCTATGGAAAATAACATACAAATTTCTTAATGGTCAAACTTTTGCTCAATCAAAGCGTTAACTTAACATTTCTTAGTGTTATATATTTGCATATTTTAAGTGATGCATAATATCTTAGTCATTTAAGACATCATATAGCATACTTTCATGAACTAACTTTCCTATGACATGAGTTTAAGACTAGGAGTGGAACGATCCAATCCTAATTCGCTTAAACTATGGCTCTGATACCAACTTGTGACACCCCATTTCTACTGTTTTTAAATACTATGGTTTTTCGTATAAATACAGGAATACAAAAATACGGTTTATCAAAAACCGATAATTTAAATGCTTAATACAGTGGGTGTACAAATCCGTATCAAAACTAACCATAGTAAGCAAGAAAGGATTAAACCTTGAGTCCATATTAGGAGCTAACTCGAGCTCCACTCCGGCTAAACTTCATCCCTTTTATAGCAAATCATTTTAACCTGGAATACATGGCAAAACATAGAATACATAAGACAAAATGTCTCGTGAGTTACATGAGTTTTAGACACAAAACATTTAAACTTCTTTTTCAACCTTGTATAAAAATTTCATAATATAAACATTCGCCAAAACTTTATAGTATTAATATACTATAACTTTTTATCTTTCAAAACCATTTCATATTATATCTTTCAAAACTAGCTTCTTTCATACTTTCTTTGACTGGTTTTATAAACTTGCTGGATTTTTATACTTAGGGCTTTAATCACTATAAGTGATACCCCAAGTCTCTACAGCTAGAAAGAACGGATCAATCCTCACAGTAGAAGTGCTGAGGCAGCCTACTTCGCGAAGGGGTTTTCCCCAGTAGACTCCTTACCTAACCCGGGTAGGTGGAACATAGTTCCCTTACTAACATTGGTAGCCATAATACCAGTCATATCTAAAAATACTTTCTGGAAACTGAAACATTTCTTGTACACATAAAGGCTAAATGCCAAGCTTTAGACTTAAACCTGTTTTTTATCATAATCTAGGCTGTTGCCAAAATCATAATTTCAAGTATAGCAATTTACTTTCCATATAAGCTAGAAAATATATCATTATTGCAAATATTTTCACACATAAAAATATTATATGAAATCTGAAAAAAAATACTTACTTACTTGCCATGTATCCCAAAATGGGTAAAAATACTACATGTACTCACCTGATACGTAAAAGTAGGTCGCACACACAAGCACGTGATACTCAATAACTCTTCTTCTTTCCCGAACCTACATTCCACATGGGACTGCTTAGAACGAATTAACGTTTACATTTATTACTTATAATTATATAAGTATACATGTATTTTCCTGATACTCGACACGTACCGTGTCCCACTATACCCTCCCTTTACCTTATAATTACATCATTGAGGTTTATTAATTATCTTTAATAAGCATATAACACCCACTACGAACTCTAAGCCGCAACCACGACCAAAACCCACGAAAGAATACTTGACAGCAAAGCTGATTTTTAGACCCACGACAATATTTGCAAAACATTTAAACTTCTTTTTCAACCTTGTATAAAAATTTCATAATATAAACATTCGCCAAAACTTTATAGTATTAATATACTATAACTTTTTATCTTTCAAAACCATTTCATATTATATCTTTCAAAACTAGCTTCTTTCATACTTTCTTTTACTGGTTTTATAAACTTGCTGGATTTTTATACTTAGGGCTTTAATCACTATAAGTGATACCCTAAGTCTCTACAGCTAGAAAGAACGGATCAATCCTCACAGTAGAAGTGCTGAGGCAGCCTACTTCGCGAAGGGGTTTTCCCCAGTAGACTCCTTACCTAACCCGGGTAGGTGGAACATAGTTCCCTTACTAACATTGCTAGCCATAATACCAGTCATATATAAAAATACTTTCTGGAAACTGAAACATTTATTGTACACGTAAAGGCTAAATGCCAAGCTTTAGACTTAAACCTGTTTTTTATCATAATCTAGGCTGTTGCCAAAATCATAATTTCAAGTATAGCAATTTACTTTCCATATAAGCTAGAAAATATATCATTCTTGCAAATATTTTTACACATAAAAATATTATATGAAATCTGAAAAAAAATACTTACTTACTTGTCATGTATCCCAAAATGGGTAAAAATACTACATGTACTCACCTGATATGTAAAAGTAGGTCGCACACACAAGCACGTGATACTCAATAACTCTTCTTTCCCGAACCTACATTCCACATGGGACTGCTTAGAACGAATTAACGTTTACATTTATTACTTATAATTATATAAGTATACATGTATTTTCCTGATACTCGACACGTACCGTGTCCCACTATACACTCCCTTTACCTTATAATTACATCATTGAGGTTTATTAATTATCTTTAATAAGCATATAACACCCACTACGAACTCTAAGCCGCAACCACGACCAAAACCCACGAAAGAATACTTGACAGCAAAGCTGATTTTTAGACCCACGACAAGATTTGCAATATTAAACCAAGGAGAGATTGGAAATAAAATCCAATAAAAATCATGTGAAAACTAGACCCAAGCAGGATGTCACAAGGCCTGACCTCATGTAATTTTCACTTTTCATGAATAAATGAAAAATTCCCAAAGTTAACTGACTTGATCAGTCCACTCACAGGACCACACCTTAAATAAATATTAGTCGCTCAAAATGGGTTAAGAACTAAGATCTAAAATTTGGTACGAACAAACTAGACATCAAAAGTGAACTAAGGCCACTGGCTTTTCCCCCAAAAGAGTTTTATACATTTTACTATGAATTTAACAAGGTAGAATTCACTGCTCGACACAGCCCTGGACCAGTCAGTGAAGATTGCAACTTCTGCATGAACTAAGGCTCGATTTAGGCCATGACCTTCTGGAATAATAAACTAGACACATATACCTTTCTATAAATATATGGTTCACCTCAAATGGTCCATTCTATGATTTTATATGGTTTTTACAAGAAAACCCAAAATCAGGAACTTTACAACTTTCTCATAAAATCAACTTTGGGTTAAGGTTTTCAACCATACACCCATTAAGACTCTTATTAATAACATAAAAGGTCTGAATGGAAGACTTAGAAATCATAGAATAATAAGTACCTCAAGGACTATCCCAAGCCACAACATTCAATACATACATCAACACACAAGTGTGTGAGATGTGTGGGATCGATTAGAAACAAAAAGAGAAGACAGCAACATACCTAAGTTACAACCCGAAATTAGCAGCAACAAGGAATCCCAATCAGGACCCATCCACACTCTCGATCTCCTCCCAACATGTGAAACATCGACTAGGGTTTCCTTCCCACAAGAAAATATGATGCATCGTATAGAAAAAGGCACAAGGCAAGTTTGTTTTAGGCTAGAGTGAAAAAAACGAGTGGTCTAAAGGCAAATTTTAAAGATCTGTAGCTGCAATCGGCCATAAGGACTTTCCCATTCAAGTTTCACATATTTTCATGTTTAGTCCCTAGATTTATAAGTCATGTTTTTAGTTAGTCCAAACCTAAAACACCAATCATATTAAGTTTTTATAATTGGCATATTCTACCCCTAAACACATAATTTCAATTTTAAAGTTTATTATTATTATTATTGACGCTAAAATAATTAATTCATCAAAATGAACATACCGAAAAACAAGGTTTAATTCTACAGTCTGCTTTCTAATTAAATTTATTATCATTTCCTTTAAAATATGCGATTAATATAATCAACATTAACTTTAACGTTAACGCCAAAAACGGGGCGTTACATAAAGCCTCGTGAGTAATATGGGTTTTAGACCCAAAACTTTCTTTCTCAAAACTTGTAATATAAAACAAGTAAAATACTTAAAACTGGTTTTTCTATGAAAACCCAAAACTACTCAAAACTGATTTTCATAATAAGTCTCAAAAATGCTATTCTTCTATTTTCTCAAGACCAACTGAAACTCATGAATTAGTTTAATTCATATTACTAACTCTCATTCGCGGGACGGAACAGATCCACCCGCAAGGTTCTGCTATTTCTGTCTCCCCTTCATGGCTTGGAACAAATCCAACCATAAGGTTGTGCTAACCTAGACAACTACTTCGCGATGGGAGGTACCATCCTAGTAGTGTCTTCTGATCTCCCGATTATGTGGGCGATCATAGTCCGGACAACTGACTCTTTATTACTTTCTTATTTCATTAACTTCTTCACTTCATCTCAATTTGGTCAATCATGGACACAATTCATAATAACTACAAACTTATAAACTCTTTGACTCATAATCAAAATCTCTTTTGAAAACTAATTTTAACATCTTAAGCTCACATATGGAGCTTCTTTCAAAATAGCTTTAAAAACTGAACTTCTTCAAAATCTATTTTAAAACACTTAGCTCATGTATAGAGCTACTTTCAAAACTATTTCCAAACTTTAGCATTTAAAATAAATTGGTTCACCGTAATCACCTAGGAGTTAGTTAGCTCAGTGAACTCCCTTTTCCTTCACTTGGTTCACCGTATTAGAACCACCACCTAAATACACATTTAATACATATACTTGGTTAACACTTATTTACATATTGTAACTGATTTCACAGTTTAAAAGTCTCATACTATACAATTAAGAGTATTGACTAAGCTATGACCCTTAATAAACTAGTTTTATTCAATTTATAATTTTCTCGAAATACGCGTATTTTACTACAGTACCCTCGGGACGTCGTATTTCGATTCAGACAATTTTCCATGAAGTTTTAGGCTATAATGGATCTATGTTTAAAATTTGAGGCCAAACGGATAAGCCTAACTCAAAATCCCAAAAATATGGAATTAGACTTGGCTTAGTAGATTGCAAACTGCATTCAGCCCCTGGAGCGAGGTCGCGTCGCGACCTAGGGATGCTCGCGTCGCAATCGCTGAGTAGATTGCTATTCTTGACGATTTTTCAAACTGCAGCTTCACTATTCCCTTCATTAAGCTCCTAATACATTACTTAATCGCTTTAGGGTCATTTCCAGTCCCTAAATACCAACTCACATTTAATTTCAAACTATAAAATCATCAAATATTCTTCATTAGCTTGAAAATTCTTCCGAAATAACCAATTTTCACCAAAACCCAATTAGATGAATTTCCAAGCTTATAAACTGATTTCTTACATCATTTATAACATGTTTGACTTAACAAAGCCATAATAACCATATGAAATCAGTTTCAACTCATAAACCCATTTCTAGGGTTCTTGAGTTAAAAATCGTTTCACCATTTTTGCATCAAAACTTCAATTCCATTGAATTACTTGTTACTACAAGTTTCTTTCATCTTTTCTAACATCCTAGACTCATCAAAACTACTTGATCATACACACCCGTGACTTAGAGTTCTTGAACCCAAATCATCATTTTCTTAACTTTCAACATGTTCAATGGTTAGACATGCTTACTTGATGATTTTGAGCATGATTACAATAATGGAATCACTGAAATAATCTCATCCAACACTAGATTTTCAAATTTTAGTTTCACCCATGAAGAAGATGGGTTGAACACATACCAAAATTATGATTTCTTACCTCTTGAAGCTTGGAATCACCAATTCCAAGTATTATCTTCAATTCCTTGAAAGATGTTCCAAACTCCTTGTTCTTCCCGTAAATGACTAGCAATATAGATTTAAGAATCACCAAACTCAAAGGAAATCAAAAAGCTTACATTTCTCCTTGAAGAACGCAACTCCATGATTTTAAAAATGAATATAAGCATCAACAAAAATCATTTGTCAGTAGTTTGTTTTAGAAATCGATTACGTAATTAAAAAAACAAATGACAATAATCATTCAAGCATTCAAACTCATGAATAAGAACACAATAACAACTTAGAATTTTAAACAAGTTGCATTCATAGATTAAGAACCAAATACTCATAAATCTTTCAAACCCTAACTAGTTGTTCATGGATTACACCCAATATTGATAATAAATAGTTATAGCCAAGCATGAAAGTGTTAAGAAACGTACCAATCATCAAGTGTAGTCAAAAAATACAAACCCGAGTGAATAAAATGGTGAAGAAATCTTCTCCAAGTCTTCTCCTCTTGCTCCCCACTTTTTCCTCTGATCTAAAATGTGAAAAGATGATGAAAAACCCTTTCCCCATACCCCTTATAGCTGACCCACACTTGAAATGACAAAAATATCCAACAAGACCATTTGCGCGGGTCGCGCAAACGTAGTGTAAATGTTCACGCGGGTCGCGTGACCGGGCAAAGGGCCCAGTTTAGGCATGCTCCGGTCCAACTCCCCAAAAGTGGGTTTTGTCCCTTTCTTCTTTGGTCCAAACCCGATTTTTTTACCATATTTGACCACATTTTGGGCTAGGCAAGCCCACTTGAGCCCATGTCTTTTGTTTTGGTACATTTGCTTGCTCCAAATCCAAGCCCGCTTGCGATCCAAGCTTCTAAAAATTTCGTATTTGCTAATTTTTCCACTCCACTTGAGCCCATGTCTTCTATTTTAGTCAATTTTTCCACTCCGCTTCCAAAAACTGTGATGAACCGAAAACAAGGACCGAAAACTCTGAACAACCGAAAACAATGTTAAAAGCTTCGAACCCTAACCGAAAACGAGATGTTCCACCGAAATCTCAACAAACCCTAACCGAAATCGGCACCGCCACCTAAAACTCCATGTCTGGGCAGAAACACGAATTTTTGATCGAGATTTTGAATTTTTAAGATCAAAACAATGTTTTTCCAGAAAAATAAGAACACGATCAACACTAAGTAGCAAGTTTTCGTCCAAAAAGCAATCCAAACACCAACAAAACACCAAAACAGTCCAAAATCGCCAAAAACAGTAAATCCAAGCAAAGGTTTCGAAGTTCTTGATACCAAAATAGCCAAAAACGCTTGATTTGTAGCTCTGATACCAATTGTATGTCCCAATAACCTCGATCAATACGATATCAAGCACAAAAAATACGATTGTGCGGAATCCAATCGTGTAAATAACAACGAAACCAAGCAAGAACGCGGTAAATACCTTCAATGCACACATTATATTAAGTAAACGTCTAGTACATAAGGCTTATGATCGATTGCACAAATCTCTCTATATCGCACATAGCTTCTATCGACTAACAGCACAAAAGACACAATAGAAGACTATTTATACAAAGTGTCTAACCCTAAGCCTATGAGATGCAAGCCCACCGAGAACCCAAAGCTCAACCCACCGAAATCAGGCGATTTCTGTCCAACACAACCGAAAACCATGGGGTTTTGGGTGCTACAGAGACCGAGAACCAGGGTGTTTTCGGTCGAGGCCGAAAACTCCAAGCAATCCATATAACTTCGATTTTTAGCCCAAAATGAAATGCTTAAACCATATAATTTTGACCCAACAAAAAAAAAATTGAAATGAATACAATTTCTCAAATTATAAAGGTGATTCTATACATACCCATACTATCTGTTTAAACCCCTTGATTTTAAGTTTTGTTTTTTTGTTGTTTGTTTTTTGTCTTTTGTCTAGTTCGTGTAGTCGTTGTATTTTTTTTCTTTTACTAATAGTATTTGATTTGTTTTATTATTATTATTATCATCATCATCATCATCATCATTAGAAAAAACAATAATAGTAAATTTAGTTTCTATAATTTATACGTTTTAGTAACAATAAACAATAGTTTTTTTAAATAATTATGAAAAAACGAACGACGTTTATAATTTTATAAAATTATGTCAAATTATATCAAAACGGTTATGTCAAATTCGAACGAATGTATAAAAATAACAAAATAAATAATAATACCGAAGTGAGAATCACGTTGAAGAACTATTGTTGCTTAGGAAAAATAATGATAAAATATCTATTAGCGATGAGAATAACAATGTCGGACATTTGCAACCAATATTCACGTTCTGCAAAACCCGGTCCAGAGAAACTGAACAATTGACTTATGCAGTTTAAAAGATTACCGTAAATCATGACATACTTTTGATGGTGTGTTATTAACTCGTTGTATAGCCGATCTAGAGAAACTCAACGAGTGACTTTTGCGGTTTAAAAGATCACTGTAAATCAATGTATTATATGAAAAACTAAATGATAAAATTATATTTAATTACTATTTTTAATTTGTCGTTATTATTATTTATCATGTTTCAACAATTCATTGTTGTAAATTAACGATTTGTAAAAAATTAGTAGATCGTTATAGGAATTCTTTTAGTAACAACACCATATACGATTAATCATATATTTCATGTTTATTATAATTTATGTTGTATTTATTATACAATATATCTAAAAATAAACCTTATTTATATTTATTATGAAAAACATTAAGAAATGATGTTGTTAGTTGCGTGAATATAACCTCCATTTTACCCGGTTACACCATTCTTTATCGTAAAAAGTCGACCCACTGAATAACATATTGTAAAAAACCGTTCTTTATTGTTTTTGAAATGTTTAAGGTGTAACTTTTTTAAATAATAATAATAAAGACAACAAATGACAAAAAAGAGATAAAACAAATCGACTAGTCAAATCAGGGGGATTTATAGATTAAAAAATAATTTAATTAAAACCATTTTGATGTGATAAATGTCAAAGGAGTACAAAATGTAATGATGGTATTTATAGCACAACCAATTATAGAATAAGAGAAATTGTATTTCTTCCTATTTTTATTCCTACTCATGTTCATATCCATGTTAAATTGTGATATTGTCGTTGTTGGTATGATTGGTTAGTTAGCCCTGTTAATTGTATGTTATAATTGTCTCTAGCACCTTGCTAGTTCTTTTTTGTAATAATAGTCGCCGTTCTAAAAAAAAAAATAACATTGTCGTTGGGGGGGCTCAACATGCTGTCAATCTTGCTTTTATCTGCTGATACCCGAAATACTCGGGAGGGTTTGGAAAAATGGCAAAACATGAATAAAAATAAAAAATAGAAATATAGGGAGAGAGAGAGAGAGAGAGAGAGAGAGAGAGAGAGAGAGAGAGAGAGAGAGAGAGAGAGGGTGGTTTGGAAAAATGCCGACATAGGTACGTCCCTTTTGCCATAGCACGAGTGAAGAGACGGCCAGTAAATCTTTTGTTTCCATGACAATCAATCAAAATTGGTCCCCAAAAGCAAAACCCTCGTTACCCTCGTTTTCCTTCTTTTTTCCTTTTCAATTCCTTCCCAAGGGCTGCAATCACTCTATACTCTTCATCCCTTCCCCATAAAGATGAAAAATGCTACCATTCTTTACTTGCTGTAAGAAAGCCCTAAAAGCGAAGTATATAATTGCCCCACATCAACAAGCAAAGGATCTTTACACACTCTGTCTACATCTGAATTGAGAAATACAAATATGGTTTTCGAGTACGAATTCTTCAGCAGCTTACAGGCTAGAGCGAGAGATAGTTCCAACAAGTTTCAGGTGGATATTAAGGGTGTTCTCGGAGTTGGACGGCAGAAATGGCGAGTACGAGTGGGACCAAAGATGAAGTGGGCTTCGACGACAGCGAGCTTGTCCCTTCTTCTCTTGTTTATATTGTTCCAATCCTTCGTGTTGCAAATGAGATCGAGAAGGATAATGACAGAGTTGCTTACTTGTGTATGTTTTCAGTTGCTTGATTTGCTTTTTTCCTTTCCAATAGGTATATAAAGAGTATGTACTTTTCTTTTTAGGGAGTTAGAGCAATTATTTTATTGAAAGGAAATGCATATAAGTTGGTACAAACAGAAAGGCTGCAATGGGGAATTTTTAATTAACATTGTATGCCTTTAATTTGTTGGATTAGGCCGGTTTAATGCATTTGAGAGGGTCCACAGGATGGATCGTGAATCCCGTCTTCCTGGTGCTCGCAGATTTAAGACCTACCTGCTATATAGACTCCAAAAGGTGCAGATTACAAGTTTCACAACGACTCAAGTTAAATTGAAAGCAATTCCATGATATTAGATTTTAAGAAATTCTAATACATATTCAGATGTTCTATTGGTGTAGGACGAAGAAAGGACAAAACCTCGTCTAGCAAAAAGTGATCGTATGGAAATCCAGAAATTCTACCAGAACTTCTATGAGAAAAACATCAGAGAAGGCCAATACACAAAGAAACTGTGAGGCTTGTTTTAATTTTAATGTCTAGAGATGTTACATCATCTAATTACTTATTCATTTTGTTTTATTTTTTATTTTTTACTTCTATTCTCTCTAAGTGAGGAGATGGTCAAGGTTTATCAGATTGCAACAGTTTTATACGATGTAATGAAGTTCATTGTACCTGGTTCAAAAATTGAGCAAAAGGTATGAGCAATCATACTTTAATTTCTATTTCCCATTTAATTTCAAATACCAAATTACTCATGTCAGTTTTTGCATTGCAGACTCAACGATATGCAAGAGATGTAGAGGAAAAGAGAGAACAATATGGACTCTATAACATTCTTCCTTTGTATGCTGTTGGAGTTAAACCACCAATTATGGAGCTTCCAGAGGTTGTATTCAGCTGCACATAAATCTCATTTTACACACACACACACACACATCTATATATATATATCCATCTTATATATTTCACTATTTATATGTTTTTAGATCCGAGCGGCTCTTAGAGCAATTTGCTATATGGATAACCTTCCATCTGTTAGAAGGGTTGGAGACAAAGACAAACCTGCTAATGATATTCTCGAGTGGTTATCATCAATTTTTGGTTTTCAGGTAACTTATTGTATTCATAAACTACTTTATTTAACTTTGCACAAATTGTTCACAAATCTGACTGTGATGGAACTTTTTGCGACTCTGAAATGAAGAAAGGAAACGTAAGAAATCAACGGGAACACTTGGTACTGTTACTTGCAAATATTGATAGAAGGTCGAAAGGTGTTGAAGATTATGATCAGGTAAAGCTTCCATTATCTCATTGTAATATTTAACAACTGAACTTCAATGTGTGTGATTATATTTTAGAGATGATCAAAAGCACTAAATACTGATAAGGAACTTTTTGCAGTTGGATAGCCATACTGTAAAGCATTTATTAGATAAAACTTTCGAGAACTACGTCTCATGGTGTGATTATTTGCGCTGTACATCAATCATTGAGTAAGTTGTTAGCTAGATGATGTAGCAGGTTTCTTATACTTGATTTGAAGTGATGATTTAATGTTTTTTGTTTGATTTTTCGTTTGTTCAAGTTCACATAAGGTTCCACCTAGTGCTGATAGGCAGCAGTTGCATCTTCTCTACATTGGACTCTATCTACTCATTTGGGGTGAAGCTTCAAACATCCGGTTCATGCCTGAATGCCTTTGCTATATTTTCCATAATGTATGTTTACCCTATCATATGTCTTACACTTATAAGAATATAGTTATTATTTTGTTTATCTTTATGATGTGATCTTTTTTCAATGAACAAATAAGATGGCAAATGAAATGCATAGAACATTATTCAGAAATGTCCAAGCTGTACGTGGAGGCACATATCAAGCAGCACCAATTGGTGAGGAGGCATTTCTGCATGATGTCATCACACCTATTTATGAGGTTCTTCGTAAGGTATTAACAACCGAGTGCATCATAAGTTCTGTTCCAATTTCATAAAATTTACTTTTCTAATGGGACATATTATTTTTCTTATTGGTGGCAGGAAGCCAGGAGAAATCAAGGTGGCAAAGCAAGCCATGCTTCATGGAGAAACTACGATGATCTTAATGAATATTTTTGGTAGCTCTTATAATAATAAAACTGGCATTTATCATTCGTGTTAAAATTGTTGACCAACCTTCAATTCCTTTTCTTGCAGGTCTGACAAATGCTTTAAGTTAGGCTGGCCAATGAATCGCAAATCTGACTTTTTTGTTCACTCCCGTGATTCATATGTGTGGATTTATCATTTATGCAACTTTTAACCTTGTACTTGCCAAATAAAAGTGCTTAAAAGTTTAAGTAATCTACAGGGGCGCGATCAAGTAGTATCTGGAAAGAAGAAGCCTAAAACAAATTTTGTTGAAGTGCGTACGTTTTTGCACCTTTACAGGAGTTTTGATCGCATGTGGAAATTCCTTATATTGGTCTTGCAGGTATACAACAAAACCACACAGTTAGTTGATGATTTCTTATTGGGACAGGCGGCATTTCAATTATTCTTTTTGATTTTGTAGGCTATGATAATTGTTGCATGGCATGAAGACGGCTCAATTTTTGGAATTTTGGATGAAGGTGTCATAAAAAATATCTTCAGCATATTCATTACTTATGCTTTCCTTAACTTTATCCAAGGTACTTCCTAAACGTTTTTTCATGATTTCTTATTACAATGGTAGCTTTTTGATGTTTTTATGCTTTTTTCGTGCAGCTATTTTAGACATAATCCTTAGTTTCAATGCATGGGGGAGCTTGAAACCTACACAGATTTGTCGCTATATTTTAAAATTTATTGTAGCTGCATTTTGGGTAGTAATTCTGCCCGTTAGCTATTCAAGATCAGTTCAAAATCCAACAGGACTTGCGAGTTTTTTCAGTACATCGGGAGGAAGTTGGAGAAAGCAATCGCTTTATAACTATCTAATAGCAATTTACTTGATACCCAACATACTGGCTGCCTTGCTATTTTTGCTTCCACCTATAAGGAGATACATGGAACGTTCCAATTGGCGTATAGTCACGCTTTTAATGTGGTGGGCCCAGGCAAGCTTATTTACGTGTATTACTTTGTATTGATGTTACTTGCATCTTATTATTATTATTATTATTTTTTATTTTGAGATTTACAGCCAAAACTCTATGTTGGAAGAGGCATGCATGAGGACATCTTTTCTCTTTTCAAGTAAGGATATGAAGTATTGATGATTTGATATGTGAATTTTAATTTTCGTTTTTCTTACTTTTTTACTCTTGATATTAGGTATACTCTGTTTTGGATAGTGCTGCTAATAAGCAAGTTCGCTTTCAGTTACTATGTGGAGGTAATCATGAAAATACATGTTAGCATATGATTTCCATAGACAATTTGTGCTTAAATGTTCAATTTTCATTGTAGATATTGCCGTTGGTCTTTCCCACAAAGTTAATCATGAAAATGCATGTTAGCAGCTACGAGTGGCATGAGTTCTTTCCCAATGGTAAAATCTTAAAGTTCATATATAATCTTTGTTTAATCATGATTCTTATGAGATTAAGATCTGATTAGTGATTACTTACTTCTTCGAGCGTTTTGTAGTGACGCATAATATCGGCGCTGTTATTTCTATTTGGGCTCCAATTGTCATGGTGTGTTTCTTGAAATTACTTACTTTTCCCTTTAAGAGGAAATTTAAATATATGCAATGTAAAATTATTTAGGTCTATTTCATGGACACACAAATTTGGTATGCAATATATGCAACAATTATTGGTGGAATCTATGGGGTTTTCAGCCACTTGGGTGAGGTGAGTACACATGTATCTTATTTTTATATAAACTTTAAAAGAAAACGATGACATGTACCAATTGTTCATATGACTGCTTAATCTTTAGATACGGACACTTGGGATGCTGCGTTCTCGATTCAAATCGGTTCCTTTAGCTTTCTGTGAACGCCTTGTGCCAATGCAGAAAGAAGAGCCTAAAAGAGATCCCCCGGTAATAATAAGCTCTCTTTTCTTTTGTGAACCTAATTTGGATGTAGACATTTATTGTACCATTTTGATATATAAATGGAGCCATTTCTACAGGAAGATGATTTGTTGGTGAGAAAGAATGTAGCAAAATTTTCTCAGGTGTGGAACGAATTTATATTCTCAATGCGGATGGAAGACTTGATCAGCAACAGGTTTTAAACAGTTTGTTGTTATAATTTTAAGGAATTAAACTGAAGCGGAATATTCTGTTTGACATTCATTTTATTTTTGAAGAGAGAGAGATCTGCTTCTTGCACCATATACTACAAGTGATGTTTCAGTTTTCCCGTGGCCACTTTTCCTGCTTGCTAGTAAGGTACAAATCCTACATATATATGTCAGTGTATCCCACATTGGTGCGATACGGTCCTATAATTGTCTATATATTTGTTGAAGTCTCCCCTCTCTCCATAAGGGCTCTTTTAAAGAGTAAACCAAGGAATCCGCATATATCTTACAATGTACCTTGGTGACTTTTTGTTATCATTTCTATTCTAGTTGATTATCTGAAATTAAATGAAATCATGAATTTGACTTTTTGCCACTTAAGATCCCTATTGCATTAGACATGGCCAAAGATTTTAAAGGAAAGGAAGATGCAGAACTGTTCATAAAGATCAGTAGTGATGAGTATATGCGGTCAGCAGTGATAGAATGTTACCAAACACTTAAGGAATTATTATTTGGTCTTCTGGAGAACGAACGAGATAAAATGTAAGGCCTGCATCTTGATTCCACTGCATAAATTTAGTATTTACTTACAAGTTTGAAAATCTATTTCATATTCTTATACCTTTTACAGGATCTTACAGCATATATGTCATGAAATAGAAACTAGCATTCAACAGCGAACATTTTTGAGTAAATTTCATATGAGCAAATTGCCTTCACTTATTGATAAGTTGGAGAAATTCTTGTACCATCTGGTAAGAGGAATATCTTTTAACTTGTGGGTTATTATTCATTATCATTGTTATTATATTCCTAAAATTGTTATTAATATTCTCCTGATTACTCCATTGGGTGTCTGCCAGCAAGCAGATAATGTTGATGCTGAGAAATACGCATTCCAAATCATCAATGTCCTTCAGGATATTATGGAGATTATCACACAAGATGTTATGAATAATGGGAAAGAGTAAGTATTTTATTTTGGATTGACCATTAAATATTCTGTTATAAAATTCCATTTGTGTCCTTTTGTAGAATTCTTGAAAGAGCTGATGCTCATCATCAGAATAATTTCAGATTGGAACAATTTGAGCAAATCAATTTTCGATTAACTGAAATCAGATCTTGGCAGGAAAAGGTCTCATCTGCCATCTGGCACCTAAATTTTGTTCTTATTGTTCCTTTTGCTAATTTTCGATTTGTGCCTCTAGGTGGTGAGACTCTGTTTGCTTTTGACTGTCAAGGAATCTGCAATTAACGTGCCAACAAATTTGGAAGCGCGTAGGCGTATCACCTTCTTTGCAAACTCCTTATATATGAGGATGCCAAATGCTCCAATTGTTCATAACATGTTCTCATTTAGGTCAGCAATTTTTAACACCTTCACTGATTTTACCTATAGATTCCCTATATATATATATATATATATATATATATATATATATATATATATATATATATGTGTGTGTGTGTGTGTGTGTGTATCATTGTTGTTAAACTAGATTTTGTTGTTTGTGTAAACTTCAGTGTTCTGACTCCATACTACAGAGAAGATGTTCTCTATCCAGAAGAAGTGCTTCACCGGGAAAATGAAGATGGAATCTCACTTCTATTTTACCTCCAGAAGATATATCCAGGTGACTATTGATATTATTTTTGACCGTTTTCCTCTTTATCTAGAACCAAAGAACATTAAGTTTTTTTATTGTATATGCAAAACCAGACGAATGGAAGAATTTTGAAGAGCGGATTAGAGACAGCCATGATATAACAGAAGCCACAAGTCAATGGGCTTCTTACAGGGGGCAGACTCTTTTCAGAACAGGTTTTCCTGTTTATGCTAGTTTAATTAAAAGTTAGATTATATATAATTATAAAATGCTGTACAAAAATTTCTCAGTGAGAGGGATGATGTACTACAAGGAAGCTCTTGAACTTCAATGCTTCCTAGACTATGCAAAAGACGATGGTTAGTGTGATTTGTTTAAAGTTTTTCAGTTTCAGTATCTGTTTTAAATTAGTTTATATTTTTCTCCAGAAATCTTTACTGGATTCCGGACGGTTAATATGAATAAACATCACATGGATCTCAAAGAACGTGCAGGTGCAATGGCTGATTTGAAGTTCACATATGTTGTTTCTTGTCAGATTTATGGTGCTCAAAAGAAATCCAATGATGAGAGAGATCAAAGTTGTTATATTAACATCTTGAATCTGATGCTGACGTAAGTATTTATAAGCGGATCATAATCGTATATAAATCAGAAATCTAAAAGTATATTTTCTTATTTTGAAACGGTTCAGATATCCTTCTTTACGAGTTGCTTATATAGATGAGAGAGAGGCTACCATCAATGGTATATCTCAGAAGGTTTACTACTCTGTGCTAGTCAAGGGTGGGGATTGTGTAGATGAGGTAACTGTGATTCTTTGTATAAATAACAAACCGATGATGTGTTAAAGTTTACGTTTGCTCTTTTTTGTTAACTATTATTATGACATATTCGCATGATAGGAAATATACCGTATTAAGCTTCCAGGTCCTCCTACAGAAATTGGTGAAGGAAAAGCTGAAAATCAAAACCATGCCATTATTTTTACTCGTGGAGAAGCACTACAGACAATCGACATGAATCAGGTAATTTACAAAAGCTTTCCTTTTTTGTTTTCATAAGCATTGTCCGATATCTTAAATCATGCTTATAGGACAATCACTTTGAGGAAGCATTCAAAATGCGAAATGTGTTAGAGGAATTTCATAAGCACCATCATGGGCAATGTAGACCAACAATATTGGGGTTGAGAGAACATATTTTCACTGCAAGGTATATTTCCATATTAACTTATTATAAAACCATTCAAACTTGTGTTACCCTAATTCTCTCTCATTTAATTATTTTACAGTGTATCATCACTAGCTTGTTTCATGTCCAATCAGGAGTCAAGTTTTGCGACAATTGGCCAAAGGGTTTTGGCAGACCCTCTTAGGTATTATAATGAAACTCGTCACACTTTTTCCAAAAAGCTAAAATACATATATGAATTTGTTAACCTTTATAATCTTTTTATGCTTTACAGGGTGCGTTTCCATTATGGTCAACCTGACATATTTGACAGACTCTTTCACATCACAAGGGGTGGCGTAAGTAAAGCTTCAAGAACCATCAACTCGAGCCAGGATATATTTTCTGGTAAACGGACTCAAAATGGTGCAAAACTAACATTGATATCTTTAAAGTTTGTGTTGTTAAAGTGTGTCATTGATTTAACATCTTTCTAGGTTACGATTCCACTCTGCGTGGTGGTTATGTCACACATCATGAATATATCCAAGTAGGAAAAGGCCGTGATGTTCGTATGAATCAAATATTCCTTTTCGAAGTCGAAGTTGCAAATGGAAACGGCGAACAGACACTCAGCCGCGATGTTTACCGACTCGGTTGCCGTTTTGATTTTTACAGAATGCTCTCATTCTACTTCACCACTGTTGGTTTCTACTTTAGCAGCATGGTAAAATCAACCACTTGTATTTTCTTATAACATTTACATTATTACTTGCATTAAATAACTTGTTTTGATCCAGGTTACTGTGCTTACTGTTTATGCCTTCTTATATGGACGTATTTATATGGTTTTGAGTGGATTGGAAGGTCGAATATTAGAAGATGCAAGTCTTGCTAGCAACAAGGTCCTGGAAGAAGCTTTAACCATCCAACCCGTCTTTCAGCTCGGTTTACTTCTCGTGCTTCCTGTGGTTATGGAAACCGGTCTAGAAAGAGGATTTTCTATCGCATTGGGTGACTTTATCATGATGCAACTCCAACTAGCCTCTGTATTTTTCACTTTCCAGCTTGGCACAAAAGCACATTACTATGGAAGAACAATATTACATGGAGGTTCCAAATATCGAGCCACTGGTCGTGGTTTGGGAGTCTCCCATGCAAGATTTGCAGAGAATTACAGGCTGTATTCGCGTAGTCACTTTGTGAAAGGGTTGGAATTGGCTATTCTGCTTGTTGTTTATCAGGTGTATGGGAACTCGTACCACAGCTCAAAGCTATACTTATTTATAACATTCTCAATATGGTTCCTGGTTGCTTCATGGTTATTTGCTCCCTTTGTGTTCAACCCTTCGGGATTTGACTGGCAGAAAACACTGGACGATTGGGCGGATTGGAAAAGGTGGATGCAGAATCGTAGTGAGTTTGGGATTGCACAAGACAAAAGTTGGGAATCATGGTGGGATGCAGAACAGCAGCATCTCAAGTACACAAACATAAGGGGCAGAATTCTTGAAATTATACTTGCGTGTCGTTTCTTTATTTATCAGTATGGACTCGTGTATCACCTTAATGTTGTACGTGGGAGTACAAGTATACTGGTTTGTTTCCTCCTGTCCTGTTTATTTGTTTCTTGTAGGGTACAGTTTGTTCTTATTGACTCTTTTATTTTGTCAGGTTTATGTGCTTTCATGGGTAGTCATGCTATCTTCTCTTCTAGCATTGAAGGTAAAAAATCAAGTTGATTATCTATGATTGTGTGGTAGAGCTAGAAAGACGATACAATGCCTGAAAATCTAATTGTATGGTGTATTTGTTGTCAGTTTGTGTCAATGAGTAGACAAAGATTTGGCACAAAGTTACAGCTCCCGTTAAGGATCTTAAAGGCACTTCTCTTCCTTGGCTTCCTTTCGATCATGATAGTCTTATTTGTTAAATATGGCCTGACCATCAGCGACATATTTGCTTCCTTCCTTGCCTTTTTGCCAACAGGCTGGGCATTCATCCTGGTAAGTGGTAAGTGGCCTTTGGCCCATTGTACACTTAGGTGTTGTTTCTTTTTGACTTAATTGGCTTAATGGGTTAGGCACTTAAGATGGATGGCCTTACATGGCTGTCTCATTTTGACTTAATCTGGACATAGTGACTAAATGAGTTAAGCCAAAAAACCTGGCTTAACGTATTAAGACCATGGTTGTAAAAATCGCTTGACGGTAGCTTGGCGGTCGAGTGGGGTTAAGGAATTAATCAGATTAATCGGGGATTAGTCAGAGATTAATCAGAGACCGTAAATTATAAATGAATTGATTTAAAAATATATAAATATAACAAAATAGCAAAGTTTGATTCATTTTATTCTGAGATACACACCAAAGATTATACATTTGTTTATTTTTATTCTTTGATATTGATTTTTTTCACTTTTCTTGAGTATTAGTAAGTGTTTGTGTCGTCATATTAAAAAAAAATAATAAAAAAGTGAAAACAAATGAAAAAGTGACCGCCAAGACCAATTAATCGGCCGCTAAGGCCGATTTTTGCAGCAAACCGTCAAGCTGACCGATTAGGCCTAATCGTAATCGGTTGAAGACCGTCAAGGCCGATTTCTGCAACACTTATTAAGACACAAACCCTTTACCTATTTTCCCTTCTGAATTTCTTCCAAACTCCTCTAACATGTAAATTGATGAATATTGTGAAATTTGTTTTTTAGAATGTAAAGGTATGGTGGTCATTTAGTCTCATTCAAATGTTATAGTTAGTCTAGAAAAGAAACATACCTTATGTGTAGAGTGTTTTATCATCATTACCCATTCAACCACTTTACCACAAGGGACTTAAAATGAGAAAAAGGAAACAGAAACAAGCCCTTTTGTTGTTAGTTCAAATATCCACATCAGTTAGTCTAGTTATTGGGTGTTTGAAAAATAGAGAAAGAATGACTTAATAGAGAAAGTCGAGGAAATAAGGCTTTCCCATTAAGTCCTAACTTTTTACAAATTTGTCTAATTTACCGATTGGTGTTGGTTTTGTGGTACTGTGAAGATTGGTCAAGCATGCAGGCCTTGTGTAGAAGGCATAGGATTTTGGGACTCGATAATGGAGTTAGGACGTGCATACGAATGCATGATGGGATTCATGATATTTATGCCAATTGCCATACTTTCATGGTTCCCTTTTGTATCAAAGCTCCAAACAAGGCTGCTTTTCATCCAAGCATTCAATAGAGGTCTCCAGATTTCGATGATTCTTGGTGGGAAGAAGGGCACAAACTAGACTCAGCCTACTTGAAAGATAAAATCAGTTGACAGGTTTTTAACGGTTCAAAGGAAGTTTTGAATTTAGAACACTTCAATCCAAGATTTCAATTCTCATGTGTTTTAATTATAAATGTTTAATGGATAATGGCATTGTTTAGGTTTGTTTCACCTAGGTACCTTAAATTCCTTTCCAAAAAATTGTACTATTCAAAGTTTCAGTTATGTTCTTTTTATACGAGAAAAGGTAAAATGTAACTTGCCTGACTATTGATTTAACAATAACTAGTGGTGATGTGCGTGTGTTGTGATGAGTTTATTAATATTATATTTTTGACTTAATAAACTAATACAAAAAGTTATATATATATATATATATATATATATATATATATATATATATATATATATATATATTTCATGCAAAATGTAAGGATTGATCAGACTATTTCAAAAATTTTAGTTAGATAGAGACCATTTTTGTAATTTTGTTTTACACCATTACACAAGGGGCTATATCTGTAAATTTTACAAAGCTATAAAAACACAATGACCGTTATTATCATTTTTTCATAGTAAAGCTATAAAAACACAATCACCATTATTATCGTTTTTTCATAGTATTATATAATGACCATTTCTGTACTTCTGTAAATTAAAAAACCAATGAGTATTTCTATAAATTTTGGAAAGTTAAAAACATAAGAATTATTTTTGTCATTTTGTGATATTATTATATAGGGACCGTTTATATACTTCTACAAGTTATAAACATAGGGATAATTTCTGTAATTTTTGCAAAATAAAAATTATGGTGACTATTTATGTCATTTAGTCATTGTGTTGGTATGTTATTTTGAAGGCTTGTCGACTCTCACAATAAACAGTAGATATATAATGTATATTCTTTACTGTTCACGCGTTATTAATTGTTAGAGATATATAATGTATATTCTTTCATAACCGCTCTTATTATTTTACAATTTAAATGACTGTTTTTCTCATCTATTGAGACATAATGCTGAAGAATATCAATAATAATAATTACAAGTATCAATTGAGTAACATAAATTAACAAAGTCTGTTGAGTTGTACCAATCAAATTACTTTCAGATGGAATTTGAGGAGTTTTGATATTAAAGTAAACATTTCAATATAATTAACCAACTATAAAATTTATTGAAAGTATTTTCCGGTCTTAGCAGAATGTTAAAGAGTTGTATTATTAAAAGAAATAGTTTAATGCAATTAATAAATTTTTTACTTAGGTTTTTTCGGTTGTAGTTGGTTAAAGTCTACGTAGGTAATTGAAAGGTTATAATATTTAAACAATTCTTTATAACTAAAATAATGTTTACATATATTAGTTCATTATATATATATATATATATATATATATATATATATATATATATATATATATATATATATATATATATATATATATATATATATATATATATATATATATATATATATATATATATATATATATATATATATACAATTTTTAGTTTATTACAATTTTTACCCCTGTAGTTTTACCACTTTAGTTTATTACAATTTTTACCCTTGTAGTTTTAATTTGTATAATTATAGTTTTAGTCCCTATAGTTTTAATTTTTATTAATTACAATTTTGGTCCCCATAGTTTTGTTTGCCAGTTTAACATTATTACAGTTTTGACCCCTGTAGTTTTAATTTGTTGACTTCCTTAACTGCAGCAACGCGCGGCTCCCTTCCGCTCGTATATTATATAATTGTTGCCTTGAATGAACAGTACCACTTTAGTTTATTACAATTTTTACCCCTGTAGTTTTAATTTGTATAATTATAGTTTTAGTCCCTATAGTTTTAATTTTTATTAATTACAATTTTGGTCCCTATAGTTTTGTTTGCCAGTTTAACATTATTACAGTTTTAATCCCTATAGTTTTAATTTGTTGACTTTCTTAACCGCAGCAACGCGCGACTCCTTTCCGCTCGTTAAAAATAAGTCTAAAAAAATCCACAATAAAATTTTTAACTATACTACAAATTCATTTTTTTATTTTAATCATTATTCGATGAAAGTTTCTTAATATATTTATCATAATATAATTTAATTAATATTTTATTTATTATTTAATTTTTTAAAACGAAAATCTTGATTTAAAATAAGTCAGGAAACATCAAACTTTCATTTAGTTTTCTCATTGGAATTGGTCAAACTTTAATTTAATTATCCCGGACTAGGTCAAACTTTCATTTAGGGGCTGTTTGTTTTTTCTCTGCAGATATTCCTGACCACTTTTGTCTGCGCCACGCAGACGGCGCGCAGACATGAACATTCGCAGAGTGTTTGTTTTTTCGAAGACCGCAGACCTAAAAAGGTCTGCGCGTCCTCTTTTTGGGGCAGATGTGGACAAATGTCTTCAAGGGTCTGCAGAGCTCGTCTAGTAATAAATTAATACAATTTTAACCTAAAAAAAAGAAATACACATATCGTTTTCTCCTCCAACCGGTCTCGCTTTTTCTCTTCTTTGCGTCGTCGACCAAACCGCAGCCGCCGGCCACTTTCGATTTAAAAAAAAGAAATACGCACATTTGTTTTTAAAAACACTTTGATTTTTTTAACTAATAGTTGTGATTTTTTTATCAACATTACTTTTTCGAAGTAAATAATATTTATTTTTCTATGTTTTTAAACAAAGTGAAGATAAATTTGTAAAACTTTAAAAAAAAAATGTCACAAACTTAAAAAAAGAAATGTTTGCTTTGATCCTTAAATTCGTTAATATCATATAATAGATGTTTTTTTTTATTGTAAATCATACTTATAAACTATTTGAAACATACAAATATATTTTAACATTAGAACTTTGGTTTACAATCTTACGCAAATTTTTAGTTTTACAAACTATTTGTAAATCCAACTTTGTTTACGTAATTTTTATTCTTTATTATTTAAAAAATAAATGTTTGATTTGATCCATAAATTCATTAATATCATAAATTGAACATATTCATATGTTTTACTTAAAAAAACAGTTTATTTAAATTTCAGTTTATTTTCACAATATGCAGACTTTAAAAAACAAACAGTCTTCTTCTTGCAGTCTGCAGACATTTAGTCCACCTCTTCTCTGTAGATGCTCTACAGATATAGTCCGCAGACTGCAGACCTTTTACCTCTTAAAAACAAACAGCACCTTGATTATTATTCCAATGTTTCCCGAACGAACACAATCTGAAAATTTTAGTTCTCTCATCCCATCTACTTCTTCCCACCAAACGCACCCTAAAGGGCGGGAAATGGCAGGAAGCTGTCCAAACAGGTACGTCATACCTCTCTTTTGCCATAGCACGAGTCAAGAGACGGCCAGTAAACCTGCTGTTATTGGCAACTGCTGCGGTGGCATCTTTCGTTTTCGTGTCAATCAATCGAAATTGGTCCCCAAAAGCAAAACCCTCGTTTTCCTTCTTTTCCCCTTTGCAATTCCTTCCCGAGGGATGCAATTACTCTATACTCTTCATACCTTCCCCATAAAGATGACAAATGCTACCATTCTTTACTTGCTGTAAGAAATTCCTAAAAGCGAAGTATATAATTGCCCCATATCAACAAGCAAAGGATCTTTACACACTCTATCTACATCTAAATTGAGAAATATAAATATGATTTGCGAGTACGAATTCTTCAGCAGCTTCCAGGCTAGAGCGAGAGATAGTTCCAACAAGTTTCAGGTGGATGTTAAGGGTGCTGTCGGAGTTGGACGGCAGAAATGGCGAGTACGAGTGGGACCAAAGATGAAGTGGGCTTCGACAGCGAGCATGTCCCTTCTTCTCTTGTTTTTATTGTTCCAATCCTCCGTGTTGCAAATGAGATCGAGAAGGATAATGACAGAGTTGCTTACTTGTGTATGTTTTTAGTTACTTGATTTGCTTTTTTCCTTCCCAATAGGTATATAAAGAGTATGGACTTTTCTTTTTAGGAAGTTAGAGCAGTTATTTTATTGAAAGGAAAAGGATATAAGTTGGTACAAACAGAAAGGCTGCGGTGTTGAAATTTTAATTAACATTGTATGCCTTTAATTTGTTGGATTAGGCCGGTTTAATGCATTTGAGAGGGCCTACAGGACGGATCGTGATCATCGAGATGATACTCACGGATTTAAGATCTACCTGCTACGTAGACTCCAAAAGGTGCGGATACAAGTTTCACTGCTTTGGGATGACAAATACTCATGTTAAATTGAAAGCAATTCCATGATATTAGATTTTAAGAAATTTTAATGAATATTCAAATGTTCTATTGGTGTAGGACGAAGAAAGGACCAAACCTCGACTAGCAAAAAGTGATGGTATGGAAATCCAGAAATTCTACCAGAAATTCTATGAGGAAAACATTAGGGATGGCCAATACACAAAGAAACCGTGAGGCTTGTTTTAATTTTAATGTCTAGACATGTTACATCATCTAATTACTTTATTCATTTTGTTTCTTTTACTTCTATTCTCTCTAAGTGAGGAGATGGTTAAAGTTTATAAGATTGCAGCGGTTTTATACAATGTAATGAAGTTCTTTGTACCTGGTTCAAAAATTGAGCAAAAGGTATGAGCAATCATACTTTAATTTCTAATTCCCATTTAATTTCAAATACCAAATTACTCATGTCACTTTTTGCATTGCAGACTCAACAATATGCAAGAGATGTAGAGGAAAAGAGAGAACTATATGCACTCTATAACATTCTTCCTTTGTATGCTGTTGGAGTTAAACCACCAATTATGGAGCTTCCAGAGGTTGTATCCAGCTGCACATAAATCTCATTATATACACACACACACACATACATACATATACATATATATATATATATATATATATATATATATATATATATATATATATATATATATATATATATATATATCCATCTTTATTCATTTCACACTTTATATGTTTTTAGATCAAACTGGCTCGTCAAGCAATTCAGAATATGGATAACCTTCCACTTGTTAGAAGGGTGGGAGACAGAGAAAAACCTGTTCATGATATTCTCGAGTGGTTATCATCAATTTTTGGTTTTCAGGTAACTTGTATTCATAAACCACTTTATTCAACTCGTATCTTTTTGTGCTTCTTTATATTCTTGTTTATAAATCTGACTCCGTTGAATTTTTCGTGCTTCTGAAATGAAGAAAGGAAATGTAGCAAATCAACGGGAACACTTGGTATTGTTACTTGCAAATATTGATAGAAGGTTGAGGGGTGTTGAATTATATGATCAGGTAAATCTTCCACTATCTCATTGTAATATTTGAAAACCAAACTTCAGCGTGTTTTTAGAGATGAATTGAATACTGATAAGGAACTTTTGGCAGTTGGCTGGCCATACCGTAAAGCATTTGTTGGATAAAACTTTCAAGAACTATGTCTCATGGTGTCATTATTTGCACTGTACATCAATCATTGAGTAAGTTGTTAGCAAGATGATGTAGCATGTTACCTGTTCTTGAAGTGAGGATTTAATCTTTTTTTGTTTGATTTATTGTTTGGTCAAGTTCACATAAGGTCCCACCTAGTGCTGATAGGCAGCAGTTGCATCTTCTCTACATTGGACTCTATCTACTCATTTGGGGTGAAGCTTCAAACATCCGGTTCATGCCTGAATGCCTTTGCTATATTTTCCATAATGTATGTTTACCCTATCATATATCTTACACTTATAAGAATATAGTTATTATTTTATTTATCTTTATGATGTGATATTTTTTCATTGAACAAATAAGATGGCAAATGAAATGCATAGAACATTATTCAGAAATGTCCAAGCTGTACGTGGAGGCACATATCAAGCAGCACCAATTGGTGAGGAGGCATTTCTGCGTGATGTCATCACACCTATTTATGAGGTTCTTCGTAAGGTAATAACATACGAGTGCACCATAATTTTTTTTTTTTTCCAATTTCATAAAATCTACTTTTCTAATGGGGATTATTATTTTTTATAATGGTGGCAGGAAGCCAGGAGAAGTATAGGTGGCAAAATAAGCCATGCTTCATGGAGAAACTATGATGATCTTAATGAATATTTTTGGTAGCTCTTTTAATAATAAAACTGGCATTTATCATTCGTGTTAAAATTGTTGACCAACCTTCACTTCCCTTTCTTGCAGGTCTGACAAATGCTTTAAGTTAGGCTGGCCAATGAATCGCAAATCTGACTTTTTTGTTCACTCCCGTGATTCATATGTCTGTATTTATTATTTATGCAACTTTTAACCTTGTACTTGCCAAATAAAAGTGCTTAAAGGTTAAGTAATCTACAGGGGCACAATCAAGTAGTATCCAGAAAGAAGTCTAAAACAAATTTTGTTGAAGTGCGTACGTTTTTGCACCTTTACAGGAGTTTTGATCGCATGTGGACATTCCTTATACTAGTCTTGCAGGTATACAACAAATACACACCGTTAGTTGATGATTTCTTATTGGGACAAGTGGCATTTCAATTATTCTTTTTGATTCTGCAGGCTATGATGATTGTTGCATGGCATGAAGATGGATCAATTTTTGGAATTTTGGATGAAGGTGTCATTAAAGATATCTTCAGCATATTCATTAGTTATGCTATACTTAACTTTATCCAAGGTACTTCCTAAACATTTTTTCATTATTTCTTATTATGATGGCAGCTTTTTGATTTTTTTTTATGCTTTTTTCATGCAGCTACTTTAGATATAACCCTTAGTTTCAATGCATGGGGGAGCTTGAAACCTACACAGATTTGTCGCTATATTTTAAAGTTTATTGCAGCTGCATTTTGGGTGGTAGTTCTGCCTGTTTTTTATTCAAGATCAGTTCCAAATCCAACAGGACTTGTGAGGTTTTTCAGTACATCGGGAGAAAATTGGAGAGAGCAATCACTTTATAACCATCTTATAGCAATTTACATGATACCCGACATATTGGCTGCCTTGCTATTTTTGCTTCCACCTATAAGGAGACACATGGAACGTTCCAACTGGCGTATAGTCACTATTCTAATGTGGTGGGCCCAGGCAAGCTCATTTACGTGTATTACATTGTATTGATGTTACTTGCGTCTCTTTTTATTTAATTTTTTAATTTTGCGATATTTTGCAGCCAAAACTGTATGTTGGAAGAGGCATGCATGAGGACATCTTTTCTCTTTTCAAGTAAGGATATGAAGTTTGTTGATGTTGATGATTTGATTGTGAATTTTAATTTTCGTTTTTCTTACTTTTTTACTCTTGATATTAGGTATACTCTATTTTGGATAGTGCTGCTAATAAGCAAGTTCGCTTTCAGCTACTATGTGGAGGTAATCACGAAAATAAATGATAGCATATGATTTCCACAGTCAATTTGTGCTTAAATGTTCAATTTTCAATGTAGATATTGCCGTTGGTCATTCCCACAAAGTTAATCATGCAAATGCATGTTAGCAATTATCAGTGGCATGAGTTCTTTCCCAATGGTAAAGTTTTAAGTTTACATATATAATCTTTGTTTAATCATGATTCTTATGAGATTAAGATCTGATTAGTTACTTCTTCGAGCATTTTGTAGTGACACATAATATCGGCGTTGTTATTTCTATCTGGGCTCCGGTTGTCATGGTGAGATTCTTAAAATTACTTACTTTCCCTTTACGAGGAATTTTAAATATATGTAATGTAATTTTATTTAGGTCTATTTCATGGACACACAAATTTGGTACGCGATATATGCTACAATTATTGGTGGAATCTATGGGGTTTTCAGCCACATGGGTGAGGTGATTACACATGAATCTTATATATTTTTATATGAACTTTAAAAGAAAAAGATGACATGTGCCAATGGTTCATATAACTGTTTAATCTTTAGATACGGACAATTGGGATGCTGCGCTCTCGATTTGCCTCGGTTCCTTTAGCTTTCTGTAAACGCCTTGTGCCATTGCAGGAAGAAGAGCCTAAAAGAGATCCCCCAGTAATAACAAGCTTTCTTTTCTTTTGTGAACCTATTTTGGATGTAGACATTATTGTACCATTTTGATATGTAAATGGAGCCATTTCTACAGGAAGATGATTTGTTGTTGGGAAAGAACATAGCAAAATTTTCACACGTGTGGAACGAATTCATATTCTCAATGCGGATGGAAGACTTGATCAGCAACAGGTTTTAAACAGTTTGTTGTTATAAGTCTTAAGGAATTAAACTGAAGTGGAATATTCTATTTGACATTCATTTTATTTTTCAAGAGAGAGAGATCTGCTTCTTGTACCATATACTACAAGTGATGCTCCAGTTTTCCCGTGGCCACTATTCCTGCTTGCTAGTAAGGTAAGAATCCTAAATATATATGTTAGCATATCCGACATTGGTGCGATACGGTCCTATAATTGTCTATATATGTTGGACTCCGCCCTCTCTCCATAGGGTTCTTTTAGCGTATCCCACATTGGTGCGATACGGTCCTATAATTGTCTATATATGTTGGACTTCCCCCTCTCTCCATAAGGGCTTTTTAGGGTCTGTTTGGTACGACGGAATGGAATCATGAAGGAATAGAATGGACGGCGTAGTGGAATGAGCAATGTAATGAAATGAATCATTACATTCCATTGTCATGTTTCGTTGGATCAAAGGAATGAAATAAGTCATTCAAACATATTGTTTTTTATTAATATAAAAAATGAAATAAAGTAAATTTGATAAATAAAGAAAAGAGTGTTATTTTATAAAATAATTTTTTGTTAAATAAAGATATATATTTAAATAAATTACATATAAACATAGCTCTTTTCATTAAGAATATATATTATATGTTCCGCAAATAGTTGAAAAAGAATTATCTATAATTTTTAATAAAGTTACAAAATAAAAAGAACAATATGCCATAAAATCTTAAATATAAATATGGATAAAAAATTATTTACCTTTCTAAAAATAAAAAAATTAATTAAATTTTCAAAAATAAAAAAATTTATTTAAATAAAGTTTTGAATTTTAAAAAAAATGAATATTTATTGAATATTATAAGAACAAGGTAATATAATTGTATTATATATTATTCCACTCCATGAGGGAATGAAAAAGAATACCCCTCCCCCATGGAATGAAATTCAGTCAAAGAGAAGGAATCACATTACGTGAGCAATGCTTCATTCCATTCCTTCAAACAACCAAATATGATCTTTTTCATTTCGACGGAATACTCCATTCCATTCCTTCTTCGATTACTGCATACCAAACGCTACCTTAAAGAGTAAACCAAGGAATACACATATATATCTTACAATATACCTTGGTGTCTTTTTGTTATTGTTTCTATTCTAGTTGATTATCTGAAATTAAAAGTAATCATGATTTTGACTTTTTGCCACTTAGATCCCTATTGCATTAGACATGGCCAAAGATTTTAAAGGAAAGCAAGATGCAGAACTGTTCAGAAAGATCACTAGTGATGAGTATATGCGGTCAGCAGTGATAGAATGTTACCAAATACTTAAGGAAATATCATTTGGTCTTTTGAGCGATGAACGAGATATTATGTAAGGCCTGCATCTTGATTCTACTGGAAATATTTACTTACAATTTTGAAAATCTATTTCATATTCTTATACTTTTTACAGGATCTTACAACATATATTTCAGGAAATAGAAACTAGCATTCAACAGCGAACATTTTTGAGTAAATTTCGAATGAGCGAATTGCCTTCAATTAATGATAAGTTGGAGAAGCTCTTGGATCATCTGGTAAGAGGCATTTCTTTTTAACTTGTTTATTCATTATCATTGTTATTATATTCCTTAAATTATTATTAATATTTATATGATTACTCCATTGGGTGTCTGCCAGCAAGCAGACAATGTTGATGCTGAGATATACGCATTCCAAATCATCAATGTTCTTCGGGATATTATGGAGATTATCACAAAAGATGTTATGAAATACGGGAGCGAGTAAGTCTTTATTTTGAATTGACCATTAAATACTCTGTTATAAAATTCCTTTTTGTGTCCTTTTGTAGAATTCTTGAAAGAGTCAATGTTCGTCATAAGTATAATGACAAATTGGGACAATTTGAACGAATCGATATCCGATTAACTCAAATCAGATATTGGAAAGAAAAGGTATCAACTGCCATCTGGCACACACAATTTTGTTGTTATTATTCCTTTTGGTAATTTTCCATTTGTGCCCTAGGTGGCGAGACTTCGTTTGCTTTTGACGATCAAGGAATCTGCAATTAATGTGCCAACAAATTTGGAAGCTCGTAGGCGTATCACCTTCTTTACAAACTCCTTATATATGAGGATGCCAAATGCTCCAATTGTCCGTAACATGCTCTCATTTAGGTCAGTAATTTTTAATACCTTCACTAATTTCACCTATGGATTCCCTATATCATTGTCCTTAAAATTAGATTTTGTTGTTTGTGTAAACTTCAGTGTTCTGACTGCATACTACAGAGAAGATGTTCTCTATTCAGAAGCAGAGCTTCACCAGGAAAATGAAGATGGAATTACAATTCTATTTTACCTCCAGAAGACATATCCAGGTGACTATTATTATTTTTGACCATGGTCCTCTTTATCTAGAATCAAAGAACATTAATTTTTTTATTGTATATGCAAAACCAGACGAATGGAAGAATTTCGAAGAGCGGATTACATGTAGCCAGGATAAAGCAGAAGCCACCCGTCAATGGGTTTCTTACAGGAGGCAAACTCTTTCCAGATCAGGTTTTTCTGTTTGTGCTAGTTTAATTAAAAGTTAGATTATATATAATTATAAACTGCTTTACCAAAATTTCTCAGTGAGAGGGGCGATGTACTACAAGGAAGTTCTTGAACTTCAATGCTTCCTAGACTATGCAAAAGACGATGGTTAGTGTGATTTGTTAAAAGTTTTTCAGTTTCAGTATCTTTTTTAAATTAATTTATATTTTTCTCCAGAGATTTTTGCTGGATTCCAGACAGTTAATGTGAATAAACATCACATGGATCACAAAGAACGTGCAAGTGCAATGGCTGATTTGAAGTTCACATATGTCATTTCTTGTATTCTTTATGGTGAACAAAAGAAATCCAGTTATGAGAGAGACCAAATGTGTTATATTAACATCTTGAATCTGATGCTGACGTAAGTATTTATAAGTGGATCATGATCTATTAATCATAAAATTTTAAAAGAATATTTTCTAATTATATTTTGAAACGGTTCAGATATCCTTCTTTACGGGTTGCTTATATAGATGAGAGAGAGGCTACCATCAATGGTATATCTCAGAAGGTTTACTACTCTGTGCTAGTAAAGGGTGGGGATTGTGTAGATGAGGTAACTGTGATTCTTTGTATAAATAACAAACCGATGATGTGTTAAAGTTTACGTTTGCTCTTTTTTGTAACTATTATTATGACATATTCGCATGATAGGAAATATACCGTATTAAGCTTCCAGGTCCTCCTACAGAAATTGGTGAAGGAAAAGCTGAAAATCAAAACCATGCCATTATTTTTACTCGTGGAGAAGCACTACAGACAATCGACATGAATCAGGTAATTTACAAAAGCTTTCCTTTTTTTTCTTTCTTTCTTTCAGAAGCATTGTCCAATATCTTAAATTATGTTTATAGGACAATTACTTTGAGGAAGCATTAAAAATGCGAAATGTATTGGAGGAATTTCATAAGGATCATCATGGCCAACGTAGACCAACAATATTGGGGTTGAGAGAACATATTTTCACTGGAAGGTCAGTATAGTTCCATATTAACTTAATATAAAACCATTCAAACTTGTGTTACACTAATTCTCTCTCATTTAATTATTTTACAGTGTATCGTCACTAGCTTGGTTCATGGCCTATCAGGAAACAAGTTTTGTGACAATTGGCCAAAGGGTTTTGGCAGACCCTCTTAGGTATTATAATGAAACTCATCACACCTTTTCCAAAAGCTAAAATACATATATGGATTTATTAACCTTTATAATCTTTTATGCTTTACAGGGTGCGTTTCCATTACGGTCCACCTGATATATTTGACAGACTCTTTCACATCACAAGGGGTGGCGTAAGGAAAGCTTCAAGAACCATCAACTCGAGCGAGGATGTATTTTCAGGTAAACGGACTCAAAATAGTGCAAAACTAACATTGATATCTTTAAAATTATGTTGTTGAAGTGTACCATGGATTTAACATCTTTCTAGGTTACAATTCCACTCTGCGTGGTGGTTATGTCACACACCATGAATATATCCAAGTAGGAAAAGGCCGTGATCTTGGTATGAATCAAATATCCGTTTTCGAAGCTAAAGTTGCAAATGGAAACGGTGAACAGACAATCAGCCGCGATGTTCACCGACTCGGTTCCCGTTTTGATTTTTACAGAATGCTCTCATTCTACTTCACCACTGTCGGTTTCTACTTTAGCAGCATGGTAAAATCAACCACTTGTATTTTCTTATAACATTTGCATTATTACTTGCATTAAATAACTTGTTTTGATCCAGGTTAGTGTGCTTATTGTTTATGCCTTCTTATACGGACGCATGTATATGGTTTTAAGTGGGTTGGAAGGGCGAATGTTAGAAGATGCAAGTCTTGCTAGCAACAAGGCCCTGGAAGAAGCTTTAGCTATCCAATCGGTCTTTCAGCTCGGTGTACTTCTCGTGCTACCTACGGTTATGGAAGTCGCTCTAGAAAGAGGATTTTCTACCGCATTGGGTGACTTTATCATGATGCAACTCCAACTAGCCTCTGTATTTTTCGCTTTCCAGCTTGGCACAAAAGCACATTACTATGGAAGAACAATTTTACATGGAGGTGTCAAATATCGAGCCACTGGTCGTGGTTCGGGAGTCTTCCATGCAACATTTGCAGAGAATTACAGGCTGTATTCACGTAGTCACTTTGTGAAAGGGTTGGAATTGGCTATTCTGCTTGTTATCTATCAGGTGTATGGGAACTCGTACCGCAGTTCAAATCTATACTTATTTATAACTTTCTCAATATGGTTCTTGGTTGCTTCATGGTTGTTTGCTCCCTTTTTCTTCAACCCTTCGGGATTTGACTGGCAGAGAACAGTGGATGATTGGATGGATTGGAAAAGGTGGATATGGAATCATGGTGAGTTTGGGATTGCACAAGATAAAAGTTGGGAATCATGGTGGGATTCAGAACAGCAGCATCTCAAGTACACAAACATAAGGGGCAGAATTCTTGAAATTGTACTTGCGTGCCGTTTCTTTATTTTCCAGTATGGACTCGTGTATCACCTTAATGTTGCACGTGGCAGCACAAGGATACTGGTTTGTTTCCTCCTTCCCCGTTTATTTGTTTCTCGTAGGGTACAGTTTGTTCGTATTGACTCTTTTATTTTGTCAGGTTTATGCGCTTTCATGGGTAGTCATGCTATCTGCTCTTCTAGCGTTGAAGGTAAAAAATCAAAATGATTATCTATGATTGTGTGGTAGAGCTAGAAAGACGATACAATGCCTGAAAATCTAATTGTAAGGTGTATTTGTTGTCAGTTTATGTTGATGGGAAGACAAAGATTTGGCTCAAACTTACAGGTCCCATTAAGGATCTTAAAGGCACTTCTGTTCCTTGGCTTCCTTTCGATCATGACAGTCTTATTTGTTAAATATGGCCTGACCATCAGCGACATATTTGCTTCCTCCCTTGCCTTTTTGCCAACAGGCTGGGCATTCATCCTGGTAAGTGGCCTTTGGCCCATTGTACACTTTAGGTGTTGTTTCTTTTTGACTTGATTGGCTTAATGGGTTAGGCACTTAAGATGGATGGCTATACATGGCTGTCTTTTTTTGACTTAATCTGGACATAGTGACTAAATGAGTTAAGCCAAAAAACCTGGCTTAACGTATTAAGACACGAACCTTTTACCTATTTTCCCTTCTGAATTTCTTCCAAACTCCTCTCACGTTTAAATAGATGAATATCGTGAAATTTGTTTTTAAGAACGTAAACGTAAGATGGTCATCTAGTCTCATTCAAATGTTTTAGTTGGTCTAGAAAAGAAACACACCTTATGTGTACAATGTTTTATCATCATTACCCATTCAATCACTTTACCACAAGGGGCTTAAAATGAAAAAAACAAAACATAAACAACCCCTTTTGTTGTTAGTTCAAATCTCCACATCAATTAATCAGGTTATTAGGTGTTTAAAAAATAGAGAAAGAATGACTTAATAGAGAATGTCGAGGAAATAAGGCTTTCCCATTAAGTCCAAACTTTTTACAAATTTGTCTCATTTACCTATTGGTGTTGGTTTTGTGGTACTGTGAAGATTGGTCAAGCATGCAGGCCTTGTGTAGAACGCATAGGATTTTGGGACTCGATAATGGAGTTAGGACGTGCATACGAATGCATGATGGGATTCATGATATTTATGCCAATTGCCATACTTTCATGGTTCCCTTTCGTATCAGAGCTCCAAACAAGGCTGCTTTTCAACCAAGCATTCAGCAGAGGTCTCCAGATATCGATGATTCTTGGTGGGAAGAAGGGCACAAACTAGACTCAGCCTACTTGGAAGATAAAATCAGTTGACAGGTCTTTAACGGTTCAAAGGAAGTTTTGAATTTAGAAACGTCAATCCAAGATTTCAACTCTCATGTGTTTTAGTTATACATGTTTAATGTATAATGGCCAAGTTTAGGTTTGTTTCACCTAGGTACTTTAAATTCCTTTAAAAAAAGTGTACTATTAAATGTTTCTGTAATGTTCTTTTTATATGAGAAAAGGTAAAATGTAACTTGCTTGACCATTGATTTAACAATAACTAGTGGTGATGTGCGTGTGTTGGGGTGAGTTTATTAATCTTATATTTTCGACCGAATAAACTAATACAAAAAGTTATATATTTTATGCAAAATGTAGGATAGAAAGAGTACTTCAATAATTTTTAGTTAGACGGAGACCTTTTTTGTAATTTTGTTTTACACCATTACATAAGGGGATATATCCGTAAATTTTGCAAAGCTATAAAACATAATGACAATTACTGTCATTTTTTCATAGTGATACATATGACCATTTCTATATTTCTGCAAATTAAGAAACGAGGGAGTATTTCTATAAATTTTGGAAAGTTAAAAATATAAGAATTATTTTTGTCATTTTGTGAAACTATTACACAAGGACCATTTATGTACTTCTACAAATTAAAAACATAGGGATAATTTCTGTAATTTTTGCAAAATTAAAAATATAGGGACTATGTATATCATCTAGTCATTTTGTTGGGAGGAAGGCTTTTCGAGTCCCCAAATAAACAATAAATATATGATTGTAACAGGGACAATATTTATGAAATTGAATGTAATGCTACAAAAAATATTATACTAAAAGGAAGGGTCAAGTTCTTAGAAACACAATTAAACAGTTATACCCTCTTTTGTATAAGGTAACATAAAAAAGGGTGGGGGTTAATAACTTGATTTTATGCTAAAGATAGAAACGAGACCGAATATTTGTAACACCCGTTTTCGTATTTTCATTTTTACCGTGCTTTCGTCCTTTCGGTTTAGAAGTACATTTATAACAATGATAATAAGGATAAATTAATTAAACCAAATTAAAAGCTATAACTAACAAATACATTAAAGGCGTAAATAAGTTGAGAGGCTAAATAATTCTTTTGAAATTCTTTTGAAAACATGATATGTTAGACTTAACGACTTAAGCGGTGTATCTTGCATTATAGGGACCGGAGGGACTTGACTTGTCATTTTCCTATTCTTGTGCATGGAAAACCGATAAGAGATGAAAAGGATCACCCTCCTGCATTTCTTCCATTACTTATCTTTATTCTTCCTTTAAACCTCTTAAACCACAAACCTTTTTGCTTCCATTTCCTTTACTTGTTCCTTGTTGCTTGTCGAGAAAGAAAGGAAGAGAGAGAGAGAAAGAGAGAGAGAGAGAAAGAGAATCGTGACGGAGATAAAGAGAGAGAGCACCAAGAAGAGATGTGGTCGTTGGAGTTTCTTGTTGTCAGAAAGGGAAGAAGTGTGACAAGTGTGCTTGTTAGTCAAGTTGGTAAGATTTCCTTTTCATTTCTTCCATTTTCATGCAACCCGCCAAGCACCACTGTCGGCGGCAATGGGCCGCCGGCCGACCACCGTAGCAACACCAACGGACCACCATGAAAGGGTGGTGATGGTTGGTTGTTCATTTTTCAATTCCAAGTCCAAAGCTTGAGCCTAAGTCTTGATTTTCATATTTATGTCCATTTCTAGTTATGTAAACATCTTTGTGGTGAGTGAAAGTTGCCCACCACAAGATCGCTATAGACCACCCATCACCACCACGACACTACCACTGAGTGGTAATGTAGTTGAGCGATTCTCTTGATCTTTAGACCATGGTTGCGAGTCTAGATAAATTAGATACAAACTTCACTAAAAGATTAAATCTATGATTTTATCATTTTATGTGAAGATTAGTTGCTATAATCCTTGGATAATTCCTTGTTTAACCATTTAAGAAAAGTGTTAATCTGCATTTTTGCAATATAAGTCAGAGCTTAAACCATTATGAACTTAATGGGTGTGTATTAAAAGATTTGGTCAAGAACATCCTTTAAAATGGTAGAAAAGTGCATCGAAGTTTGTAACAGCAAGTCTGCCCAATATTGCAAACTGTTTTACGAAAAAATGGTGCGAAAGATGAAGAAAATTTGTGAGATCAGAGGTGTAGGAAATCGAATCTAGTTTCCAGAAAGGTATATAACATGTCATTTGGACTTATGGTTCAGAGGATATGTACAAATGTTATGGATAATGGATAGTGGTCTAAAGGGCATAATATGGAAATTTTATAAAAATGAGATTATGAGCTTTTATGCACCAAGTCTTTAAATTACATCTTAAAAGGGTATTGATAAGACCTTATAACATCATAATCGTTATGACTAAGTGCCTTTGGTTAATGACTTTAACAAATGACTAAAAAGTAGGGTACATAAATATAACGAGGGACAAGTTAAAACGGGGTTCTAAATAGTGCCCATTGTAAATGGTGTATGTCGTTTCGTACGAGTTCTTCCTGGTACTCGATAGTGTTGATACGTGGACATTCTAAGAGGTGAGTTACACTGACTTGCCTATTAGAGAAACGCTATATGTAATGTGTTATGTTTGATGTGTATGTATGTTTATGACATTCCAATGGAATAACATGATATATATTATGTGTATGTATGCTATAATATGTAATGTAACTAACCATGAAGGACCCAGGGTGTAACGCCCCGATTTTCATACACCATAAATAGTGTAATATTTTTATAAATTTAATGTTGAAAAATCTCATATTTCAAAACAAAAACCGTGCTTCTTTATAGAACAAATGTCATGTTTTAAAAAAACCTTTTCTCAAGACCTCGTGTCATGTCTTAAAATTTTGGTCCTAACAAAGACAATTAAGTTGTACAAAAGTTTGAACAACTACGGGGGTTACAACTTCATACCAAACTAAACCATAGAAAGCAAGTTAGGATACAAACCAGTACATCGGCCAAGTTTCACTCCATCTAACATCCCAATTTCTTCGGGTCATCTACTTGCTCCTATCTCTCGTGTCTAAAACCTGGGATACATGACATAAAATAAAATACGTAAGACGAAAACGTCTCGTGAGCTACATGGGTTTTAGACTCAAAACATTATTGAAAGGTTTCCATAATCAGTATCATATATTTGACACATTTCTTTTCAAAATTCTTTGCAAAATAAGTCATATAAATGACATTTACTTTCTGAAAACTTCTTTACAATCCAAGTCATATAAATGACATTTACTTCTAAAATTCTTTGCAAAATCAACTCATATAAGTTATTCTTTATTTCCAAAACTTATTTAAAATTTGATCCATACTGACTACACTTACAAAGTAGAGATAAATTTCTTCTCTTTTACATGTTATCGTAGTTTGTGACACCCCATTTCTTACTGTTTGCAAATACTATGGTTTTTCATAAAATTTCATAAATACAAAAATACGGTTTATCAAAAACCGATAATTTACATGTTTAAAACCAATGGGTGTACAAATCTATATCAAAACTAACCATAGTAAGCAAGAAAAGGATTAAACCTTGTGTCCAAAATAGGAGCTAACTCGAGCTCCACTCCGGCTAAACTTCATCCAAAAAAAATACTTTAGCTTTTAACCTGGAATACATGGCATAAAAAATAAAATACGTAAGACAATAATGTCTCGTGAGTTACATGAGTTTTAGACTCAACCATTTAACTTCTTTTCCAACTTTTATAAAACTTATAACATAATACATCTTTCATAGTTTCAAAATAATAGCATACCATAGCTCTTTCAAAATCATTTCATATCATTCTTTGCATAATTACTTTCTTTCAAAACTTTATAATAGAATCATAATACAACTCTTTCTTTTAAAAAAAAAATCTTTCTATAATATCATACTATACTCTTTACTTCTCAAAATTCATTTCATAATATACTTTTCAAAAATAGCTTCTTTCTTACTTACTTTGACTGGTTTTATAAGCTTGCTGGATTTTTTTATACTTAGGGCTTTAATCACCATAGGTGATACCCCAAGTCTCTATGGCTAGAAAGAACAGATCAATCCTCACCATAGAAGTGCTGAGGCAATCTACTTCGCGATGGGGTTTGTCCCCAGTAGATCCCTTACCTAACCCGGGTAGGTTGGAACATAGTTCCCTTACTAACGATGCTTGCTACAATTACCAGTCATATAAAAACTTGCTGCTTGCTTGAACATTTCTCATAAACATAACTTATGGCTAAGTGCCAAACTTCACCATTTTACATCTTTATGGCTAAATGCCAAACATAGCTTTCATCATATAAAAATCATATGTTTAAAAAAAACATATCTTTATAACATACTAAGCTTTACGACAAGACATACTTTCCAAATCTTATGGCTATATGCCATTTATACTTAAAAACATAATTATAGTTTGTAACCAAAACATACTTCTTAAACATCTTGTGGCTATATGCCTTTCATACTTGAAAACTTATATAACTTGTATTCAAAATATACTTTCACATGATTATATCATAGACCAAATCATAACTTCAATTATAGCATTATACTTTCATAAACAAGTCATTAATAATACTCTTGCATATATCATCATATAAAGAGATTTATAAGAAATCATAAATATACTTACTTGCCATGTACCCCAAAATGGGTAAAATTACTGCACGTACTCACCTCATGTATTGCTAGAAGATTGACTACCCGTTCCTTGTATTTATACTCTTTTGAACCAATACTCATTTTGCATGAACCTATATTTAACATATTATACATTAAAATTCATGCTAACTGACTTTATAACTCCTTAAAGTCCTTATTATACCAATATAGGTCATAACAAGTCTATAACTTTTAAATGATCAACTTTAGTTAAATCGTATTTTATACGTATTTTACTACAGTACCCTCGGAGGGTCGTATTTCGATTCCGACAATTTTTTATGAAGTTTCATAACATATTAGACCTATGTTTAAAATTTGAGGTCAAACGGACAAGTATAACACCAAATCCTTAAAACCAAAAACCACTTGGCAGGGACTTGGAACAAAAACTGCATTTTCACTCAGCCGCGGGATCGCGACCCGATCCTAAGGGGGATCGCGACCCGATGAGGCCTGCAGCGACCAGAATGGCTAGTTTTATGGTATAAATTCCCATTTTCCTCATTTTAAGCCCTTAATTCGCGACTTAACCACTAAGGTTTGTTTCATGACTAAAATAATTCATTTACTTCAAGTTTTTAACCATAAAAATCATAGATTTAAATCATTTTCCAAACATTTTCGGTTTTGCATTTTGTTGTCAAAAAATCAAAATTGTCCAATATTAATCATTTCTACTGACTTATTTCAACAATTTCTACATATGGAACTTATTAAAACCCCTTGGAATTAATTTGTTCATATAAAATTGATTTCCAAGGCTTTTAAACAAAATTCAAACTTTTCAACAATAGCAACATACTTTGATGATTTTAAGATATGTTCTTAATACTTGACTTAATTGGTTTAGGGTCATATCTTGACCCTAAATACCAACTTATACTTGTTTTTAAACATCTTTTTCACCAGTTTCATCCTCTTTGCTTAAAATCATTCCCGAAAACCCAATTTAACACCAAAAACCATTTTGATCAATTTTTAAAGATGGAACCGATTTCTCACTTCATTTATAACATATATGACTTAATAAAACCATAGAAACTAATTTCAGTTCCAAAAACCCATTTCTAGGGTTCTTGAGCTCAAACCCATTTTCATGGAATTAACCAAAATTTATGGTTGAAAATTCGTTCCTTGTGTTGATTTAAGTTAGATGGAACGTATGATTTCATCTTAGCAACTTTATACTAAATTTCAGTTTGTAGATTACCCACAGAACTTGAAGAGCTAAACTTAGGGTTGGTGATTTTCTTACCTTAGAAGCTTGAAATTACAAATTCCAAGTTAAACCATTGATTTCTTGCTTCAATCCTTGCTCTTCTCCGCGAATGCGTATTCCCGTTTCTTCCAGAGAATTCCCAGGGCTCTCTTCTGATTTTTATGTCCATTTATGAGATATTTTCTCATATTTATATTTTCCATACTTTGCCTTAATGACATTTCAGCCCCTGGACTTTCATTCTTTGGACTTTTGGCACCAACATTAAGTTTGGCCACATAAAGCTATAATTTCTTACATTTTTAGTCCAAACTAGAATTATACTTTTATAATAATTTTTGTATATGGTCAAATGACCAAATTACCCTTCTTAAGGTAAAATGACTAATTTACCCTTACAACATACTTTCTCATAAAATATACATAACACTTTAAATTATACACACCTTGTTTTACATATTTATATTATTAAATTTGGGTCGTTACATAGTTCATTCAAAAAGGCAAGTATCAATGCATGACTCGCACACCAATGCATCTTAAGGTTACAAACTGCATCTTAAGGTCTATAAAGACCAAGTTACTTTCGTGACAATAGCTTACGGTTACAAACCGCATCTTAAGGTCTATAAAGACCAAAGCTTACCAAAATATGAGAACAAATTTACCTATAATGGCATCGTAGGAGACTTCTAGTTCACGACGGGAGGTACCATCCCAGTAGAGTCTTGTTGTCCCGTTACGGGGACGTGTCTGGACCTCACTGACTCATGCAATCACACTCTATGCATGCATAAAAACACAACTTTTCTTTTGTACAGGAAATCATATAATATCATGAGACACATGTACAATAACATAAACATTAACAAATTAAATTTTCCATAAGGATAGTAGGCTTGAAGCCAAAACAATCTTTCAATATCAGAGTAGGCTAAAACATACTTTCATAATCATTATAGGTTTGGTGCCAAAACATTCTTTCAAAATCATCGTATAAAACTTTCATAATTAATCATAACATGCGCATAACGATTTTTGCATATCATATAATGTTCATAAATCACGTAAAAGCTTTGTCAACAATTTATCATGTACCCCATAGTGGGAAAAAAACCATATGTACTCACCTTAGTAGTTAGGTACGTCTATCCACATAAGTCTAGTCATTCGCTGCTTACAAGTGTACTCAATCTCTATTAGTCTAATAGAAGATTAGAACTTATTAGACAACTAAACATATAATAATTGTCTAATCATTTTTGAACTATTTCTAGTCATCATCTAGTTTCATTCCAATGTCCAAGTATGACTCTTAAGGCATAATAACCATTTTGGACGATTTTACCATTTTGTCCCATTTTGACAACTTCGTCCAAAGTTCATGTAAACTTGTGTGTAACTCATTGTTATATAACCCAAGAATGTACTAATAGTGTTTAAACATTGGTAAACCTTTGGGACCTTTTAAGCCACTTTTCATTTCGACACTTTTTGACCGTTTTCCTATTTAGGCATCCTACTTTGCCCAATTGTGTTTTCGCGGGTTTTAACATGAAATTTTAGTAACTTTCCGATCTCAAAATATTTATAAATAAATATAAATGCTTAGATGTCAAAACATCCATCTTTTCGCTCTTTTTTTTCTATTTTTGGCAATTTTGCCGCTAAAGATTAAAAAAAATAAAATTATTTTTAAACACCACACTTTTTACATATTTTGTTGTCAAAACCACCCAACAACACATAAATTTTTATATAAATTCATTCTATGCTCATACGAGCTTGTATTGGCTAAAACAGTAACTTTTTTAGTTTAACCGTTTCCAATTAAGTCATTTTTAGGCTTAACCAAAACTTAACTTTTCTTGACCCAAAACTTTCAACTTACTTTTAATATAGTATAATAATAAGATAATGAATCATATTGTTCAAGTCTTGGGGTCATTTCTCAAACTTTCATTTATTAGACTTAAAACGGCAATTTCATTAAAAATAATACAATTATAGTCTTTTCTAACCAAATGGTGTTTTACATGATGCTTAACCCATTACTTGAATTTCCAATGCAATGTTACGATTTTTTAATATAAACATGTTCCATAACTCATACTTTACTAGTTTCTTAATCACAAACATCAATTCCCAAATTCTTGTCCCATTTTAGACTTTTACAAGTCAATTTTGTCCCTCTTTTTGCCACTTGATTGTTACCTAGAAAACCAACTTTATAATGCGGATTCTTTGGTGTTTCTAACTTATTACATATAGTATTTCATAATTTTAAACTCAATTTCAAGATATCTCAAATATAATTCAAGTAATTTCATATTTGCATTCAATGTTTGACTCTTATAAAAAGTCAAAGTTGTCAAAAACTTAGTTACCAATTTTACATGTTTTTAGTCATATTATGATTCTAATTTGACAATGAGATGTAGATCATTGTCTCAAATACCTTTCTAACATGTAATTACAAGTTCTTAATTGTGTTTCATATATATATATATATATATATATATATATATATATATACACACACACACACACACACACACACTTGATAGTATTTTTAGGTTCAAGAGCTCATGTTAAATACTTCAATATCTAAGTTTTTGTCCCATAGAAATTACTTGACAACTAGAACCCTAATTCAACATCATGTGTTCTTAATGCTTTCAAGCAATTTACAACCATGTATTTCAACTAATTTTCGTTTAACTCAAAGTATCTTTCACAATCTTGATTAAACTTGACATGCATTCAAAGATTCCAACCCAAAGTTCAAACCTTACATTCCTTATGTGATTTTTAAGCTCATAACAGTGAAAGAAATCGAAATCCATGTTCAATTCCAACATGCATGAACAAAAATTCGGATTTGAGAGCTAGGGTTTGAAGAATCAACTTGTACCTTTTCAGATTTCTGTCTAATACTCAAGAAATTTCTGAAATTGATAAGGAATTAGTGTGAAGTTGAACAAAATGAACTCCTTGGCTCGGCAGTTAATCACGCTGGTATCACGGTTCGCGTTGTTTTTTATAATAGCGGTTCATTTTAGCAGTTAGTTATCGCGGTTCCGCTATTTGCGCCGCTATTTAGCGCGATACCACCGCGAGAACCGCTATATCACCGCGAGAACCGCAAAACCACCGCTATACCATTGCGATTACATATTAATTCTACTAGTAGTAGTCAAATATATAAATTCAACATAAATTCTACATGTTACTTGTGACAAACAAAATTTTTGTATAAGATAAGAATTAGATACAAGTGTTCGTTATAGAATAATCAGTACTTTAATGAACTCGGCGTATTATGCAGGGGCAAAATGGTCCGAGAATATGAAATTATGGAAAATTTATTTTTTAGACCCTTTATTAAGTCAATGTGAGATATTACTTCATTTAAAAATTGGTTTTACTGAAATGAGGGCAAATTGGGAAATAAAGGACCAAAAGTGAAAACTTTATTGAACAACCTTTAAAAATTAATATCTCAAAATTTAAGAAGAATTGAGAAAACGTCATCAAAGTGACTTTGGTAATATTTGAGATAACAATAATACAGGAAAAAGATTCAGGCCATTTGGAGTTGTAACGAAGGAGTTATGAAGGTTTTAAAATGGCCCAAAAGTGACAAAAATGACCAAAGGGTCATTTTCAATGGCTGATACCGGAAAATCTATAAAGATTTGGACTTAAGTCACTAGAGGGAAGTTGTAAAGTTCATTCTCACCTTTCTAATGGTATAAAGTTTGCAAAATTTTGATACTGTATGAAGGAGTTATGCTCCTGTAAAGTTGAGGAAAAATAAAGGGGAAAGAGTTCTCTGTTCATGTTTAAAACTCAGCCATCAGTTCTTTGTTCCTGTAGGCTACACTTTTCCCCAAAGATCTCGTAAATCAAAATCAGAAAGTGGGAAACGGGTGGAGTAAGACTCAATCTCGCACAAATCAAAGAGAAGGGAGGAAATCGAGAGCTTTGTTTTGGAAGAGAAATCACACACACGCTTGTGTGTGTGATTACGGGATCGAGAGAGAGAGAGAGAGAGAGAGAAGTACATTGTGCAATCTGTGTAAGTGTGTGGGTTCGTGAAAACCCAAGGACGAGAGATGGAGATCGATCAGAATGGTGAAAATGGAAAATTCGATCATGTCTATGTGGTTTGCGATTTCGAAATCAAAAGAGAAAGAGAGACTGTGATTCACAAAAAAAACGAAGAAGGGAAAGAAGATTAGCCCTCGATTTCAGCCATGTGAGTTGCGTTTCTCACTGAAATTGAAGCAGTAGCTCGACAGCAACATCGTTTTCCCGCTGTGGGTGGTGCGACGGCAACATCAAGCAGGCAGAAATTATGGTGGCGGTCGGAAGTGGTCTGTGGGTGGCCGGAGCTGACATGAAAGGGGCTTGCTCATCCGATTTTGACTTTGAGCAACCCTAAAAATCTGAGTTTTGAAATTAAGTCAGGAATCTAAGGTATATTCTTCAGCCCTAATATCGTGATTTCAAAGTATTGCTCAAGGAATTTAGGTAATTTCAGATTTTTGAAACTTAGCTATTTGAAATTGAAAAATGAGATGAATGCATGTTGTAGTTTGAAAGTGGTTCTCTGATTTTACCTTGCTGTGAGTTTAAGAACATCTGAAAAGTTGTCAACTTGATGTTTTGATTTGGGGATTTTTGAATATATGTTTTGATAAACTTATAGACTCTAAAAGTTAAGTTATTACATTGAGAAGTCATGATATTCAAGCTGAAATTTCAAAAATTGGTATTATATTACCAGTTTCTGTTTTGAGGATAGATCTGTGTGAGTGTAAACCCATAAAAAATATAGCTTGTGAATCTTGAAACTATGAAGGATGATGAATTGTGATGTTGGTATCTTTATTTGGCCAAACTTGTCAATAGAATGGAATTTTGTAACTAAATTAATCTACAAAGTGTGATAGTGATGGGAGGAATATGTAAAACTTATTATTTGGATTATATTATGTAAAGATGACGAAAACTTGGTAATTGTGGGTATGATTAATTAAAGTTATAGCGTATGAAAAACAAGAGTGATCACAACAATTGGAAGTGTATGTGTAATCTAAATATAAAAACCTATAATAGATGATTAGAATTAGATATGAGACAAATTTGGTTTACTCAAGAATAGCATGAAAGATTTGGTTAAATGGAAGTTATAGAATGTTGGAAACATATTGGCGTTATAGAAACGGAAAAATGTCATGGTTTGCACCGGTTTCTATTTTTAGAAACTTTATTGTCTTGTAATTGTCAAAATGACATAAAAGGGGTAAAGTAAAGGATGTTACGACATCTAATCATCAAAGTGATCTTATAAAGAAGTAATAAAGTTGAATGTCCTTAAAATAACTTTGTAGAAACCTAAAAATACAATTTTTGGTCAAAATGGGACAAAAAGGGTAAAAATGTCCAAAATGGTTAATATGCCTTAAGAATAATACTTAGCCATTGGAATGGAATTAGATGATGATTTCAAGTAGTTCATGAATGGTTAGACAAGTGTTATATGTTTAGTTGTCTAATAAGTTCTAATCTTCTATTAGATTAATAGAGATTGAAGGACGCTTGGATGCAACTAAAGACTAGAATTATGTGGAGCAGTACAAGAAATGGGTGGATTAGTGTAGCTAGACGTACCTAGCTACCCAGGTGAGTACATGTGGCGTTTTCCCATTTGGGGTACATGGCAAAAAGTTTATAAAGTTTTATGACTTTCAATGTGACATGTTTTATTATCTAGTCATGTTTACGAATGTTTACTTAAATATGTAAGATGATTATGAAAGATTGTTTTGGCGTTTAGCCTAAGATGATTATGAAAGATTGTTTTGGCGTTTAGCCTAAAATGATTATGAAAGATTATTTTGACGTTTAGCCTAAGATGATTATGAAAGAATGTTTTGGTGTTTAGCCTATGAAAAGTTATGAAAGAATGTTTTGGCATTTAGCCCAAGAAAGTTATGAAAGAATGTTTTGGCATTTAGCCTATGAAAAGTTATGAAAGAATGTTTTGGCATTTAGCCCAAGAAAGTTATGAAAGAATGTTTTGACGTTCAGCCCATGAGAGTTTATGAATGAATGTTTATGTTAAGAATGATTGGTATATGATGCAAGCAATGTATTGAAATGCAAAAGTAGTGTGAATGAATAGAAAATGTTCTGCCCGGGCTATGATGTTCCCGCAAGGGGAATACAGAGGAATCTACTGGGGCAGCACCACCCCTTCGCGAAGTAGATGTCCTAAATATGGAAAGATGCTAGAATGGACTGATTGTGTTCTTTCCATTCTAGTGCAGATTGGGGCAATCATCAAGAATGATTCAGGCCCGCAGTATAAAACTAAGCATGTTAAGATACTAGTCATAGCATGTGATAAGATGTTGAGGTGGTTGGATATGTTCGTACCACCTCAGTACAGACTTGGGGTATCACTAAGAGTGATTAAGGCCCTAAGTATAAAAACCAAGTATGCTACGATACCAGTCAAAAGCTAAAGAAATGAATATGAAAGTTTTTATGATAACAGTGATATTACTTGACTAGTTATGAAAGATTTTGAAAGCAAAATATCGTTACATGATAAATTATAAAGCTTTTGACAGCGAGTGTCATTACATAAAATGATTATAAAGGTTTTGACAACAAGTGTCGTTACATGATATAATTATAAATGTTTTGAAATTGAAGTATTTATGTTTACAAAGGTTTTGTGCCCAAACCCATGTAGCTCACGAGACGTTTTCGTCTTACGTATTTTATTTTATGCCATGTATCCCAGGTTCTAGACACGAGAGATAGAAGCAAGTAGATGACTCGAAGAGATTGAGATTTTAGATGGAGCGAATTCCGGCTCATGTACTGGTTTGTAATCCTAACTTGCTTTCTATGGTTTAGTTTGGTATGAAGTTGTAACCCTAGAAGTGGTTTAATTATTCTTAAAACTTAAATGTTTTTGTTGGGACCGAAATTTTAAGACGTGACTTTATGTCATGAGAAAAGTGTTTAAAAGTTGGCATTTTGTCACATGATGTTTTAAAATATGACTTAACGTCATTAACAAAATAAGGTTTTTGAAATATGAGATTTTTCCACATTAAGTTTTATAAAATATTACACCATTTAAGGTGTGTGAAAATCGGGACGTTACATTACTAAAAGTCACTATACCACCGCGAGACCCGCAAAATTAAATAGTGGTAGGTTACCGTGATTACAGTTTTGACTGCGATAACTGCATAGCTCCTTGGTCCACCCTCTTAGCATCGACAGTCGTCGGAGCTCTCAGTTTCGCCGGAAAAATCCTTGCCGGCGTTGTTCTTCGACTTCTTTCCTGCTGCAGCCGGTTGCTGCTGTGCAGCTTTCCTCACGCTGCTCACCTGCTTGAAAATCGCAGACCAGACCCGATGTTGTCTCTTTCGATTTGGGTTACACACATAGGGACGAGTATGAGAGAGGTGTGCTCGATTTTGCTTCCTGCCCCGATTTCTCCTTTTGCAGACGTCTTATTTGGCGTGTTTGGGGAATTACGCGACCCGCAGGACGCTAAGGTATTCAATTTGCTGATTTATTTGTCAAATGACGAAATTGCCCCTCCACTTCCCAGACTTAGAAAAATCTCTATTTCCTTATTTTTTTTCCTGATTTTCTTTTAATCATAACTCTCTTATATGATGTCCAAATGTTACATACTTTATACCTCTAGGAAGGTGGGAATGAGCTCTACAACTTTACCCTACTAACCTTCGTATGTATCTTAATAGAGTTTCCGTTATCAACGCTTGAAAATGGCTCTTTGGTCATTTTTTGTTGGATTAGGTGTCTAAGCCATGACTAATAATTTGTATTTACCTAATTAATAGTAGCAAAGTCCATTTGGGTTGCCCTCATAGCTGGAGGTTTGGTAGAAAATTCGGTAGAGAGAAAGATTGAATTATTATGAGATTAATAAATTAATAGAATTAAATATATGGTTTGTTAATATATTAAAGTGATAATATATTAATTAGAAACTATATTAATTAATTAGAAATTAATCTGGAATTAATTGGATTTAATTTGGTGATTAATTTAATTAATTAAAGGTGCAGGGGCTGAATTGTAATTATTCAATAGTTGAGTAAGTGACAATTTTGGCAAGGTATTATAGTCCACGAAATTATGGTTAGGATAAACCATAATTTCGATGATTAGATATTAGGATAAAGGGTTTTGAATTGTAAGATAAAGGTTTATCTTATTTGAATTCAAAAAGATTTATCTCTAAAGGCTTATCTGGTTATCAGTTGGACCTATAAATAGGGAGCCCCATGCACACCATTTGGCACGACTTTTGACTCTATTTTCTCTCTAAATTTCGTGGCTTAACTCCTAGCTTGGGTGTGATCTCATTTGAGGCAGGACACTTGTGCTGCTTAGCTTGCAAGAAACAACTGAAGGTTAGTTTTTCCTATTTTATTCTTTTAGTTAATTTTTGTTTTGCCTTTAGGAATTAGTTACATGTTCAAAGTAAGAAAACATAGATCCAATCTAGGTTGCATGTGAACTTAGGGTTTTAGTTCATAGATTTGCAGAAAACCTTTCAATGGTATCAGAGCATTTGGTTGTTTTCTTGTTGAATTGCTGTAATAGTTTTCCTAAAATTAGGGTTTAAAGCTTATAAACCCTAATTATTGCTTGGATCGATTTCTAGGATTAGGGTTTTGGAAACCCTAATCCCCCCCCCCCCCCCTTAGTTTTTTCGAAAATATCTATTAGGGTTTTAGGAGGTTTTCTATTTTTGGTAACTTTAATTGTTTAATTAAATGGATAACCTTAAACCCATTATTTGTTTTTCGAAAATTAGGGGTTTAAGATAGGTTTAAATTAATTTGATTAATTTGTGAAACCTATCTACATTTGAATTAATTTAATTAATTGTTTAATTAAAAGATAATTCAAGGATTTAATTTAATTTTAATTTAAATAGTTAAATTTCGAAAAAAATTAAAGGATAAATCCTAAAATATTTTAAAAGGTTTAAAATATCTATATTTAATTAATTGTTAATTAAAAGATAATTAAAATCGATTTTTTAAGGTTTAATTTAATTTTTAAATTTAATAGTTAAATTTGGAAAAAATTAAAAGATAAACCTGAAATATTTTAAAAGGTTTAAAATACCAAGATTTAATTAATTTAATTAATTGCTAATTAAAAGATGATTAAATCGATTTCTTATAGGTTTAATTTAATTTTAATAGTTAAATTGGTAAAATTAAAAGATAAACCTGGAATATTTTAAAGGGTTTTAAAATACATCTTATATATGTTATTAAAAGTTAATACTATATGTATAAGATGAAATTGGTCAGTCAATTCAATAGTAGGCCTCATTCACGAAGTTGATCTATAAAGTGGGTATAAGGAGGCTGCCTATAAAATGGCGGTCTAATGGGTGAACACTCTCGCCCACCGCTCGCCTGATCAGTGGAGGGTCGTTAGCCGAACAGTTTTGATAGGATCGCTTAATCATTAAAAGTATAATGATCAAAGTACTAGAACCATTTACAAAATCCCAATCTAGTTACTTTAGGAAAAATGTGAATTTGATGCTAATCCATGAAGTTGCACATTGCACTTTATGAAACGTTGGTGGAGCGTGTATGGGTTACCGGCACACCAATGGGGGTTCATAAAGAGTGGCAATGGGTTTCTCGGGTGTTATCATTGTTGATGGAGCGTGTGTGGTTAACCGGCACATCAATTTGAGATGATAATGGACCCCGAGAGTACCAAGCTAATTTGCGTGGTTATTCACACCCGGTTTGTGATCCTCGGCATCCCAGTCACAAACGGTGGGGCATATCCGAGATTAAACATGCCATTGAACAGTTCAATGAATCTCACAGATCTAGGAATTTCATTAGACTGAAATTGATAAATGTTATCTACCTTAATGACCACTGTGTTGTGATTACGGCATCCCTCTTCACAACATAGTTGGGGTATTTTGGATCCTAGCCTTGTTAAATAATATATATTGGGTAATTATTTAAAAGGATTAATTAAACGAATAAATTCAAATTTTATATATGTCTGAAGAAAGTGTCATTCTTACCCTTCTCCTCCTTCACCCATTTCTGAGAGCTTCAGAAAGCACCTGTTTAGTATGGTAAGGCTGACTGGCCTGAACTATGTGATATGGTTTGCAATTAGAGAATAGTTCTTAGTTTTGCTGGCGAACCATATCGACTGAGTGTCCGCTCCCAAACATGACATCACACAGCAGCTTGTGATGAGCATGACTCCTTGACTATTGAGTCCAAGGAAGTTCGTTGCCTTATGCTATTGATCATTGACCCCGAGTTCCGCAGGGATTTAGAATTCCTAGGGTCAGATAAGTTGGCACAGCTAGTTGAGGAAAGGTTCCGAGAACTGGTTGGAGAAAGGGAACGAACTAGGATCTTCAAAGAACTTGAAGTTACAAGCATGAAGGAAGTAGCACTAGTTTGCATGTTCCCAAGTATGAGGGATACATAGGCAAACAGTATAAAAATGGTCTCCCCTTGCGATCAGGAGTTAAGCATTAGCTCGACTCGTTGATCTGTTCATCCAGATGAATAGTAAGGGTAACCGGATAAGACAATCGTAGAAATGCATTCGATGTAGACTCTGTATGAGTCATTCATGGTGAAGCATAGTTCTAACGATTCAACTGCTTCAGGATTGAGTCCAGTTTTAAGGTACATCAAGAAATGATCCGGATCGTCTGGACCGATTGTTCGATGTTTCAAACTGGGAATCCATAAGGTAGGACACAGTCATAGAAAGATTGGAAAAATACTCCAAAGCCAAACCGTTTGGCAAACTCAGTAATATCTTAAAACTCACAATACCTGATCCTCATTTCCTTGATACAGTATGTGTTTCTCACATTTGCTCTGTATGCACGGACTCTGTAGGATGCGGGATGTTGTCGCACAGAAGCATATTCGGATTGGATCTAGAGCTCGTGTATTTTTGGAGTTAGGCTAGATATTTGTTCTTGTTATTAGTTTATTGATACATATGACATGGATTCGCATAGTACATTGTTCTGAGGATAATTCTGGTTTAATAAAATATTTTTCTTTTAAAACATGATTGTTTTAATTATCCTCAAAATGTTGTGTGAATGTGTTAATGACATAAATGGTAATAACTTGAATGTTGATACATCCAATGGGATTGGATTTAAAAATCATGTTCTTTATGATTGTTAAAGTGAATTTTATGAGAATCACTTCAACCAAAGGTCCAGTTAGACAAGACTTTGGAATCATTTGACTTAGAGTCACATGATGAATTGAGTTCTCAATAAAATTAATTGTGGAAAGAAAGGAATCACCCAAAGATCCAATGGATAGGATTTTGGAATCAGTTGACTTGGAGTCAGGTGATGATTGCATGTCTTGAACAATATTAACAAAGTCATAAATTTACATGGAGATGTAAAGGTATTAAGATTTTGAGCGACAGACACATAAGTTACTGTGTATTGCTCGAATCTTCGAACAGAACACGATTAGTTATACTTCCTGATATTTGCCAAATAGTTCGACAAATATGGCTTCGCTCATTAGAATAAGCGATTGATTATAACCTTGAAGTGTTCAAGGATTTCAAAGGAAGTATAAGATCAATAGATTCTGAGTGACAACATAGACTGAGAAAATGTTTCACAGTTTATCCTCTTCCAAGAACATTAATGGTTATAATGTGTCTTAGGGAAGACGATGGAGCATTGATCGAAATAGTTTTGATCATCGATGTATAAGATACATTTCCGATTAGTATTTCAATGAATTAAATATTCAACCAGTCAGACCGCAAAAAACCATATTCCGACCATATCTTAAGACTAAGTAGGTTATGCCGACACTGTCTGAAATGTAATGCTGGGATCGTCCCACTGGTACATAGAAAGTCCAGGGTCATGTAGTATTCGTCCGAATCTCATGACAAGCCTGAAACTGATCAGCAATGTCGTTTCATTGGCCATCCCGGTTATCCTTTGAAAGAAGAGTTCTTTTAGAAAGAGCTCATGTTCTAAGGAAACAGTGGGAGTAAGGATAGTCCTGAAGGAGTTCAGGGATTAGCCAAGTGAAAGAACCTTTAGTCACCACTGGGCCTTGACCAGGAATCAGATTCCTGTTAAACCTGACATACCCTCTCTTCGCCTGACTTGTAGTTTTGGTCACCGTCATAAAGAGTTATGATCTGGGTGACATACCGATTAGTGGTAAAACACTAAAGATGGTACGGATAAGCAATCCGACTACTAGGAAGCATTGGTGAGCCCGGTTGCTGCCAAATAAGAGAACCTTAGCGCGAGACACAGTCTATGTGACAGTTTGATCGATTTTACAACTGGTCTAGGAACCAGTGGGAGTAATTGAATCATCAAAAAGAAAGGAACATAGAAATGTACTTACAGAACATCTGGTTGAATGAGTCATCACTTGGGGTCAAGTAATTGATTCTGAGAGACGCACCCTCAATAGAAGATGAAATCCGAGAGGATTCTGCGTGGCATAGTGTGAGTCGTTAGTGGAGCGTGTGTGGTTTACCGGCACACTAATAGGGACTCACATAGAGCATGCCATTACAAAAAGGTACAGGGCCTCGGGATCCGTCCCATGGGCATCTCGCAAGAAAGGATATTCGGATTCTCAAAAAGACCAAAAGGTTTGGATTTTGTGAACAGCCTGAAAGATTTCCATCAATATGTCAGAAAGGTTTAAATTTCAGTTTCGCAAAATGTGCCAAAAGTTCTGGATTTTATGAATAGTCTGAAAGAGTCATATAATCGTGTCAAGGCCAGTGAGAGTATCGTTGTTATCTGCTATCATTGTATGTGGGTTACATACCCATTCTAGGAAACGTCTCTTATCATTACAAAGTGTAATGCCTTGGTGTTAAGAAACGGTTCGCTATGAAAGATTTTAAGAGATACAACATACTCAGGTGGTTGTGAACATCTATTAGATAGATCAGAATTCTGCCAATATGATCTTGATGAGATTCAAGATGCATAACCCTAGGAATGAAGTTTCCTATCATTGCAAAGTGTAATGAATTGGCATGAAAGAAACAAAGAAGGTGCAGCATGCTCACGTAGTTCATAGACATCTATCAGATAGATGAGACTGACAGTATTGACTTAGCCGTTGAGAATATGATCTTGATGGGATTCAAGATGCATAAAAAAATTCCCCGAAAGGAAATGGTTTCCGGAAATCATGACACAAGGATTATTGATAATCTTAGGATTCCGAAAGGGCTTGGAATGAGATTACATCAGGTTCCTCGAGCCTCTTGGACAAATCAGAAGTGTTATGAACATATCCTGATGACTTAATGCTTAGAGCATTGTATGTTGGATTCAGGATATTGCCTGGCTGAGAATACTGAATGGATTTTTGAACAGACGTGAGAAATCATTGGGAAATGATTAGGGTGATAGATTTGAAAGGGTTTTCAAATCGGTAATTGTTTACACCAGAACGTGGTGCTGTAGGACTTCATGGTTAAAGAATTTTGTTGGTTTCTGATGGAGCACGTGTGGTTCACCGGCACATCATGACACCTCGAAATTGTCTTAGGGTGTAGTCATGTAGACTAAAGACCCGAGAACCATGGGCAGTCACAGTACACATCACCGGAATGGAGTTGTGAGAGAGAATGATAGAATGACAAATTGAGATATCATCGGAAGAGTATCCGATAGGATCATCTGCAATAAAGTGTATAAGTGTTAGACACTTGGATACATAGAAAGAGTGAAAAGGTCATAGACATAGATATGAAAGGCTTGAATTGAAAGTTTAAAAGAGAATAAGAAACCGATAATAGTTATGATAAATCCGACTTGGTGATTACCTTGTGGAGACTTGGTAATAAGTAGGAGTTGCTGCCAGTCAGATTTTATGTTTCGCTTTTGCATGTTTACTTCCTGAATAATTGGATTATTCAAATATCCACAGTCGCTCATACTTTTAGGGAGTAAGTATGAAGGAAGACTGTCATGAATTGGTTTGTAGATTGTCTAAGGAGTTAGACATTGCAATAAGATTGCTGCAACGTTCATGAGTACTTGGAAATGGAGATTTGAGTATTGGATAAACCCACACTCAATAGATTGCGTCATGGATTACATCACGAGCAATGTTGAGACGATAATATCTTATGGTCTTAAAGTGGAGAGATATGAGTTATAATTTGCAAGGCGGTTGTTCATTGATAGTACGAAACCGCATCGGTAACTCGGTGTTATAAAACGTGCTGTTGTGAGTGATTTGTCGGGTAAAAGATATAACATATGAGTCGAAGCTTATTCGTCCCATGACCCTAACGGGAAACAGATATCTGTTAGCCACTCGATGATTTTGAAGTTGACTGAAGTGCTGGCCAGCTAGGACTAAATTGATTCGTTCAATTAGAAGTCTAAAAGTCATAAGCAAAATCGGAAATCGGGAAACAGTGTATCAGACAGAGATTGATCTCAATCCATGTCTCATGTCTGAAAATATCTTGTTGGACGGAGGATCATCTGATCACTTATCTATGGACAAAACTGACTAGGTCAGAGTTCGGCAGCAGTTTCTAGGAAGCTACAGTTTGCTGGTTAATTAGAGGTTAAATTGGTAATTATAGTCATAGACTTATCCAAGTGGGAGACTGTTGGATTAGGTGTCTAAGCCATGACTAATAATTTGTATTTACCTAATTAATAGTAGCAAAGTCCATTTGGGTTGCCCTCATAGCTGGAGGTTTGGTAGAAAATTCGGTAGAGAGAAAGATTGATTTATTATGAGATTAATAAATTAATAGAATTAAATATATGGTTTGTTAATATATTAAAGTGATAATATATTAATTAGAAACTATATTAATTAATTAGAAATTAATCTGGAATTAATTGGATTTAATTTGGTGATTAATTTAATTAATTAAAGGTGCAGGGGCTGAATTGTAATTATTCAATAGTTGAGTAAGTGACAATTTTGGCAAGGTATTATAGTCCACGAAATTATGGTTAGGATAAACCATAATTTCGATGATTAGATATTAGGATAAAGGGTTTTGAATTGTAAGATAAAGGTTTATCTTATTTGAATTCAAAAAGGTTTATCTCTAAAGGCTTATATGGTTATCAGTTGGAACCTATAAATAGGGAGCCCCATGCACACCATTTGGCACGACTTTTGCCTCTATTTTCTCTCTAAATTTCGTGGCTTACCTCCTAGCTTGGGTGTGATCTCATTTGAGGCAGGACACTTGTGCTGCTTAGCTTGCAAGAAACAACTAAAGGTTAGTTTTTCCTATTTTATTCTTTTAGTTAATTTTTGTTTTGCCTTTAGGAATTAGTTACATGTTCAAAGTAAGAAAACATAGATCCAATCTAGGTTGCATGTGAACTTAGGGTTTTAGTTCATAGATTTGCAGAAAACCTTTCATTTTTGTCACTTTTGGGCCATTTTAAAACCTTCATAAGTCATTCGTTATAACTCCAAATGGCCTGAATCTTTTTCCTATATTTTTATTATCTCAAATACTACCAAAGTCACCTTGAGGACTTTTTCTCAATTTCTTTTATATTTTGAGATACTATTTTTTTAAAGATTGTTCAATAAAATTTTACTTTTAGTCCTTTATTCCTCTATTTGCCCATCCATAAAACGTTTAAGTGTCAATTTATATATTATACGCTTAAAACTTTTTTTTCGTTGTCACACAGGGGGAGAAGTGGTTTACTCGGCTGGGCGCGGAGGACCCGTAGGGAGAAGGGCCAGTGGCAAAAGTACCAAGGACAGCCCTTCAAGGAACCAACCTGTGCATAGGAGTTGGTACCAACAATACGTGTTTCTAGAGTTATGTTATGTTGTATTGTATGTATGTGAATGCATTGATGAAATACACAAATGCATATGATTGGTATAACGTGTGAGTGTAGTGTGTGATCACTAAGCGTTTCTACTTACCCGTTGTATGATTCACTTTTGTAAGGCCCTCTAGGGAGGATAAAGGAAAGGCACTGACATGACCATAGCCATGCACATTCAACTTTAGATGATTTAAGTACATGAAATTTTTATTATGAATGTTTTTCTGGGATTTGACTTGACTTCTGCTACTTAAATTGATATTGGATAACTTTAATTAATTTAATTAATGTTTTATGACCTTGGTTTTATAACATGATGGTTAAACAAAGAAAAAATTAGGACGTTACAAGTTGGTATCAGAGCATGGTTTGAGGGATTTAGGTATGCGTTCCTGTTTGCCTAGACTCAAACCACAACTTAAAATATTTTCAAAGAGAAATTTTGCGAAATGAACAAGTCTGAAAGGAATGGAATGCGAGGCATGAAGTTAACCGGAGCTCAACGGGTATTGAGCCATATTATTTCAGTTTATGATTTTGCATGCTTAAAGTTAGAATTATGTGTAATTGTTGATTTATGATACTTGAATTACTTAGATAAGAATGCATTCTTTATGTACTTACATGTCTGTTGTGTGCTAGGAGGAACAATGTGTGCCTTAGGAACTATGTTGGTAGTTTACAATAAGAATGCCTTAGGCTATCCCTGATCAAAATCTCATAGACTTAGAATTTTTAATTTGACCTTATTGCATGTTATTGTTTGTTTGTTGCCTTAGGTTAGGATTAATCATTCAAATGCTTATATAATTTGATGTTATGCATGGCCAAACATACATGTTGTCCTTCGTCATCATTAGTGAATAACATGTAATAATGTGAGCTTGTAAGGTATATGGTTAGGGTAACCTAATAATGTTATTAAAACGTATAAATAAGTGGTGTAGCACAACCAGTGGTTAGGAAAACTACATGTAACTCTCGAAACAAATAGATATAGATGTAGACGGTTGAAAGTGTAACACCCCATTTTCATAAAGCTTTATATTGCTATGGTTTTAACATAATTCATGTCTTAAAGACATGAATATCAAAATGCGGTCCAACAATAACATTTGGTTTACAAGTTTATAACTATGGGCGTTACAAATTCATACCAAAATAAACCAAAGTAAGGAAGTTAGAATTACAAACAAGGCCGGTCCAAAAGTTTTTGGGGCCCGGGGCGATAGGAGAAACAAAGGCCCCAAAATTTTTTTTAGCAAAAACCATTTATAAAAAAATATTTTCTAGCGTTTTTCACAATGATAGTTTTAAAGATATATATATAGTTATAAAATTGCAAGTAGTCGTTTTTTAATACCTTGGTGTTTTCCTTCAATATTTGGAACTATTGTCATAACCTTGATTACTGATATAATTCATATTAAGATGTAATAATTTCAGTGCATCTAATAATTCATTCAAAATTCTTATCCCCGAAGTACCATTTGCTTTTAGAAGTTATATAAATATTCAACAACTTGTATTTGTTTGAAGACAAATTTATACATATATTATATAGGACATACAATTTTTGGGCCCCCTAAGACGATGGGCCCTGGGCGGCGCCCGTGTTGACCACCCTCAGGAATGGGCCTGATTACAAAACATTGCATCAACAAAAGTTCACTTTATCTAAAATCCCAATTTCTTTGGGTCATCTACTTGCTTCCATCCATCGTCACTACAACCTAGAATACATGGCATCAAAATAAATACGTAAGACGAAAACGTCTCATGACCTACATGAGTTTGGACTCAAAACCTTTGTAAATATAACTAAATCATTATTTCAAAACATTTATAAACATATAGTATAGCGAGATTTGTTGTCAAAAGCTTTATAAAGAAGCATGTATTGAGCTTTTGCTTTTAAAGCCTTTCATAACAATTCAAGTAATAATATTTCTATCATAAAACTTTCATTTTCATTTCCTTAGCTTTGACTGGTATCGTAGCATTCTTGATTTTTATACTTAAGGCCTTAATCACTCTTAGTGATACCCCAAGTCTGTATTAAGGTGGTACGAACATATCCAACCACCTCAGCATCTTATCACATGCTATGACTGGTATCTTAACATGCTTAATTTTTATACCGAGGACCTAAATCATTCTTGTTGATTGCCCCAGTCTATACTATAATGGATAGAACACAAGCAGTCCATTCTACATGCTTAGAATTTCTTTCTATAATTATCAGTATATAGTATATACTGATGGGTTTTGTGCAAACTATGAACTTAAATCACTTAAGTTTACATGCACCCTAATAAGGATCTATGTTTTCTCTATTAAATATATAACTAAGAACATAAGGTATATAATCAAAATTATATTCTAAAACAATTTAGAATTTCATACCTTCAAAGCTTTGGAAGCAAACACCAAGTATCGTGCCTCTAATGGCTCACACCCAGAACCAAGCAAGCAAGAAACAAGAGAGAGGGGAGGAGAGGAACTCTCCTTTTTGGTGTGAATATGAGGGGTGGAGGGGGTCTCTATTTATATTCTCCGGGTGATAAGTGATAAGGCATATAACTGCCTTATTTAGATTCCTGATATGATAAGGCTTTTATCACATAATTGAATCTACTTATCATTGCCATATATAGTTCCAATACCATATATGGGTTTCGAATTCCTTAGGCTCCAAGCCTTTGATTCATCCAAACCCATTAGGCAACCCTAATTGTCTGTTGCTCAACTATTGAACAATTACAATTCAGCCCCTACACTTCTAATTAATCCCAAATTTAATTCTAATTAATTTCTGATTAATCATTAATTAAATATTATGATTTCCAATTAATATATTATTCTCATAATATATTATTAAATCATATTTCTCTCTCTCTTTAAGTTATATTGTCCTCTACTAGGTTTTGAAAGCAACCCAAAAGGACTGTGCTGCTATCAATTCAAGTATATTCCTAAATTATAGTCATGGCTTAGACACCCAATCCAACAGTCTCCCACTTGGATAAGTCTATGACTATAATTCAATATATTTTTTTAAATTGACCAGAAAATTGTAGCTTCAAAAAGCCGCTGCCGAACTCTAACCCAGTCAGTTCTGTTTCCTAAGATAAGTGATCATATGATCCTCCGTTCTACAATATATCATTCGGACTAGAGACATGGATTAGAATCAATCTCAGTCTGATACTTTGTTTCCCGATTTCCGATTTGTGATGATATAGGACTTCTAATTGAACACATCAATTCAGTCCTGGCTAGACCTAGCACTTATAAGTCAATCACCAAATCATTAAGGGGCCCACAGATATCGCTTTTCTCGTTAAAGCAAAAGGAACAAATAAACATTGACTCATATGCTTGTGTGTTTTACTCATCAAATCTCGCACAACAATACGTTTTATAACATTGAGTTACCAATACGTTTATGTATTATCAATGCACAACCGACTCACAAATTTCAACTTATATGTCTCTGTTTCAAGATCATAAGATATTATCGTCTCAGAATTACTCGTGATATAATCCATGAAGTAATTCTCTAAGCGCGGGTTGGTCCAATACTCAAATCTCCATTTTTAAGTACTCATGAACATTGCAGCAACACTATTGATATGTCTAACTCCTTAGACAGTCTACAATTCAATTCATGACAGTCTTAATTCACTACTTACTTCTGAAAGTATGAACAACTGTGGAATTTTGAATAATCATATTATTCGGGAAGTAAAACATGCAAAAGCGAAACAAAAGGATCTGATTGGCAGCTACTTCTGCTAATTACCAAGTCTCCACGAGGTAATCACCAAGTCAGATTCATATAATACCGTTATATGTGTTTCTTGGTTTCTATTAAACTTTCAATTAAGATTTATATGTCTTATATGACCTTTACTCTTTCTATGTATCCAAAATGTCTTATATTGATACACTTTATTGTAGATAATCCAATCGGACACTTTTCCGATGATATCTCAATATGCCATATTGTCTCTTTCTCTCCTAATTCCATTCCAGAAATGGTGGTGTGTACTGTGACTTCTCATGGTTCTTGGGATCTTTAGTCCAGATGACTGCACCCTAAGACGATTTCAAGGTGTTATGATGTGCCGGTGAACCACATGCGCTCCATCAATATACCAATGAAACTCTTTAACCATGAAGTCCTTTAGCACCACATAAACTCCTTTCAAATTATTATTACATTCACCCTAATCATTTCTCAATGATTTCTCACGTGTGTTCAAATAATCCGTCCAGTATTTCCAGCGAGGTTGTATCCTGAATCCAACTTACTATGCTCTAAGCATCAACACATCAGGACAAGTTCATGACACTTATAATCGATCCAATTTTCGGCAGCTCATGGAAACTTATTTGTTCGATTCTGAACCCTTTTAGAACTTAAGGACTATTTATAATCCCTGTATCATGACTTTTGAAGACTTTTTCTCATGCATCTTGAATCTTATCAAGACCATGCTCATAATGGCTAGGTCTATACTAACGATTTCATCTATCTGATAGATGTTTGTAACTACGTGAATATCTTGTATCTCTTTTAGATCATGCCAGGTCATTACACTTTGTAATGACGAGAAACTCATTTCTTGAAGTCATGCATCTTGAATCTTATCAAGATCACACATACACTGGCAGGATCTACACTAATGATGTCATCTATCAGATAGATGCTTGTGACCACCTGAGTATGTTGTGTTTGTTCTAGACTTTTCATAGTGAATCATCTCTTAATGCCAAGTCATTACACTTTGTAATGATAAGAGACGTTTCCCAGAAATGGTATGTAACTGACATACATTGATAGACAGATCACAACGACACTCCCACTGGCTTTGACACGGTTATAGGACTCTTTTATACTATCATAAAATCCAAATCTTTCTGACATGATTAGAGGACTACTTTAGGCTATTCACAAAATCCAAACATTTGGCAAATTTTGAGAATCCAAATATCTTCTTGCGAGGTGCCCGTAAGATGAATATCGGGGCTGTGTACCTTTCTGTTTGGATATATCGGCATGTTCTAAACCCCTTTGGTTGTGTCTCACACGACCTTTATGTTTTCCATTTAAGGAAAACGGTTAATATCATCCAATCTTGCTATGACTCAAGTAGTGCAGTTATAGCTGACGATATTCCTTTAGATTCAGTTATGTTGAGAGCGTTTCTCTCAAAATCAATCATATGACTTTGAGTTTCGCTTCACTCAACTCATTCTTGCTCAGAATGTATGTATAATTCTATCTATGTTGCCTTCTTTTGATGATTTAATTACTCCCACGGGTTCTTAGGCCAGGTGTAACATCAATCAAATTTCACATTGATTGAGTCTCGCCCTTATGTTCTCTTGTTTGGCAGCAACCGGGCTCACCAATGCTTCCAAGTAGAAGGATTGCTTATCCAAACCAACTTAGTGTTTTACCACTAGTCGGTTGTCACTCATATCATAATACTTTTATGACGGTGACTAATACTACTGGTCTGAGAAGAGAAGGGTATGTCAGGTTTAATAGAAATCTGATCCTTGATCAAGTCTTAGTGGATACTAGAGGTTCTTTCATTTGGCTAATCCTTGAACTCCTTTAGGATCACTCTTGCTCCCACTATTTCCTTAAAATGTGAGTCCTTTCTAAAAGAACTCTTTTTTCATAAGTACCTGTGGCAAGACCAATGAAGTAACATGCTGATCAGGTTCAGGCCGGTCATTAGGTTCGGAAGAACGCTACATGACCCTGGACCCTCTATGTACAAGTGGGGTGAACCATGCTTTACACTTCAGACGGTGTCTGTGCAACCTACTTAGTCTAAGATGTGGTCGGAATATGTTGTTACAATCTGACTCGTTGAATATCTAATTTATTGAAAACTAATTGGAAGTGTATCTAATACGTTGAGGATCAAACTGTTTCAACCAATGCTCAATCTTCTTCCCTAAGACACATTATAACCATTAATGTTCTTGAAAGAGGATGAACTGTGAAACATTTTCTCAGTTTATGTTTCTCACTCAGACTATGTTGATATTTATAGCTCCTTTGAAATCCTTGAACAGTTCAAGGTTTAAATCACTTATTCTGATAAGTGACATCACATTTGTCATACTACTTGGCAAATATTATGAAGTATAACTAATTGTGGTTTTGTTTATAGATTTGAGCAATTTACTAATGTGTACATTGCTCATAATCTTAATGTCTTTTACATCTCCATGTAAATTTATGACTTTGTTAATTTGTTCAAGATATGCATTCATCATTTGACTCTAAGTCAACTGATTCCAAAATCCTGTCCATTAGATCTTTGGGTGATACATTTCTTGCAACAATTAATTTTATTAAGAACTCACTTCATCATGTGACTCTAAGTCAAATGATTCCAAAGTCCTGTCTATCTGGACCTTTGGTTGAAGCGATTCTTATAAAAGTTTACTTTAAGAATCATAGAAAACACAATTTATAAATCCAATACACTTTGGTCACAAGTTATTACCATTTATGCTTTCAACACATTCATACAACATTTTAAGAATAATTTAAAGAAAATAAAAATATCCTCAAACAATGTACTATATGATAACAATGTCATACGCATCTATAGGCTAATAACAAAATCAAATATCTAACTAAACTTCAAAAAACCGCACGAGCTCTTGATCCAATTCGAATGTGCTCCTATGCATCAATGTCCTGCATCCTACCGAGTCCCTGCATACAAAGCAAATGTGACAATCACATCGTGTATTAGGGAATTAAGGATCAGAAGTTTTTGAGTTTTAGATATATCTGAGTTGCCAAACGATTAGGCTTTGGAGTGTCTTCCAATCTTTCTATGATTGTATCCCACCCTGTGGATTCCCAGTAAGAGACATCTCAGAACCGGTCCAAACGATCTTGATCGTTTCTTGATGCGTCTCATCTCTAGACTCAATCCTGAAGTAGCTGAATCAGTGGAATTATGCATCTCTATGAATGACTCATACAAAGTCTACATCGAATACATTTCCATGACTGTCTTGTCCTGGTTTCCCTTCTAGTACATCTGGATGAACAGATCATACCGGCGATCAAGTTGTCGATGCTCAACTCTTAATTCATAGGGTGACCAAGTTTATACAGTTCGCATATGTATCCCTTAATCATGAGAACATGCAGACTGACACTACTTCATCTAGCTGGCACACTTCAAGCTATTTTGAAGATCCTAGTTCGTTCCTTTTCAACCGGCTTTCAGAACTTCTCCTCAACCAGTTGTGCTAACTTATATGGCCCTAGGAATTCTAAATCCCTGCGGATGTTGGGTCAATGGTCAATTAGCATAAAGCAACGAGCTTCTTCGGATTCATTAATCAAGAAGTTATGTTCATCACAAAGCTGCTGTGTGATGCCATGCTTCAGGGAGTGGACACTCAATCAGATATGGATTACCAGCAAAACTGAGAACCATTCTCCATTTGCGAAGTCATTCTACATAGTTCAGGCCAATCAGCCTTTTCATATTTAATAGATACTTTCTGAATCTCTCAAAAATGGGTGTTAGAGGAGGAGTAGAAGAGTTGACAATGGTTTCAGAAATTTATAAAATCATAATTTATAAGTTTAATTAATCCTTTTAAATAATTACCCAACTTATTATTTAATAAGGCTAGGACCCAAAATGCCCCAACTATGGTGTGAAGAGGGATGTCGTAATCACAACATAATGATCATTAAGGTAGATACACTTTTATCAATTTCAGTCTTATGAAATTCCTAGATCTGTGAGATTCATTGACCGAAGTCAATGGCATGTTTAATCTCATATTATGCTCTTTTATTTGTGACTGGGATGTCGAGGATCACAACAAGATGTGAATAACCATGCAAATCGCTTGGTAACCTCAATGTCATTTATCATCTCACATTGATGTGTCGGTTAACCACACACGCTCTATCAACAACGATAAATCATGAGATACCCATTACCACACACGCTCCATTAATGTCTCATAAAGTATAATGTGCAACTTCATGGGTTAGCATACTTTTCACATTTTCCTAAAGTAACTAGATTGTGATTAGGGTTCAAGTACTTTTGTCTAATAGCATTATACTTTTAATGAGATTAGGTTCGTCCTATCAAATCCGTTCTGCTAACGACACTCAACTAATCAAGGAAGCGGTGGGTGAGAGTGGACATCCATTCAACTGCCATTTTATAGGTAGTTTTCTTACACCCCCTTATAGACCAGTTTCGTGAATGAGGCATACTAGCGATTTGACTAACTTAATCTTATATATATATATATATATATATATATATATATATATATATATATATATATATATATACAAATATTAACTTTTAATAATAATATATATAAGATGTAAACATTTTAAAATATTTTGGTTTATCCTTTTGAATTTCGAAATTGAACAATTTAATTAAATTCAAAATTAAACCCAAATTGATTTAATATATGTCTTTTAACTAACTGTTCTTGCTTACTTTAGATCAGTGAGGAAGATTGTCCTTGCTGTTGCTGCATCAGGAATTGCATCCCTACTTTTACCCAATGACAGGACTGCACACTCGCGGTTGAATATACCAATTGACATCACAGAAACATCAACATGCAATATAAATAAGAAAACACAGCTATCAGAGCTTTTAAGACAAACATATATGATTATTTGGGATGAAGCAACAATGACTGATCGTAGGTGTTTTGAATGTGTTGATCGTACTTTAAAAGATATACTTGGAAATAAAGATGTTTTTTTGGTGGCATGTCGATGTTACTTGGTGGTGATTTTAGACAAACGTTACCAGTAAAACGAAAGAAATCAAATCCTGACATTTTGGCTTCAACATTGCCTAATTCATACCTTTGGTCACACTTCAGTTTATATAAGTTAACATATAACATGCGTCTTTCCACTGATATGCATTCTTCTTCAATGTCATCGGATCGTTCACGTTTCGCAGCATGGCTTTTGGACATAGGAAATGGTTCAATTGGAACAATGGATCCACTAAGCCCTGATTCAACGTGCATTGTTGAGATTCCTGAAGAGTTTCTGATTTTAGAAAAACAGCAGCCCTTGCAACAACTTATAAATTTTGTTTACAGCCCAGAAGTTTTATCTAATTGTTCGCCTGAGTCTCTTTGTAACAGAGCGATAGTCTGTCCAAAAAATGAGACAACATAGGATATCAATAATATAATTCTCAAGATGGCACCAGGTCAGATTGTTACTTATTATAGTACAGATAGCATAACTGCACAAACACGTCAAATGTCAGAACTTGAGGTTTTGTATCCAGATGAATATTTAAACAGTCTTGAATTTCCAGGTTTCCCACCACATAGTTTGCTTTTAAAAAGAAAAGCCCCGATTCTTTTTTTGAGAAATATGAGTCAAAAAGATGGACTATGCAATGGAACAAGGCTTATAGTTACGGAATTGTTACCTTCGTTGATAGAAGCTATCATCATGACGGGTACTTCAATTGGGAAACGTGTACATATCCTAAGAATAAAATTGATTCATAAGGACCCTGAGCTTCCATTTGTTTTTATTAGAAAACAATTTCCCTGCAAATTGTGTTATGCTATGACCATAAACAAGAGCCAAGGCCAATCGTTGCAGAAAATTGGGGTGTACTTACATATGGCTGTTTTCAGCCATAGTCAGTTGTATGTAGCATTATCAAGGGCCACGTCCCCTGAATCAATCAAAGTTTTGATTCTTGATGAAGACGAACAACCATGCAATTATACAAAAAATATTGTATTCAAAGAGTTGCTTACATACATAGACAATTTAGGAAGAAAGTGAAGAAAGTATAGACATATTATGTATATAAGTAATGATAGAAACAGAAAAAAAAACATATATATATATATATATATATATATATATATATATATATATATATATATATATATATATATATATATATATATATATATATATTTGTATATTATGCAAATGATAATATAATCTGTTTTTGGCAATTGTAGATGACGATAATATCAGAGTTAAAACATGGGTGTAGTGGATCAGCATTACAAGTTCGGATTATTCAGAAATGGATACCCCACTACAGAAAGTTTGAAACTTGGTATCTCGCTGTTGATAAGAATGTACTTCCCTTTCTAACTTATACTTACTTTATATAATAAATTTTATACTTTTTATTAAGCTTTTTAAACTTGCTACCTCACCGTTTATAAGAATATACTTCCCTTTGTAATCTATATTTACTTGATACAAAAATTTTCATATTTTTTCTTAGGAATGTGCTATTTTTACAGGGTGATGCAGTTGGGATTCTTGGACAAAATGCTGGTCAAAAGTTTTTAGAATCAATGTTGCATCTCAACAAATGTTATAAGATCGAGAAATATTCCTGTTCTGACACACCACGCCACCAAAGAATGCTCAAAAATCCAATCAACTTGAATCTTGGCCGTGATTCAAAGATAACTCCTGTTCAAGATATTCAAGATATCCCAAAATCATCGTTTGATTTTGTGACTATTGAAAAACTGAATGGATTCATTGATAAACCCGAATATTATCCAGGTAAATAACGCCACCTTTCCATTTACAAGTTCTATTAAAGCATCCCCTCATTCATACTATATTCTATGTGTATTTTCTACAGACATTATTGGGAAGTTTAAAAAGAAAATACTGAGCAGCAAAAAAGATGGTGATCCATTGTTTATATGACATTAGTTGATGAGATGTAAGAAATAATAAAAAAAAGCGTATATGAACTATATAATATATTGGATACTAAAAAAACCTTCATTTTTTTATTTCTACAGGGGACAGGAAGTAATGTCAACGTTATGGAAAGAATGTATAGAAAATGAGGAAAAATTTAACCAACGTTTGATGACAACCATAACACCTGGAACACCCATAGCAATAACAAACGTAAAACCAACGGTCTATGGAGGTAACTAACTGCATCCTCAGCTTTCAAATGCTTCTTTGTTGAAATTCCTTAATTATATTAACAATTTCACTGATTAAAACAAATCTATTATTGTTACAGCAACGTATCCTTCCATGACAATTGAAGAACTGTTAACCAAAACACATTCTTACCTACTTGTAAGTTATAAAATATTTGGAAGGAAATGTTTCCCTAAAATTCTCTTAAATAATGACATGACATTTTGGCAGGGGAAAACGATCTGTGTAGAGTCGAGAATTATCGATTTTGATAGTGAGGATAGTTGGTTTATATCCATATGTGACAAATGCAGAGTCTGAATACATACACAAGGGAATGCATGGTTTTGTGTTACCCATGGTGTTGTTCAAAATCCGGTGTTCTTGTAAGTTTATATTTTTCTAACTTTATGTTGTCTTATTTAATTATATTTGTTATAACTGTAAAAATATACATTACATCTTCAGTTTACATGTCATATTGGATGATGGAACGCAAACTGTTAAAGTTATGACCACAGACACTTCTGTGAAGAAATTGACTGGAAGTACATGCGAAAAGTTTGTTTTACAAGATGGATATGATGATCGAAAAGTGATCCCCCTGATTTCGAAAAACACAAAACTAGGATATTCAAATTCTACCTCGAAATGACCAAAAGGTTTATTGCAGATAAAATAAATTTCATTATTGTTGATTTCGTTCCTGTGAGGACACCGACAATAGGTCCACCACCACCCACACCAAATACTGATACCATTGAAAAACCTGTCCAATCAATCCCCAAAACCCATGAAGAACCTCAATCTTCGGTAGCTAAACGTTTGCCCTTTGGTGATACAAGTACGTAAATACATGCAAAGCTTATTGTAGGAATAATATAACAAAACAAATGTTTACGTTACAGATGACATTGACATCATCAACCCCACCAAACGCCGTCGTTACAAGGACTAACAGAAAATATGGTGACAAATCTTCTAATGCATCGCCGGCAATGGTGTTCTCTTTTGTAGATGTAAGACTAAACATCAACAAAGTCAGTGATTGCATGAAAAACTATGTTTTTGTGAAAGGTTTTCTGCAAACCATGAACTAAATAACCTAAGTTCACATGCAACCTATGAGGATCTATGTTTTCTTCTAATTGAACATATAACAAAACCTAAAGGCCATAAGAAAATTAACTAAAAGAATAAAATTAGAAAACCAACCTTTTAGAATTTTCTGGAAGCTGAGCAGCAAAAATATCCTACCTCAAATGAGATCACACCCAAGCTAGAGGAGAGAGTCACGAAAATCTTGAGAGAGAATGAGTAAAATGGCGTGCCAAATGGTGTGCCTAGGGCTCCCTATTTATAGGTTCCAACAGATAACCAGATAAGCCTTTAGAGATAAACCTTTTTGAATTCAAATAAGATAAACCTTTATCTTACAATTCAAATCTATTTATCCTAACTTATTATTATCAAAATTATATATATTTAATATATAAATTCCGTGGTTATTGTCCTTGCTAAAATTGTCACTTACTCAACTATTGAATAATTACAATTCAGCCCCTGCACTTTCAATTAATCAAATTAATCACCAAATTAAATCCAATTAATTCCAGATTAATTTCTAATTAATTACTATGGTTTCTAATTAATATATTATGACTTTAATATATTAATAAACCATATATTTAATTCCTATTGATTTATTAATCCCATAATAAATCAACCTTTATCTCAACCGAATTTTCTACCAAATGTCCAGCCATGAGGGCAACCCAAATGGACTGTGCTTCTATTAATTAGGTAAATACTAATTATTAGTCATGGCTTAGACACCTAATCCAAAAAATTTTGTTCATGTAAAAAAGAAGTTAGCATTTTGCAATTGCTTGACTAAGTTAAAACAGCTATAGAAGATGATGTTTGAATGCTTACTCAAAAGAAATCATATATTTTGTAAATGCAACGGACATTATCATTATTATATTAATGTTTATGAAGTCTGTTAAAAACATTTTGTCAAAAAAAATAATAAAAATAATCCCCCTATCAACAAACCTTTATAGGCGCCCAATATAACGACTCATATGTTTTATACATCTAATGAATATTAGTCTTATAATGTTAATATTTATGAACTACTGTAGAAAACATTGTTGGATTAGGTGTCTAAGCCATGACTTTATATTTATATTTATCTTGTTAATTGAAGCATAAGTCCATTTGGGTTGCCCTCATAGCTGGAGGTTAGGATAGAGTTCAGTAGAGTAAAAGGTTGATTTATTAATTGTTTAATAAATAAATAGAATTAATTAAATGGTTTATTAATATATTTAAGTGTTAATATATTAATTAGAACCTATAATAATTAATTAATATTTAATCTATAATTAATTAGATTTAATTTAGTGATTAAATTAATTAATTAATAGTGTAGGGACTGGTTCTGTAATTATTCAATAGTTGAATATTAACTGGCCAGTGTACAAGGGTGGAAAGTGGCGAGTTTATGGTGTGGGCACCATAAATCTCGAAACCCTAATTAGGGTTTAGAGGAAGCCTTGCCCAAGTGGTAAAAGGCTTACCAAAGATGGGCTCTAGGGTTTCAAGTTGTACCACCCGAGAGCTATAAATAGGGATCCCCTGGGAACCCTAATCCTGCGCCATTTTTCACTGTGATTACTCTGCTGGACTGTCTTCTCCATTGCTTTGGGTGTAACTTGCATTTGAGGCAGGATCTTTTTGCTGCTAGCTTCAAGAACAAGATCAAAAGGTTGGTTATTCTTAATTTGATCTTTAGAAATTATTATTGGCCTTAGGTTTTAGTTTATAATCTTCATAGAAGAAAACATAGATCATCTTAGGGTTGCATGTGAACTATAAGTTATTATTTGTTCATTGATTGCTAGAAAACCCTTCAGTGGTATCAGAGCCAGCTTGTTTTCTTATGAATTTGATATAAATTGTTTATATGTTCATTGGGTTTTCGAAATTAAACCCTTGAGAGGCTATATTTTCGTCCATGGTGGCTAGGGTTTCAAAAACCCTAGCCTCCCTTGCCTTATCTGCGAATTGCATGCTGCCTAGAATAGTTGGTTGTTATTTTTGGTAACTAGATCTTCTGAATAACTTGAACCTTTATTCCTTGCATGATAATTTCGAGATTTAGGGATTAAATTAGGAAAATTAATTTGATTAATTTTGTGATTCCCTTGTTTGATTTAATTAGTTTAATTAAAAATTTTAATTAAAAGACCAATTAAGTCACTTAAAGATTTAATTTAAATTTTCAAAAAATTCCTAAAAATTTTCGAAAATTAGTAATAAATTAAATCTAAAATTTTTTAATAAGATTAAAATATGTCTTATATATTTATGATTAAAAGTTAATATTTATATGTAAGATTAATGGTTAGTCTTACCGTTAGTAGGCCTCATTCACAAAACTGTCCTATAAAGAGGGTATAAGGCGACTGCCTATAAAATGGTAGTCTAATGAGTATCCACTCTTACCCACCGCTCTCCTGTTCAGTCGAGTGTCGTTAGCTGAACGGGTTTGATAGAACCGCTAAGCCTCTTAAAAGTATAATGCTATAATTGAAAGTACTAGAACTTTGAACAAAATCCCAATCTAGTTACTTTAGGTGAAAAAAAATGTGAATTAGTTGCTAATCCATGAAGTTGCACATTGCACCTTGTGAAACATTGGTGGAGCGTGTGTGGTTAACCGGCACACCAATAGGGGTTCACAAAGAGTTGCAATGGGTTTCTCGATCTTACCATTATTGGCGGAGCGTGTGTGGTTAACCGGCACGTCAATTAGAGATGGTAATTGTCTTCGAGAGTACCAAGCTAACTTGCATGGTTATTCACACCCGATTTGTGATCCTCGGCATCCCAGTCACAAACAGTGGGGCACATCCGAGACTAAACATGCCATTGAATAGTTCAATGTGTCTCAACAGATCTAGGAATTTCATAAGATGAAATTGATAAGTGTATTATCTACCTTAATGACCATTATGTTGTGATTACGGCATCCCTCTTCACATCATAGTTAGGGTATTTTGGGTCCTAGCCTTAATAAATAATAAATTGGGTAATTATTTAAAAGGATTAAATTAAACTAATAAATTCTGTTTATTGTAAATGTCTGAATCAAGTGTCTATTCTCCTCCCTCACCCATTTCTGAGAGCATTAGAAAGCACCTACCAAATATGGAAAGGCTGACTGGCCTTAACTGTAAGGAATGGCTTCGCAATTGGAGACTGGTTCTCGCCATTGCTGGCAAGCTTCATCTCACCGAGTATCCGATCCCGGTTCCACCGGAACAAGTCATTATAAAGAGTTTTTATGATAAGCACGACTTCTTAGTTGATGAATCCGAAGAGATTCGTGACCTCATGCTATTGACCATTGACCCCGAGTTCCGCAAGGATTTTGAATCCTTGGGGCCATATGAGTTAATGCAATCGGTTGAGGAAAAGTTCCAAAAACCAGTTGAAGAGGAACGAGCTAGGATCTTCAAAAGACTTGCAGAGTGTAAGCTAAAAGAAGGAAGTAGCATCGACTCACATGTTCTTCAGATTGAAGCATACATAGGCGAATTGTACGAACTTGGTTATTCCATGAGTCGGGAGATGAGTGTTAACATTCTACTCGCTTTGCTGATTAGCAAGTACGATCTGTTCATTTAGACGTACAGAAAGGAAGACCAGAAAAAGACCTTTATGGAAATGCGTCAACTGTTGACTTTATACGAGTCACTCTTGGATAGGCATGGCTCCAATGGTTCAGCTACTTCTGGATTAAGTCCAGTGAAAAGTCGCAGCAAGAAACGATCCAGATCGTCTGGACATGTCTTAAACTGGAAATCCACGAAATCGGATACAGTCACGGAAAGATTGGAATATGCTCCAATCAAAATATTTTGAAAGCTCAGGTATATCTAAAAACCTCAAAACTCCTGTTCCATAATTCCTTGAAGCATAATGTGATAGTCACATTGTGGTTTGTATGCAGTGAATAAGTAAGGTACGAGACTCTGGCGCATAGGAGCACATTTGGGTTGGATTTCCAGCTCGTGCAGTTTTGAAGTTTAGATATATATTAAAATATTGTTATTAGCCTTTAGATGTGTTTCGACATTGTCTATCATATATTACATTGTTCAAGGATTATGTTTTAGTAAAATTATCAATTTTCTTTTAACACATGTTGTTTGAAATTATCCTTGAAATGTTGTATGAATGTGTTGAATGCATGAATAGTAATAACTTGAATATTAATCCAAAGCGTTTGGATTCAGGAATTGTGTTTTTTATGATTGTTAATGTTATAAGAATCAATTCAACCAAAGGTCCAGTTGGACAGGACTTTGGAATCATTTGACTTAGTGTCTCATGATGAATTGAGTTCTTAATGTGTCAAGAAATGAATCAACCAAAGATCCAGTTGGACAGGACTTTGGAATCATTTGACTTAGAGTCAGATGATGATTAAGTTCTTTATAAAGCACAAATGGCAAGAAATGAATCACCCAAAGATCCAGAGGATAGGATTTTGGAATCAGTTGACTCAGAGTCAACTGAAGATTGCAAGTCTTGAACAGGATTAACAAAGTCATAAAATTTACATAGAGATGTAAAAGACATCGAGATTAGGAGCAACGAACACATCAGTTGCTGTGTATTGCTCGAATCTTCAAATAGAACACAATTGTTTGTACTTCGCGATATTCGTCACTTGGTATGACGAATATGGCTACGCTTATTGATAGTGGCATTTTATTACTTCTTTTATAGTTTATTTTAGCATCGTTACCTTTGTTTTTATTTAGTTTGCCCGTATTATTTTGTTATTTCTATTTTTTAGTTATTTCGGATACTTTCGTGGTTTTATGTTTAATTTGCAGGAATTACGGATGCGGAGCGGAACGAGCCGGAACGAGCAAGTAAAGCGGGCTAAAAGTGACTAATTGGACGCAACGTATGAGCTAATAGAAGACGAGCTTTGGATATTTGATGGAAGATCGTTATGGCTAAGAGCTAAACTTTGGGCTAGATAGTCGTGGGCTTACTGTTGCTGTCGATCTAGTGTGTCAATATGGGCTCGATTGGACTTGGGTTGGACCGCTGTTTGACAAAAGAAAAAGAACCCAAAGTAGTGGAAACATTATTGTGCGGTAGAGTGATTGTGAGGATGTGAAGTAAACGTGCGACCGAGTGAATGAAGAACAAACAACCATGCATACGTGAAAGAGTGCGGCCGAGTGTTTGGAAAAGAAAGGAATATTCGACCGAGAAACTCATGCAAACCCAAGTAAAAATCTCTTGTGCGATCGAACAAGTGCAAGAACAAAGAGGCGATGCGATCGAGTAATAACGAATTGAGACAAAAACCAAGTGTGCTGGCCGCACACTTTTGTGAGCAATTTTTGCTCTGCCCGCACAAAGTTCGTATTTTCAATCAGGGAGAGTCCGATTAGTTTGGTTTTTGTTTTGTGCGGCCCGCACACTTTTGTGTGGAATGTTTGCTCTGCCCGCACACAAATTCAAATTCCAATCAGAAGAGTCTGTTTACTTGTGTTTCTTTTTGTGCGGCTCATTCATTCTACGAAGGAAATTTTCATGCGGCCGAGTAAAATGAAATGAGGGTTATATTTGTAATTTTTAAATGTCTTTAAGTTAGGGTTTTTACCCTCAATCAAGGAGTTCGAACAACAGACAGACGGCGGAAGTTCCTGGAGGTTTCGGGAAGCTTTGGAAGAGAAGAAAGCTTAATCTTCAAACTCTTGATTTAATTCTTATGTTTGGTACATTTCTTATTGTTTTCTTGTTTATTGTTTTAGCTATGCTTGGCTAAAACTCTTAATTTCAATATTGGGTGTTAATCTTTGAGCAATTAGAACATTTTGAATGGTTTTATGAGTTTAAGTTCATCCATGAATGAAATATTTGTTTGAAACTCTGTATGATTGTTCTTGTGTTTACTTCCATGGTTTAAATGTTTGAATGATTATTGTTAATTACTTCTTTAATTACGTAATTGATTTTAGAAGTAATTTGGTAACAAATGGTTTTTATGGATGCTTATTATCTCATAAATAATCATAAGATTTTATTCTCTAAAAATTAAAGTGCAAGCTTTTGTAACTTTTGTTTAGGATTGGTGATTCTTTGAACTTAATGCTAATCAACTTATTTGAATCAAATGCTTATTTGAGTCATGATTTTGATTAAGACGGATGTTAAGAGCTTTTCTAATGTCTTTATGAATTAAGAAGGTCTAGATGACTCAAGCTTTTGAGTTGTTATAGCCAATGTGGTTGAACATAGACATTGCACCATAAACCATGATGATAAATGAACTAGTTGTGCTTAGATTATAAACCCAATATTGATCTTTTACTCATTATTGAATTTCACTCTTTTAAGTTACTTGTTTTTATTGAAATCATTTCGCCAAAATTTGTGACTTATTCTCGTTTTTACTTTCAACTAAATCAATCAAACCCCCCTTTTTATTTTATTTTGTTTAAAAATATATATCGTTTTGAATTGATCGCATTGATTTACAAATTGAACCAATCTCCGTGGATACGATCCTTTACCGCTATACGCAAATTTGTGTACTAGATATAGGGTTTATTTTTGTTGGCCTCGACAACCACCACTTATCAGAATAAGCGATTGAATTGCAACCTTGAACAGTTCAAGGACTTCAAAGGAAGTACAAGATCCACAGAACCTGAGTGACAATATAAACCAGGAAAATGTTTCACAGTTCATTCTCTTCCAAGAACATTAATGGTTATAATGTATCTTATAAGAAGATGATTGAGCATTGGTCGGAACAGTTCGATCCTCGATGTATGAGATACATTATCAATCAGTTTCCCATAATTTGAATATTAAACCAGTCAGACCATATTCCGACCACATTCTATACTAAGTAGGTTTTGGAGACACTGCCTAAAATGTGAAGCTGGGATTATCCCACTTGCACATAGGGTCTTGTAGTGTTCGTCTGAACCTCATGACTAGCCTGAACCGGATCAGCAATGTCGTTTCACTGGCTATCCCGCTATACCTGTAAAAGAAGAGCTCTTTTAGAAAGAACTCATGTTCTTAGGAAACAGTGGGAGTTGGGACAGTCTTGAATGAGTTCAGGATTAGCCATGTGATAGAACCTTTAGTCATCACTAGGCTTAGAGCAGAAATCAGATTTCTATTTTAATACTGACATAATCTTCTCTTGACTAGTAGTTTTAATCACCATCATAAGTAGTTATGATCGAGGTGACATACCATTTGGTGGTAAAACACTATAGTTGGTACGGATTATCAATCCAACTACTTGGAAGCATTGGTGAGCCCGGTTGCTGCCAATTGAGAGAACCTTAGGACGAGATACAGTCTATATGACAGTTTGATTGATTTTACAACCGGTCTAAAAACCAGTGGGAGTAATTGAATCATCAAAAGAAATCAACATGGACATAAACGTACCTTCAGAACATCTGGTTGAGTGAGACGATACTCAGAGTCAAGTAATTGGCTCCGAGAGAAGCACTCTCAATAGAAGATGAAATCCGAAAGGATACTGCATATTGTAAGTCGTTAGTGGAGCGCGTGTGGATCACCGGCACACTAATAGGGACTCACAAAGAATATGCCAGTATAAAGGTACATGGGCCCGGGATTTCCCCGCGGGCATCTTGCAAGAAAGGATATTCAGATTCTCGAATTATGCTAAAGGATTGGATTTTGAGAATGGGCTGAAATATTTCCATTAAGATGTCAGAAAGCTTGGATTCTCAAAATGTGCCAAAAGTTCTGGATTTTGAGAATAGTCCATAACCGTGTCAAAGCCAGTGGGAGTGTCGCTGTTATCTCCATATGTAGGTTACATACAGTTTCTAGGAAACGTCTCTTTTCATTGCAAAGTGTAATGACTTGGTGTTAAGAGACGGATCGCTATGAAAGACTTAATAAAGATACGACATACTCAAGTGGTTATAAACGTCTATGAGATAGATCCAAACTCTGCCAAGATGATCTTGATGAGACTCAAGATGCATAGCTCAGGAAAGAAGTTTCCTATCATTGCAAAGTGTAATGATTTGGCATGAGAGATATAAAGAAGGTGCAACATACTCACATAATCCATAGACATCTATCAGATATATGTTATCATCAATATAGACCTAGCCACAGTAAACATGATCCAAGATGCATGAGAAAAGTCTCCGAAAGGATATAGTTATTGAAAGTCGTGACACAAGGATTATAAGTAATCCTAAGATTCCAAAAGGGTTTGGAATTAGATTATATCAGATTCCACGAGTTTCTTGAATCCATCAGAAGTGTCATGAACATGTACTGATGACTTAATGCTTAGAGCATAGTGAGTCAGATTCAGGATATGACCTGGCTGGGAATACCTAATGGATTCTGTACATACGTGAGAAATCATTGGAAAATGATTAAGGTGCATGTTAATAGTAATTTAAAAAGAGTTTCAAATAGTAAAAGACTTAATGGTTAAAGAGTTTCGTTGGCATTCTGATAGAGCGTGTGTGGGTCATCGGCACATTGTAACACCTCGAAATAGTCTTAGGGTGCAGTCATGTGGACTAAAGATCCCGAGAACCATGGAAAGTCACAGTACATAGAATGGAGTTGTTAGTGAGAATGACAGTATGACCAAAATTGAAATATCATCGGAAGGATATCCGATCGGATAAAGTGTATAAATGTATGACATTTTGATACATAGAAAGAGTGAAAGGTCATCCAGAAATAGATACATAACATGAATTAAAAGTTTAAAATGGAATCTAGAAACCGATAATAGTTTTATGAAAAATCCGACTTGGTGATTACCTCGTGGAGACTTGGTAATTAGGCAAGAGTAGCTGCCAGTCAGATTTTAAGTTTCGTTTTTCGCATGTTTCACTTCCTGAATAATTTGATTATTCAAAGGTCCACAGTCGCTTATACTTTTTGGGAGTAAGTATGAACGAAGACTGTCGTGAATTAGTTTGTAGATTGTCTAAGGAGTTAGACATTGCAGTAAGACTGCTACAACGAGTACTTAGAAATAGATATTTGAGTATTGGATAAACCCGCGCTCAATAGATTGCTTCATGGATTACATCACGAGCAATGTTGAGACGATAATATCTTATGATCTTGAAGCGAAGACATATGAGTTGAAATTTGCGAGTCGGTTGTGCATTGATAATGCGTAAACGCATCGGTAACTCGATGTTATAAAACGCATTGTTATGTACAATTTTGACAAGTAAAAGACACAAGCATATGAGTCAAAGCTTATTCGTTCCTTGACCCTGATGGGAAACATATATCTGTAGGCCGCTCGATGATTTTGAAGTTCACTAAAGTGTTGGCCAGCCTGGACTAAATTGATGTGTTCAATTAGAAGTCCAAAAGTCATAAGCAGAATCGGAAATCGGGAAACAGAGTATCGGACAGAGATTGATCTCAATCCATGTCTAGTGTCTGAAAATATCTTGTTGGACGAAGGATCATATGATCACTTATCTATGGATAGAACTGACTGGGTCAGAGTTCGGCAGCAGTTTCTTGGAAGCTGCAGGTTGTTTATTAATCATAAGATAGATTAAAGTCATAGACTTATCCAAGTGGGAGACTGTTGGATTAGGTGTCTAAGTCATGACTTTATATTTATATTTATCTTGTTAATTGAAGCATAAGTCCATTTGGGTTGCCCTCATAGCTGGAGGTTAGGATAGAGTTCAGTAGAGTAAAAGGTTGATTTATTAATTGTTTAATAAATAAATAGAATTAATTAAATGGTTTATTAATATATTTAAGTTTTAATATATTAATTAGAAATTATAATAATTAATTAAGATTTAATCTAGAATTAATTGGATTTAATTTAGTGATTAAATTAATTAATTAATAGTGCAGGGACTGGTTCTGTAATTATTCAATAGTTGAATATTAACTAGCCAGTGTACAAGCCAGTGTACAATAGTTGAATATTAATTAGCCAGTGTACAAGGGTGGAAAGTGGCGAGTTTATGGTGTGGGCACCATAAATCTCGAAACCCTAATTAGGGTTTAGAGGAAGCCTTGCCCAATTGGTAAAAGGCTTACCAAAGACGGGCTCTAGGGTTTCAAGATGTACCACCTGAGAGCTATAAATAGGGATCCCCTGGGAACCCTGATCCTGCACCATTTTTCACTGTGATTACTCTGCTGGACTGTCTTCTCCATTGCTTTGGTTGTGACTTGAATTTGAGGCAGGATCTTTTTGCTGCTAGCTTCAAGAACAAGATCAAAAGGTTGGTTATTCTTAATTTGATTTTCAGAAATTATTATTGGCCTTAGGTTTTAGTTTATAATCTTCATAGAAGAAAACATAGATCATCTTAGGGTTGCATGTGAACCATAAGTTATTATTTGTTCATTGATTGCTAGAAAACCCTTCAAACATTGTAGCAAAAAAGTTGATATAAGTGGTACGACGTTTTACGTACATTCCGTTGTTTCATTTAAAGAAATTATGTTAACTAATAAAAGTTCAATTAAAAGTTTTTATATCCTCTTATTAACTAACCTATATATGCACTCAATATAACCACACGAATTACAAAATAAAAAACGACAAACTTAAAAGATAAAACCTCTACTATATACCTACAAAAGGATGTTTTACGTGTGCTAACAATAACTGTCTTCATTCCACATCATTTATAAAAAGACAAATCATATGACACGTTGCATTTGATAAAGAATAGATTCTCCACGTATCACTCATATTTTTAACCTTTTCTTTTAATTTTAAGCGTAAAGAGAATTTTTTTTTTAATGTGAAAGACCATATAAATCTACGCAACCTTTAACAAAAACAATAAAGAAGAACGTTCAACACCATCGACTGCCGTTCAGAAGCACCTACAATCAACATGGATTCTTCTTCTTTTCCATTTAGTAATCAAGCCCAAAAGACAAAGGAATTCATAATACAGCAAAAAAGGAGCTTGACAGATTATATGAACAACAAAGCCTTCTAATGGATATTGTAAACGCTGCAACACAGAACCACGACACTCTCAATGCAATTATTCAAGGTTTACATCAAGGTGTCGATCCAACTACTATTGAAGCAGCAATTAAGAACGCAAAGGAAGTACAATCTCACAACACAAATAATTGAATCCATTGAGTCAATAACATCACTTCAAGAAAAGATCAAGAAAGTGTTGGAGACTATAGATGGTAACTGAAAATTTTAATAACTTCTTCTGTTTTATATGTACATGTAAACTGTTTTTAAGTATTTAATGCATTTTGTTTCTAAGTTATTACAAAGTTGAAAAAAAAAATATACTTTACCAAAGGTTTTCCTAAATATCTATAAGCACAGCTTGCAAACCATTCACAATATGCAAATGCAGTTATTACTTACATTAAACAATTACAAAATTTATTATAAAAATCCCTTTTTTGGATAATAAAAATTCCATTATCTTTCTAAGCTGTTATAAAATTGAAGAAAAAAATATCTATACTTTACCAAAGTTTTCCGTAAGTATATCTAATGACGTTTTTCAAACAAGTCGCAATATGTAAACATGTTATTAATTACATTAAATACCTACAAATTTTTTTATGAAAATCGCTTCTTTTGGATAATAATAAATTCCCAACAAAAATTTAAAATACGAATTAAAAAAAATTCTAATTGAAAAAAAAACTCGATTATAAAATGGCTATCATGTTACCAACGGAAAATTCTAACAATTAAATTGATGTACAATTAACAATTATTATTTTCGTTATGCAAACATACAATTTTCTTTTTTATAACCTTTTTAACACAAACCGTTTTACACGAATAGAAAAAAGTAACAATATCATAAAGAAAATAAAAAACTATTAATCCCATTAAACCCTTTCAATTTCCCAACGATCATAATGCACAACATTTAATATCTGGTAATCATGACTTATCGCAATCAACAGTTTATTTTATCCCCCGACCATTATTACTATATATAATTAAATTACAACCTGTTTCTAGAAGGATTGCTGGGTAGGGGATGTTTTGGGGTTTTAAGGGGGGTGCTTTGTTTCCGTTTCTATTCTTCGGCCACGTATCGTTTTACTTTTGAGTCATCTCTCTTCTTTTCACGCGTACTCACTGCGCAGATCAACCAAAGCTATGAGTCCTTCGAGGGTTTTGCGAACTGGGTTTATTCTAATGGCGATTTTGTCTCAAGATGTACGCCTCCCGAAATTGCAGGTAAAAAATTGCCGATGCTTATTTACAGTACCGATGATTACTTAAAAGCTGGCTTGATTGTAGCTTCAATTGTCTTTCGAGTCAACAGTTTTTAGTATATGAGCATGTTAGCAGTTGCCTTTTGTTTTCTGTGTTCTGATTCAGAGTGCAGAGCATAAAAGAACAAAAACCTAAACTATGTAGGAATTGGATTTGCTGAAGCAAAAGTAGGAGTAAACAAGCCATTATTAATTCCCAAAGACTTCACAATAGTTATTGATGTTGCAGGTTTCCTCTCAGATGGCCAGGTATTAGATTTCCTTCCAGTTGGAGATGGGATTGCACGTGTTTATGGGTTGAACGAGATTCAAGCTGGGATTGGCCAGGGTCTTCTTCGGCGTGTTATTCATATGTTCCTGGTATGCAATCACTTATTCCCATCTAGATTTTAATCCCTCGATTTGGTTTAGCTGTACAAGACTAAACTAAATTCCACATCCCCAACTTCTCCATTCTCGGTTCCCCTTTATTGTGCTGTTAAAAAATTTCAATTTTGGGTTTAGATTTCATCCATCTTCTGATGAAAGTTCAGAAAATGAGGGTTCAGAAGACGATGAAGAACCACAAAAATGTAAGGTTAAGCCATCTGAGACAAAACCAAATGCAAAAGTTTAAGTGAGTTCATTTTATGATGATGATGATGAAAGCTCTGATTAAGTTCACAATATAACAAGATCTTGCTCCAAGACATCCACGACGTGGAAAAGAAGGGGTTTATAGATTTTGGTGACTTTGTTAGGTCACTTAACGTATTCCAGCCTAAAGCCCTGAAAAAAGACAAAATTAGTTGTAAGTTAATCACCATAATTGTATATTATAATCACCAACTTCATATCAATGGTCTTTTAATACTATTTGTTTATGTCTGTTTCAGTTTCGTTCAAGCTTTATGATATACATGGATCTGGATTGATCAAGAGCCAAGAGGTCCATTTGCACAAGTTTCATGTCATATGCTTTTACATTTCTACCCATTACACTCAACTATGAGTTCGAGAGATTTTTAAACATTTTTTTTATATTTAATTGATTGGTTCTCAAAATCAAGTGACCGCTGTGTCAATTTTTTTATAAGGATAAGTAAAAATGCACAACAAATTAAACTGTTCGATGAAATTTTGTGTCTATGAAGCTTAATAAAGTTGATGACCATCAGATTATCGATTAGACTTGAATTTTTTTGTTGCAGATAATCTACATGCTCAATCTATTCCGGTATCTTTCTAAACCCCAGCTCCCACATGTTAGTGTTTTTCGTCTTCATTTTGCACCTATTCAAAAGTTTATGTTTCAATTTTGTTGTTTGTAATGTTCTTTTTCAGATTTGTTGGTATCAGTCTTTTTTTTGTAAGTTGTTTTTCTGCGATTACCAAGTGGGAAATCAAACCGAGGGGAATAAGAATCAAACTTTTCTCCGATTTCTGCCTTCAGATTCACAATGAATTGATTTTTTCAGGTAAACCCTAAACCTCTAATATCTTTATAGTGCCTTCTTTTTTTGGCTTAAAGGAGGCAAATATTTCACGTTCACTTTATGTGTTCTTGCGATAAATTTGGTTTTGTTTGATTGTATAAATCACTATTCCTGAACAGAAAAATGGCAAGTGCTGAAAGAGTGTATGAAGTATGAACCTTCTTTTCCTCTCAAACTGATACAAGTTATTGCAGTTATGTATTGGGTTTTAACTTTTGGCTGATTTTATATTCAGGTTGACAGACTAAAACCACCGTTTTTATTTTGTTAGCCATTAATGTTTTAGGCTTACTCATTCCAGTTTAGCATAATTCACAATATTGGAATTTAGTTTCATATTTTGCTGTTTCGTTGCAATTTACTTTGAAACTGAATCCCGTACAAAGTTGTAGATTTCATTATACGAATTGGCTATATATTGGTTTGTATGTGACATTGCTGCATCAATTTGGTTGTAATCACATGATCCATTAATTAACATGTCAGATTGGTTTTCTCGATTTATGCAGGTGCTTTTATAGTTTTTCCAAATCTCTTTTGTATTTTCTTTTTCTTATTCAACTATTTTGTTTTGAAACTATTGGTGGTTTAGGGTTTAGGGTTTAGGGTAAATCCTATTTTGTTTTGAAAATATGTGCATCAAGTGACCACCATTAAATTTATATTAATGGTCGGTTACTATCTTATTTTTTTGTTATAATAGGGGACAAATCATATGTATGACCTTCCAAGACCGTGGATGAAGGCAAATTTGTCAACCACATAAATATTCCGTTTGATTTTTCGTTTTTCATTTCCTTTAACTATTATTTTTGCATATATATATATATATATATATATATATATATATATATATATATATATATATATATATATATATAAGAGTAATTTACATTTTTGGTCCCTGATTTTGTTTAAAAATTGTATTTTCAATAGTTTCCTCTTCAAATTTTGTGCTATATGGACCAAAATTCTTACAACAATTGAAAATAGGTACTAAATTTGCAATAGAAAACTATTTAGGACCAAATTTGATCATCTTTTAACAAACTCAGGGACCAAAGATGTAATTTAATTTATAACTAACTAATAGCCATGTTTTTAAAATTCCAGCAAGCCAACAATAACATGGTGGAAGTGTCGCCACCGCCGCCGCCCAAGTATGTGAAAATCTAAGAAAAACCACCACCGAAGCCGCCAAAAGTGGCGGCAACCGCCACTTATGCCACTGCGAACTCCAACCGGCCGTATGCGGCAACCGCCATTTATGCTACAATGTTATTTCTACTTTATATGCAATTACACTGCGTTCATGGTTTACGGACTTTTGTTTTAATGGTAGATATCCATAGTTTAGGGATTTTGACATAGATGTTACTATGGTTTGGAAAATTACATGTTTGGTCCCTAAGGATGTTGCTGTCAAGCCTCCTCTCCCAAAAAAGACCATTTTACCCCAACCCTTTTCCTTATCAAACTTTTTTACGACATCAGCAACAAAACTGACCACTGCTTTGAGTGTTGACCGGGATCTTGAAAGCCGTGACATTGATGAAGATCATACAACAGGAATGAAACTACAGAAAAATCATAAAAAGCAGTCTGAAAATATAAAAAATTATGATCAAGATCATAAAATGGTTGATGTTCAGACTTACCATGAAATGCATAGTATTGAAAAACAAAAATCTGAACATTTTGGTGGATGTATGGTGAGACGACGTAAAAAGTGAGTATTTTCTTTTTTATTTATATTATTTCTTGTGATTTAACACTTTTTACATTATGGTATTTAATAATTTTATTTTTTTTACAGATATGTACAGTGAACAGCTTACTTTGTGTTAGAAACTGAAGGATAGATTATGTAATGAAGAGGATTATCAAGCATTCATAAAGTGTCTTCATATCTATAACACTAACGTACTTACAAAAAAGGACTTGCAAAGCTTGGTATGTGTAATTTTAAGTATTTTATCATGTATTGTAATTCAACTTAGTATTTGGAATCTTTTTCTTTCAGGTTTCTGATTTACTTGGAAAGCACCCGCATCTTATGGAAGGGGTTGTCCAATGTCAAGACATCAGAGAATATGAAGAACAACAGTAATTGTATGTTAATTAAGTTCTTATTTTTCATTGTTATAAGAAAGAAAAGGTATCCTTTATGTTAGTTATAAATCTTTTTTTTTGTTGCAGTGCAAAGTTATAGGGTTTTTTGGACAGGTCTTAGGGGACAGCTGGCACGTGATGTGCCTTTTTCTACCATTTGTTGGTCAACACTTGAGCCAGTAAGAAGGCGGCTGCTGAGTGTGGTGGGTGAGGAAGCCAATACTGCCACCATGCTGGGAGCAAATTTCTCAACAGGTTTTGTTGCTGGTAGCCTTGCTGCTTCCGCCACCCGCTTGATGTTGTAAAAACCCGAAGACAAATAGAGGCGTGTGTTTTTCTGAAACTTGATTTTTGGGTGAATTTGCAGTTTTACTTAAATGTCTAATTTTTTATTTTATGTTCTTGCAGAAGGATCCTGTGAGAGCTTTACGAATGACAACAAGGCAGATACTAATGGAGGTTTGGAGGTATTGTTCTCTTTTGAAAGCAAATATTGAGTTTAATAGAAAATAGGAGTATAATTAAGGAGCTAAATTGATAATATAAATACACAAAATAATTAAGGAGCTAAATTGATAATATGGTGGAAGTATGTCGTGCTTTTGCTGTACATGTGCCAACCTAAAGTTAACAAGAAGAATTATCTATGTAGAAAAGGTATAATTTTATAAATCTTTTGGATGGAATTAGAGATGAACGAATGAAATGGCTGGCTGTTTCTTTTTGACTTAATGAGTTAAGTATTTAATCTGGACAACTATACATGGTTGTATCTTTTTGACTAGAATGACTTAACGGGTTAAGCCAAAAAAACTTGCCTTATTTATTAAGACACAAACCCTTTAGCTATTTGCCATTCTTTTTTATAAAATTTCTGAATAATTTTACATTTGATAAATATTTTGAAAATTGTTTGTTTCAATTTACGGGTAAAATGGCCATTCAGTTTCATTTAGACAGTTTATTCAGCCTAGAAATGAAACATTCCTTTTGTATACAAACATTATTACCCATTTAACCACTTTATCAATACACGTCTTAAATGGGAAAAAGGAAACAATCCGTAAGCGATGTAATGGAATAAGTCATTACATATCGTAATTATTTGGTTGGCTCATTGGGAACGGAATGAATTTTTTATATTATAATATAAATACATCGACTTTTTTAGTTAACTTTAAAAACAAAATTGTAATTTAAAGGTATTAAAAAACGAGAAGGGGCAACCAAGGTTCAAGAATGAAATAGCAGGAGAAACATCCATGAAAAGGTCTTCAAATAAGCCAAAACCATGGGATACATCAGGGGAAACAACCCATCCAAGCAGCAGAACAAACGCCAAACGAGTCAGCAGGAACCGGGTCCAACAAACAAAAAAAACAAAAAAACAGGATGGTAAATTAAAACAACATTTCTTACGTTTTTTTTAGGATGAGTTTCTTCTTTCTTATTTATACATTATTAGTTGCAAAATGAAATTACATTGCATATAAATCCATTTATCAATATTGTCAATTGATAGTAATGGATACAGGTTCGTAACCACCTGTAACATTGAGGGACAGAATAGTCATTTAATTGGAATAAGGACCAATAGAAGTTCAAGGTCAGCTTGACCCTTATGCAGCAGATTTTGAACTGAAACGTCTCATGCTTCAAAGGTTTCAAGAGGAGGTAAGTTCACATTCACATACATATTAACTTCACCAAATTTCTTATATTAATAGTAAATATATCTTTTTTTTTTTAAATTTCCACAGAACCCAAGATTTGACTTTTCTCAGGCTCAATTCTTCGGAAACTGTCCCGATTCAAGAACATTCATGGGTGGCATCAGATCCGATTAGCAATCGTCCATTTATCAAATGTACATTATTAGATCGGTTAGTACTTTATTACTTTTATAAAATATATTTTCATTTTAGCTTGGATTTGTAAACAAGTTTCAACTAAATTTCAAGTTTATTGTAAAAGGGTATTATAGGGAAAAAAATTTAAACCTGGGTAATTTAGGAAAGGGGACCAAAATTGAAAAAAAAAATCAAATTTGAAGAAAGGACCGAAATTGGAAGACAATCCAATTTTACACGAAAATTGAAAAGAAAATCAGTTTTGAACTAAACCCTTATACGTAAAATAAAAAATTACTTTTTAGAGGTCCCAAGCCGCACGTGCGTAGCACGAAGCTTCATCTAGTTTATATTCAAAATACAAGTAAAATAAACTAATATAAAAAAATTTTATACAAAAGATATACTTTTGATAACAAGCTTAAATTCTCTTCACAAGGAAAACTTATGAGAAATCCATTTTTATGGTATATGGATAAAAACGATTTTCTCTTTACCAATCTTTTTAACCAGTCAAAAACAACAACCAATTCCACTACGAAATCTTTTACATCAACTAATATTGGAAAAACATAAAAATATCCACAAAAGAACGAGAAAGAAAAAACAAACTTCCGAATGGAACGCTTCTACCTCCTGACCATGAAGAGACAGAAGATTTAATGCTTAGTCATAATGAACTCTCGCCGTCTACACGTTGTTTCAGTTTCTGGCTATTAATTATGCCAATAACTACACATCATGCTTGCGAACCCCGATTTGCTATATACAAAGATTCCTATATAAGGACTATCAAACATCTGGAATAACACACACTTCTCTCACCAAACACAATGAAATCCAAAGACCTAGAATCGATGCTTCGCACCCTCATCAAGAAATCTGAGCACAACCGCAAACTGGTGCAAGATTTACAAAAGAAACTTGATGCCGACCGCATGCTGAAAAACGAGCTCTTTGAAGATATAGACACAAGGCCCAGGTTTATGAATTTCGTTCAAGGGAAAGCGGCCATGCATCATACCAATACGAATGCTGGAAGGATAACGGAACTTCTGTACGACATTCAGCAGGTTTTGAAAGATGAAGTCAATGATTACAAAAAGAAACTCAAGGAGATTGACTACGAGTTCGACCTGGAGGATGAGGAATAAAGAAGCAAAGAGAAGTTGTAGGTGTTTGGGAACGTTTTGGGGTATGGTTATGTGCTAGCTTTAAGTTTGTGAAATATTATCTTTTGGTGGTTGTTGTCTTGTAAAAATGTTAGTAGGTTTTTCGATGATACAGGTGTATCCATTTTCCCTAAGTACTATCCATCAATGAATATGGTAACATGCTATGTTATCTATGTTTTCCGTGTGCTTGCTTTTACATATGTAAACAATAGCACAATACCAAATGAAACAACATATTCAATCACAGTAACCAACACTTGAACACGAAAATAAGCAGTTATAGAATACCAAATGAAACAACAAGAAGTCAGACATGCAGTTCACAAAAAAAAATTCCTTTTTCCCCAGACCCGTGCATATATAGCACGGGCTACCCACTAGTTTATAAAAAAAAGGGTTATTGACCTAATGACCCAACAAAGTTTTTAAAAATATTTTAAAAGGTCCCTTAACTTTATTTTCGTTGTTTGAAGCCATTAAAGTGAAAAAAATCGTGTCTATTTAGTCCTTTTTGGAAGGGTTACTTGTTGAGCCGGTTAAAAAGCTTACGTGGAATTACGCCTCGAAATACATAAACCTTAGACATATCAGCGTACCCGAATTCATGAACCTGGACCTGTGTCCCAAACGAAACAAACCCAACTAATGCATTCTCCGGTAAGAATTCAAGTGCCTGTTGTAACGCCGATCTCGCAAAGGCCAATTCCTCGTCGATCATACACATATCAAGCACGAATAGGTATACAGGTGGAGGAAGAGTGTGGTGGAGATCGGATTGCGGAAAAACGTATTCGATTGTGGTGTATTGAGAGTAGAGTTCTGCAAGAACGTTGGTTTCGGAGATGCCGGAGAAGTGGTGAGGGAAGTGATTTCGTTGGAAACAAAACGGGCAGATCCAGATGAGGGCAGAGAAGTCGACGCGACAGAAAGGGTTGAGGACGGCGGAAAAAATGGTATTGGCCATACGAACACCGTCGATTCCTTCAGGATCGGTGTTGGCCATCTCCGTCGACATTTTGGCTGGAAAAAATGGAAGCTTTGTTAGTGTAAATTAGGAGAAATTGGGTAATTAGGGAGATGGGGAAGAGAATCAGGGGAGAAAAGGGGTAGAATTGGAGTCAAAGGCAGAGAGATAAGAGAGGGATTGTGGTCTGTGCATACCAACTTCAACGCTGGATCTACTCTTTTGATGATGGTGATGATCTTTGTATTGACCACCGCCACCGTCTCTCCCCGCCACAACCACCGCTCCCTCCGCCACCCACCGGATGATATCTTTGCGGTTGTAACTCGATCTCTCACACCCAGAGACGTGTTTAACCTCTCCATCTATTGCCGGAGTCTTTATGCTCTTACAAGTTCCGATAAAGTATGGCTAACACAATGCGAATTGCTCGGTGTGATTCCCTATCCAGATCTTATCGAATGGCGAAAAGGGGTTAATTCCTACAAATCCCTTTGTAGGTTTCTGATTAACGTCATGCCGGGATTCATCTCCGTCGTTGGGTGTCGAATCATCCCTCAAGAACTCGGACCATTGGGAATCGAAGAAGGCCCGAGTTTATGGTCGCCGGTGTTTGAAATCCTCGGAGACATCGATGGATTATCGTGCGCCGGAGAAGATCCACCTTAAACGGATGTCTATAACCGACGATGATCTGGCGATGATCGCTCACTCTTTTCCCAATTTTAAGGAGCTCCTCTTGGTCTCCTGTGAAGGTGTTTTGGTATGCTGTGAAGGTTTCGACACCAAATGTTAATCGATTCAGGCGATTGCGAGTTCTTAAGCTAATTGAGGATGAAGTATCCAAATTCTAAGAGCTTTTCGTGTGACGTGTACCATATTATACACGTGGTATTATTGTCACATTATTTATTTAATTATAAATTATATTTCAACCGGGTAACCGGTTAATTTTTAGAAAAATGACTAAATTAACAAGTTATTCTGGAGTTTAATGGCTTTGAAGGAGCAAATTTTAGTTGAGTGACTTTTTAAAATAATTTGGGATAGTTTATAGGGCCATTATGTCAATAACCTTAAAAAAAAAACTCGTATCTCGTACCTTCCCTTTGCCATAACACGAGTCGAAGGACGGCAGAATTGTACACTTGTTGATATTTTGGAACTGCTGCGGTGGCATCCTTTGTTTCCATGACGATCAATCAAAATTGGAACCCAAATGCGAAAAAGGCAAAACCCTCCGTGTTTTCCTTCTTTGTTCCCTTTTCAATTCCTTCCCTAGGGCTGCAATCATCTATTCTCTTCATCCCCTTTCCATAAAGATGAAAAATGCTCCCATTCTTTACTTGCTATAAGAAAGCCCTAAAAGCGAAGTAATTGTCCCCCATCAACAAGCAAAGGATCTTTACACACTCTATCTACATCTGAATTCTGAAATACAAATATGGTTTTCGAGTACGAATTCTTCAGCAGCTTTCAGGGTATAGTGAGAGATAGTTCCAGCAAGTTTCAGGTGGCTATCAAGGGTGCCCACGGAGTCGGGCGTCAGAAATGGCGAGTACAAGTGGGACCAAAGATGACGTGGTTCCACCGAGGTCGTTGTCAAGGAGGATGACGAGGACTTCCGCTACGCTTGATCCTAATACTGATGAGGTGGTCGACAGCGAGCTTGTCCCTTCTTCCCTTGTTTCTATTGTTCCAATACTTCGCGTTGCAAATGAAATCGAGAAGGATAATGCAAGAGTTGCTTACTTGTGTATGTTTCTAGTTACTTTATTTGCTACTTTTCTTCCCAATAAGTATATAAAGAAGTATGGATTTTTCTTTTAAGGAAGTTAGAGCAAAGATTTTTTGAAAGGAAAAATACATATAAGTTGGAACAAACAGAATTGCTGCAATGGTGAATTTTTCATTAACATTGTATGCCTATAATTTGTTGGATTAGGCCGGTATTATGCATTTTGGAAGGCCCAAAAGATAGATCCTAAATCTAGTGGACGTGGCGCTCTCCAATTTAAGACCTACCTGCTGCATAGACTTGAAAGGGTGCAGCTTACAAGTTTCACTGCTTTGCGATGATAACAACTCAAGTTAAATTGAAAGCAATTCCAAGATATTAGATTTTCAGAAATTCTAATGAAATTTTTAAATGTTCTATTGTTGTAGGAAGAAGTAGTGACAAAATGGCGACTAGCAAGAAGTGACAATATAGAAATCCAACTATACTACCGGATGTTCTATGAGAAAAACATCAGTGAAGGCCAATACACAAAGACACCGTGAGGCTTGTTTTCATTTTAACGTCTAGAGATTTTACATCATCTAATTACTTATTCATTTTGTTATTTTACTTCTATTCTCTCTAAGTGAGGAGATGGCCAAGATTTATCAGATTGCAACGGTTTTATACGATGCAGTGAAGATCATGATACCTGGTTCAAAAATCAAGCCAGAGGTATGAATGGTCAATCATACTTTAGTTTCTAGTTCCCATTTAATTCCAAATTCCAAATTATTTAAGTCAGTTTTTGCATTACAGATTCAACGATATGCAAGAGATGTAGAGGAAAAGAAAGAACAATATGGACAATATAACATTCTTCCTTTTTATGGTGTTGGAAATAATCCAGCAATTACAAAGCTTCCAGAGGTTGTATTCAGATGCACATAAATCTCATTTTATACACAAACAAATATGTGTGTGTGTATATATGTATGTGTGTGTGTGTGTGTGTGTATATATATATATATATATATATATATATATATATATATATATATATATATATATATATATATATCCATCTTATTTATTTCACTCTTTATATGTTTTTAGATCCAAGCGGCTCTTCGAGCAATTCGCAATATGGATAACCTTCCATCTGTTAGAAGGGTAGGAGACAGAGAGAAACCGGTTAATGATATTCTCGAGTGGTTATCATCAATTTTTGGTTTTCAGGTAACTTATTGTATTCATAAACCACGTTATTTAACTTTCCACAGATTGTTTACAAATCTGATTGTGATTGAACTTTTGTAACTCCGAAATGAAGAAAGGGAACGTAAGAAATCAACAGGAACACTTGGTATTGTTACTTGCAAATATTGATAGAAGGTCGAGGGGTGTTGAAGATTATGATCAGGTAAAGCTTCCGCTATCTCATTGTAATATTTAAAAACAGAACTTCAGTGTGTGTGATTTTATTTTAGAGACGATCAAATGTACTAAATACTGATAAGGAACTTTTTGCAGTTGGATAGCCATACTGTAAAGCATTTATTAGATAAAACTTTCGAGAACTATGTCTCATGGTGTGATTATTTGCGCTGTACATCAATCATTGAGTAAGTTGTTAGCAAGATGATGTAGCAGGTTTCTTGACTTCTTGTTCTTTGAAGTGAGGATTTAATCTTTTTTGTTTGATTTATGGTTTGTTCAAGTTCACATAAGGTCCCACCTAGTATTGATAGGCAGCAGCTACATCTTCTCTACATTGGACTCTATCTACTCATTTGGGGTGAAGCTGCAAACATCCGGTTCATGCCCGAATGTCTTTGCTATATTTTCCATAATGTATGTTTCCCCTATCATAAATATCTTTTACTTATAAGAATATAGTCATTATTTTGTTTATCTTTATGATGCGATCTTTTTTCAATGAACAAATAAGATGGCAAATGAAATGCATAGAACATTATTCAGAAGTGTCCAAGCTGCAGTACGTGGAGGCACATATCAAGCAGCTCCACTTGGTGAGGAAGCATTTCTGCGTGATGTCATCACACCTATTTATGAGGTTGTTCGTAAGGTATTAACATCAAAAGTGCACCATAAGCGCTGTTCCAATTTCATAAAATTTAGTTTTCTAATGGGACTTATTATTTTTCTTAATGGTGGCAGGAAGCCAGGAGAAATCAAGGTGGCCAAGCAAGCCATGCTTCATGGAGAAACTATGATGATCTTAATGAATATTTTTGGTAGCTCTTATAATAATAAAACTTGCCTTTGTCATTCGTGTAAGTTGTTGACCAACCTTGAATCCCCTTTCTTGCAGGTCTGACAAATGCTTTAAGTTAGGCTGGCCAATGAATCGCAAATCTGGCTTTTTTGTTCGCTTGCGTGATTCATATGTGTGGATTTATCTTTTATGCAACTTTTAACCTTGTACTTGCCAAATAAAAGTGCTTAAAAGTTTAAGTAATCTACAGGGGGGCAATCAATTCGTAATCAGAAAGAAGAAGCCTAAAACAAATTTTGTTGAAGTGCGTACGTTTTTGCACCTTTACAGGAGTTTTGATCGCATGTGGATATTCCTTATATTGGTCTTACAGGTATACAACAAATACACACAGTTACTTGATGATTTCTTATTGGGACAAGTGGCATTTCAATCATTCTTTTTTATTCTGTAGGCTATGATAATTGTTGCATGGCATGAAGACGGATCAATTTTTGGAATTTTGGATGAAGGTGTCATTAAAAATATCTCCAGCATATTCATTACTTATGCTTTCCTTAACTTTATCCGAGGTACTTCCTAAACATTCTCTCATTATTTCTTATCATGATGGTAGCTTTATTATTTTTTATGCTTTCTTCGTGCAGCTACTTTAGACATAATCCTTAGTTTCAATGCCTGGAGGAGCTTGAAACCTACACAGATTCGTCGCTATATTTTAAAGTTTATTGTAGCTGCATTTTGGGTAGTAATTCTGCCTGTTCTCTATTCAAGATCAGCTCCAAATCCAACAGGAGTTATGAGGTTTTTCAGTACATCGGGAGGAAATTGGAGAGAGCAATCACTTTATAGCTATCTTATAGCAATTTACTTGATACCCAATATACTGGCTGCCTTGCTATTTTTGCTTCCACGTATAAGGAGACACATGGAACGTTCCAATTGGCGTATAGTCACTCTTCTAATGTGGTGGGCCCAGGCAAGCTCATTTACATGTTATTACTTTGTATTGATGTTACATGCATCTTTCTTTTTTTCTTTTTTTTTTTAATTTTGCAAATTTTTACAGCCGAAACTCTATGTCGGAAGAGGCATGCATGAGGACATCTTTTCTCTCTTCAAGTAGGGATATGAAGTTTATTGATGATTTTATATGTGAATTTTAATTTTCTTTTTTCTTACTTTCTTACTCTTGATATTAGGTATACTCTATTTTGGATAGTGCTGCTAATAAGCAAGTTCGCTTTCAGCTACTATGTGGAGGTAATCATGAACATGTTAGCATATGATTTCTATAGACAATCTGTTCTTAAATGTTCAATTTTCTTTGTAGATATTGCCGCTGGTCTATCCCACAAAGTTAATCATGAAAATGCATGTTAGCAGTTATGAGTGGCACGAGTTCTTTCCCAATGGTAAAATCATAAGGTCATAAAATCTTTGTTTAATCATGATTCTTATGAGATTAAAGATCTGATTATTTATTTCTTCGAGCATTTTGTAGTGACACATAATATCGGGGTTGTTATTTCTATCTGGGCTCCAATTGTCATGGTGAGTTTCTTCAAATTACTTAATTTTCCCTTTACGATGAAATTTAAATAAATGTGACCTAATTTTATTTAGGTCTATTTCATGGACACACAAATTTGGTACGCGATATATGCTACAATTATTGGTGGAATCTATGGGGCTTTCAACCACTTGGGTGAGGTTAGTACACATTGTAAGAAGTGGCTTTAACTAATCTGTTAGTTAGTTAGACTTAGCTGTCTTAGAGTGATTCCGGTTCTTTCTCTCATTCTTGTAATTTCTTAACAAATTGGTATCAGAGCGTGGTTACAGCATAACGCTAATTTTGATTTTCTCATGTTTAACGATTGAATTTGTTAAGCGCGTCCTATTTACGATTCTCTAAATCAACTTCTTGTTACGGAATCGGCTGTTTAGCGTTCGGACTCCTGTTATCGACTTGTTATCGACTTGTGTGGGTGAATCGAAAATTGCTAGTGTGTGGTTCAAGGTGGAGCGACTGTGGTGTGTTATTGCTCTACAATCAATTGATTTATGGATTTCTTTGTGTTTGAGAAATCAATTTGATATAGTCGATTCAATTGGGACATCGTTTTGGAGTTAACGACTCAATTGTTGATCAATTTGGAATTATCGACTCAATTAGGGATCAATTTGGAGAACTATCTACTCAATCGAAGATCGTTTCTAAGTTGATCGTGTCTGATTACGGCTCAATTTTGAATCGAGAATAACAAGTTTGTTTTAATTTTCAAGAAATATGCCTTCACAGATGATCAAGATTGATAAGTTCACAAGGAAAAAACTTTACGTTATGGAGCATCAAGATGAGAGCTCTCTTGAAGCAGGGCATTGGGCTCCTTTGTCTGGCGAGAGAGACCTGAAGAAATGTCTGAGTCGGACTTCACGTACCAAGATGAGAAGGCATACTTTGCCTTTAGCTGTCTTTGGCAGATGAAGTCATCTATGAAGTTGCAGATGAAGAAATTGCTGCATCTTTATGGTTGAAATTAGAAAGTCTTTACATGACCAGGTCGTTTACATGACCAGGTCGTTAATGAACAAATTGTTGTTGAAGCAACGATTCTTCTCGTTACATAGGAATGCTATTGAAGGAGCATGTTGACGAGTTAAACTCCATTCTTATGGATTTAAAGAACGTTGGTGTTAAGATTGATAATAAGGTTCAAGAACAGTAGATAACAATGTTTTGTAGAAAAATGAAGATGACTCCGAATGGTATTCACATGAAATAATGAGCAAATATAATAACAAAATTCCTGGGAAATTCCCTCTCTCATTGATGTGAAGTTAGGAGCCACTTAACAATCCCTCTACCCTCTTTTATACTATTTTCCCCTTCTAATAACAGCTTAATCAATCAATTCCCCGTTTTGCCCTCCTAATAACAGCTTAATCAATCAATTCCCCGTCTTGGGTTCCAATAACTCTGGATTCGTAACATTACCCTCGCCTTCAAAATAAGTTTTGTCCTCCTGACTGATTGACTGATAGAACTGACTTTTGATAGTCACCCCGTCCTCCCAAGTAGCCTCTTCCTTCGTACCATTGCACCACTGCACTAACCATGTTCTACTTTGTCATGATTGTGTTGCACCATCTGAGCAGCCAGAATTGAAATAGGTTTGATCAAATCCGACTCTTGAAGTTCCGGTTCCGGTGGTAGTATTGAATCTGTAGTTCCATGAACCGCCTTTTTCAAAAGCGACACGTGGAAAACAAGATGAATCTTCAATGTAGGCGGAAGCTGCAATTTATATGCCACATGTCCCACAGTGTCCACAATCTGAAAGGGACCAAAAATTCGAGGAGACAGCTTCTGATGAATTCAACGAGCCACCGACATTTAGCGATAAGGTTTTAACTTCACATAAGCCCATTCGCCTATAGAAAAACTCACATCTTTATGCTTTTTATCTACATTAGCTTTCATTACGAACTGAGCATTAGGTAGATGAAGTTTAAGCTGTGGTAAAGCTTCATCTCGATCCCGTAACTCCTCTGCTATCGATTGAACCCTTATTTCTCCCATATAACCGTCGGTGGTTTGCGATCATACACCACTTCAAAAGGTGTATTCCCCGTAGACCTGTGAAACGTAGAATTGTATGAGAAATCGGCCCACGAAATCCACATAGTCGACGACCGAGGCTGGTCAACCGCAAAACATCATAAGTAAGTCTCCAAATAGCGGTTAATGACCTCTGTTTGACCATCCGACTCAGGATGATAGGCCGAACTCATGTGCAACTCCGTGCCTTGAGAGCGAAAGATCTCCTACCAAAAACGAATAAAAAATAACGGGTCTATCACTGACAATCGATTTAGGTATGCCATGGTGGCGAACAACTTCTTTGACAAAGATTGTAGCAATAGATTTGGCGGAATACGGATGATTAAGGAGAATGAAATGATTGTACTTGGAGAGACGATCGGCCACTACTAGTAAGGCATCAAACTCGTTCGACTTAGGTAAACCTAAAATAAAGTTCATAGAAACATGCTCCCAGACAGCTTCCGGAATTGCCAACAAGGAGGCCCCCGGGAACCGTGGTGCTGACTTTACAACGCTGACTTTACAACGCTGACACGTCTCACACTCACGAACAAATTGTTTTGGCTCTAGCAATCATCCCGGGCCGGTATAAGTTCACTGCTAATCGTCGATAAGTCCTATAGTACCCCGAGTGACCATCTGTAGCCGAGCCGACCGTTGGAATTCCCGAAATAAACTCAGAATAAACTTAGACTGTTTAGGAATCACCAGCCTATCACGATAATACAAAATACCCTGGCGAAGCGAATACTGAAACCCACATGACGTGTCGGGTTATCCGAGCAATCTCGAGTGAGCTTTTGTAAATCAGGGTCCGTCCTTATTTCATCCAATAAGTGTGCTCCCTACACCTAAATTGGTTCAGAAACAATAACTAGGAAAGACCCTTCTTGGCCTATCAAGAAAGAGTGTCGGCAGCTAGATGTTCCCGCCCGGGTTTGTAAATTACATCAAAATTGAATCCTAACAATTTGGCAAAGTTTTGTTGATCGGGAGTTGTAATTCGTCGTTGTAACAGGTGTTTCAGAGACTTTTCTGATTGGTATACACAGTGAAAGTCGTTCCAAAGAGATAAGACCGACAATGTTGAACCTATGAGACAAGGGCCATGATCTCTCGTTTGTATGCGGATTTCGCCAAATTAAATTCCGAGCACTGAGGGATTTACTAAAATACGCAATTAGGCGATTTTGTTGCATTAAAATTTCCCCAATTCCACACCCTGAGCATCACACTCAATGATAAAAGGTAATGAGAAATCACGTAAGGCCGGTAAGAGTGCTTAAGAGTGTTGTGACCATAGCCTCTTTTCAACTAGTTAAACACTTGCTGAGCTTCTACACTCCACCCGAACGCGTCTTTTTTGTCACTTCAGTCAATGGTTTGGCGATGGACCCGCACTGTCGGATAAACTTCCGGTAGTACCCGGTGAGTCCTAAAAAACCCCGTAACGCCTTTACCGTCTTGGGAACCGGCCATTCCAACACTGCAGTAATTTTCTTGGAATCTATTGTCACCCATCCCCGTTAATCACGTGACCCAGATACTCAATAGAGAGTTGATACTCAATAGAGAGTTGACTAAAAGAGCATTTCCTCTTATTAACAACGAACTAATGGTGGTGTAGAATTCCCAAAACGGCTTCTAAATAATCCAAGTGAGATTGCGAAGTGGCACTATATATTAGTATGTCGTCAAAGAAAACAACCACCCCTTTGTGTAGAAGTGGCCGAAAGATATCATTTGTGGTCGCTTGAAAAGTAGCTGGTGCGTTCACAAGACCAAAAGGCATAACTAGGTATTCATAATGGCCGTCGTATGTCGTAAATGTGGTTTTCTCCACGCTATCTGGTTGCAATCGAATTTGGTTGTAACATGCCTTAAGATCCAATTTCAAAAAAAATTGTGCCGTATGCAATTCATCAAGTAGCTCCTCTACCACTGGAATAGGAAACTTATCCGGGACTCGAGCGCTATAATCTATGCACATACGCCAAGACTGATCTTTTTTTCGAACCAAAGTTACTGGACTCGCAAAAGTGCTGTTACTATGACGAAACAGACCCAACTGAAGAAGTTCTTGTACTTGGGTTTCGATTTCTGCTTTCTGAACATGTGGGTACCGATACGGTCGTACACAAATGCGATGATGTGGGGCAATAATAGCATGATCATGAGATCGACCAGGCGGTGACCCGATGATGGGCTGGAAGACCGCTGGAAAGCGATCCTGTTGGAGGGGAGGGGACAGTTGCATATTTTGAGCCTGAGAGAGAATCTGGAGCTGAATTTGAACATTTGAGACATTCTATGTTGGAGGAAACAACTTCCGAAGAAGCCAGCCAGGTGTGTAATGCTTAGAGGGAGGCTTTATCATCTCTTAACCCATGAAGTGTCACCATTTGATCATGATACATAAATTTCATCCATGAATGATCCCAATCATGGACCACCTCACCTAAGGTGCGTAACCCAGACATTCCCAAAACCATATCTAAGTGACCCGCATCAATGACCAAAGCATCAACCACAAAGGTACAATCAGCAATAATAAGTTTTAGATTAGAGCAGCGTTGAGAAACATGAACTGAATGACCATCCCCAAGCTTAATATGAATACCCGCAAAAGACTCGCACCTTATACCGAACGACGACACCAACTGTTGAGAAACAAAATTATGTGTGGCCCCACTGTCAATCAAAAAAATTATCGGAATATTGACAATAGCTCCTTCCAACTTCATCATTTTACCACCGACCACGACGAACCAAAATAATCCAACACACTACAAGCACCCATGTCTTCGCCAACTGTACTCTCCCCCAAGTTTGGACTCGTTATCGCCTAAAATTATCGGCACTGCCCAGGACCAAATTGTTGCCCACAACAAAAACATAGCCCTTTCTTACGTCTTTCTTCCCATTGGGTACGTCTCAAAGAACGCATCCAACGGTCACGAGGCGAAGGTTGGGAACTGTCCACGAGGGGTGAACGAGCGAAGAGGAGGTGGAGTATATGAGCAAGGTTCCTTTCTCTAGTGTAGTGTTGTAGGGAGTCTTATGTATGTCATAGTCTGCACAAGACCTGACATAGCTCATGCTGGCAGTGTTGTTTCAAGATACATGTGTTGTTTCACGATACATGACTTGTCTTGGAAAAGAGCATTTTGATTGCTGGGAAACGCATTTTTCATTACCTAAAGGGTATAACTGATGTAGGCCTCATTTATGGAGGAAAAGAAGATTGTTGTGTGGCCGGTTAGTCTGATTCAGATTATGTAGCAGACTTAGACACTCGAAGGTCATTGACAAGATATGTGTTTGTGGTTGGTAATGCCTTAGTGAGCTGGGAAACAAGGTTACAGCCGACAGTTGCTTTGTCCACTACAGAGGCGGAATATATGGCTCTTACGGAGGCTGCAAAAGAAGGAATTTGGCTGAAAGGTCTACTTGAAGATCTTGGTTTTCACCAAGATCAAGTTGTTGCTTTTTGTGACAGCTTGAGTGCTATTTGTCTTGCAAAAGATCAAGTGCATCATGGGAGAACGAAACACATAGATGTTCGTTACCATTTTCTTTGTTTGTGAAGGAGGATTAAAGTGAAGAAAGTGAAGACTAATGACAATCCTACTTATGCACTAACAAAGCCTGTTCCTTTGACCAAGTTCAGACAATGTTAGATCTTCTAAACATTGATAGATGGAAGTAAAAAAATTGTTTAAATGTTGTAGTAGTTAAAGCCAAGGTGGAGATTTGTTAGAAGTTGCTTTAACTAATCTGTTAGTTACTTAGACTTAACTTCTTATTTGTGTGTACCTATAAATAAGGGGGTTCCTAATCTGTTGGGACTAACTCATTTTTACGTGAATAAGATTTGACAGCTATTCTGATTCTTTCTCTCTCGACTCTCGTTCTTGCAATTTCTTATCACACATGTATCTTTAATTATCTAAACTTTAAAAGAAAATCATGAAATGTACCAATGGTTCATACGACTGTTTAATCTTTAGATACGGACACTTGGGATGCTGCGCTCTCGATTTAAATCAGTTCCTTTAGCTTTCTGTAAACGCCTTGTGCCCATGCAGAAAGAAGAGCCTAAAAGAGGTCCCCTGGTAATAATAAGCTCTCTTTCTTATGTGAACCTAATTGGATGTAGACATTATTGTACCATTTTGATATATAAATGGAGCCATTTCTACAGGAAGATGATTTGTTGGCGAGAAAGAACATAGCAAAATTTTCACAGGTGTGGAATGAATTCATATTCTCAATGCGGATGCAAGACTTGATTAGCAACAGGTTTTAAACTGTTTGTTGTTATGAGTCTAAGGAATTAAACAGAAGTGGAATATTACGTTTGACATTCATTTTATTTTTCAAGAGAGAGAGATCTGCTTCTTGTACCATATACTACAAGTGATGTTCCAGTTGTTCAGTGGCCACCATTCCTGCTTGCTAGTAAGGTAAGAATCCTACATATATATGTTAGCATATCTCACATTGGTGTGACACAGTCCTCTAACTAACTATATGTCGGAGTCTCTCCTCTCTCCATTAGAGCTCTTTTAGAGAGTAAACCAAGGAATCCACAAGTGATGTTCCAGTTGTTCAGTGGCCGCCTTTTCCTTGGTGTCTTTTTGTTATTGCTGTTATTTTAGTTGATTATTTGAAATTAAATGTTATCATGATTTTGACTTTTTGCCACTTAAGATCCCGATTGCATTAGACATGGCCATACGAGGAAAGCAAGATGCAGAACTGTTCAGAAAGATCAGTAGTGATGAGTATATGCGGTCAGCAGTGATAGAATGTTACCAAACACTTAAGGAATTATTATTTGGTCTTCTGGAGAATGAACAAGATATTATGTAAGGCCTGCATCTTGATTCTTCTGCAAATATTTAGTATTTACTTGCAAGTTTGAAAATCTATTTCATATTCTAATACTCTTTACAGTATCTTACAGCTTATATTTCATGAAATAGAAACTAGCATCCAACAGCGAACATTTTTGAGTAAATTTTGTATGATTGCGTTGCCTTCACTTAATCATAAGTTGGAGATATTCTTGGATCATCTGGTAAGAGGCATTTCTTTTGACTTGTGAGCTTTTATTCATTATCATTGTTATTATATTCCTTAAGTTATTAATATTTTCCTGATTACTCCATTGGGTGTCTGCCAGCAAGCAGACAATGTTGATGCTGAGTTATATGCAGCCCAAATCATCAATATTCTTCAGGATATTATGGAGATTATCACAAAAGATGTTATGACTAACGGAAACGAGTAAGTCTTTTATTTTGGATTGACCATTAAACATTCTGTTATAAAATTCCTTTTGTGTCCTTTTGTAGAATTCTTGAAAGAGCTGATGCTCATTATCAGGATAATGACAGATTGGAACGATTTGAACGAATCAATTTCCAATTAACTCAAACCAGATATTGGCAGGAAAAGGTATCATCTGCCATCTGGCACTCAAAATTTGTTCTTATTATTCCTTTTGCTAATTTTCGATTTCTGCCCCTAGGTGGTGAGACTTCGTTTGCTTTTGACTGTCAAGGAATCTGCAATTAATGTGCCAACAAATTTGGAAGCTCGTAGGCGTATCACCTTCTTTGCAAACTCCTTATATATGAAGATGCCGAATGCTCCAATTGTTCATAACATGTTCTCCTTTAGGTCAGTAATTTTTAATACCTTCACTAATTTCACCTATGGATTCCCTATATCATTGTCCTTAAAATTAGATTTTGTTGTTTGTGTAAATTTCAGTGTTCTGACTCCATACTACAAAGAAGATGTCCTCTACACGGATGAAGCGCTTCACCGGGAAAATGAAGATGGAATTACAATTCTATTTTACCTCCAGAAGATATATCCAGGTGACTATTGATATTATTTTTGACCGTTGTCCTCTTTATCTAGAAGCAAAGAACGTTAATTTTTTTTTGTATTGTATATGCAAATCCAGACGAATGGAAGAATTTCGAAGAGCGGATTAGAGGTAGCCACAATAAACCAGAAGCCACAAGTCAATGGGTTTCTTACAGGGGGCAGACTCTTTTCAGAACAGGTTTTTCTGTTTGTGGTAGTTTAATTAGAAGTTGGATTATATATAACTATAAACTGCTTTACAAAAATTTCTCAGTGAGAGGGATAATGTACTACAAGAAAGCTCTTGAACTTCAATGCTTCCTAGACTATGCAAAAGACGATGGTTAGTGTGATTTGTGAAAAGTTTTTCAATTTCAGTATCTTTTTTAAAATTAATTTATATTTTTCTCCAGAGATTTTTGCTGGATTCCAGACAGTTAATATGACTAAACATCACATGGATCTCAAAGAACGTGCAAGAGCAATGGCTGATTTGAAGTTCACATATGTTGTTTCTTGTCAGGTTTATGGTGCTCAAAAGAAATCCAGTGATGAGAGAGACCAAAAGTCTTATATTAACATCTTGAATCTGATGCTGACGTAAGCGGATTATGATCGTATATCAATCAGAAATTTAAAAGTATATTTTCTAATTATATTTTAAACGGTTCAGATATCCTTCTTTACGAGTTGCTTATATAGATGAGAGAGAGGCTACCATCAATGGTATATCTCAGAAGGTTTACTACTCTGTTCTTGTCAAGGGCGGGGATTGTATAGATGAGGTAACTATGGTTTTGTATATAAAATAACAAACTGATGATGGGTTAAGTTTTATGTTTGTGTTTTTTTTTTTTTTTTTTTTTGTTAACTATTATCATGACATATTTGCATGATAGGAAATATACCGTATCAAGCTTCCAGGTCCGCCTACAGTAATCGGGGAAGGAAAAGCTGAAAATCAAAACCATGCCATTATTTTTACTCGTGGAGAAGCGCTACAGACAATCGACATGAACCAGGTAATTTACTAAAGTTTTTTTATTTTTTATTTTTTTTATTTTTATGTTTCAGAAGCATTGTCCAATATCTTAAATTATGTGTATAGGACAATTACTTTGAGGAAGCATTCAAAATGCGAAATGTATTGGAGGAATTTCATAAGCACCATCATGGCCAACGTGCACCAACAATATTGGGGTTGAGAGAACATATTTTCACTGGAAGGTCTGTATAGTTTCATATTAACATATTATAGTACCATTCAAACTTGTGTTGGCCAAAACTTAGGTTACACCAGTTCTTTCACTCATTTAATTATTTCACAGTGTATCGTCACTAGCTTGGTTCATGTCCAATCAGGAGACAAGTTTTGTGACAATTGGCCAAAGGGTTTTGGCAGACCCTCTGAGGTATCATAATGAAAATTGGATATATGAAATTTCAATTATGCTCATTGAATTTCTTAACCTTTATAATCTTTTATGCTTTACAGGGTGCGTTTCCATTATGGTCACCCTGATATATTTGACAGACTCTTTCACATCACAAGGGGTGGCGTGAGTAAAGCTTCAAGAAGCATCAACTCAAGCGAGGGTATATTTTCAGGTAAACGGGCTCAAAGTAGTGCAAAACTAATATTAATATCTTTAAAATTATGTTATTGAAGTGTTCCATGGATTTAACATCTTTCTAGGTTACAATTCCACTCTGCGTGGTGGTTATGTCACTCATCATGAATATATCCAAGTAGGAAAAGCCCGTGATGTTGGTATGAATCAAATATCCCTTTTCGAAGGTAAAGTTGCATATGGAAACGGCGAACAGACACTTAGCCGTGACGTTTACCGACTCGGTTCCCGTTTTGATTTTTACAGAATGTTATCATTCTACTTCACCACTGTTGGTTTCTACTTTAGCAGCATGGTAAAATCAACCACTTGTATTTTCTTATAACATTTGCATTATTACTTGCATTAAAAAACTTGTTTTGATCCAGGTTACTGTTCTTATTGTTTATGCCTTCTTATACGGACGTATGTATATGGTTTTGAGTGGGTTGGAAGGGAGAATATTAGAAGATGCAAGTCTTGCTAGCAACAAGGTCCTGGAAGAAGCTTTAGCCATCCAATCCGTCTTTCAGCTCGGCTTACTTCTTGTGCTTCCTGTGGTTATGGAAACCGGTCTAGAAAGAGGATTTTCTATCACATTGGGTGACTTTATCATAATGCAACTCCAACTAGCCTCTGTATTTCTCACTTTCCAGCTTGGAACAAAAGCACATTACTATGGTAGAACAATTTTACATGGAGGTTTCAGATATCGAGCCACTGGTCGTGGTTTTGTCGTCTTCCATGCAAAGTTTGCAGAGAATTACAGGATGTATTCGCGTAGTCACTTTGTGAAAGGGTTGGAATTGGCTATTTTGCTTGTTGTTTATCAGGTGTATGGGAACTCGTACCGCGGTTCAAGTCTATACTTGTTTATAACTTTCTCGATATGGTTCCTGGTTGCTTCGTGGTTGTTTGCTCCCTTTTTGTTCAACCCTTCGGGATTTGACTGGCAGAAAACAGTGGATGATTGGACGGATTGGAAAACATGGATGGGGAATCGTGGTGGGTTTGGCATTGCACAAGACAAAAGTTGGGAATCATGGTGGGTTGCTGAACAGCAGCATCTCAAGTACACAAACATAAGGGGATGGATTCTTGAAATTATACTTGCGTGTCGTTTCTTTATTTACCAGTATGGACTCGTGTATCACCTTCATATTGCACGTGGCAGCACAAGTAGACTGGTTTGTTTCCTCATTCCCTGTTTATTTGTTTCTTGTAATGTACTCTTTGTTCTTATTGACTCTTTTATTTTGTCAGGTGTATGGGCTTTCATGGGTAGTCATGCTATCTGCTCTTCTAGCATTGAAGGTAAAAAATCAAGTTGATTATCTATGATTGTGTGGTAGAGCTAGAAAGACGATACAATGCCTGAAAATCTAATTGTATGGTGTATTTGTTGTCAGTTTGTGTCAATGAGTAGACAAAGATTTGGCACAAAGTTACAGCTCCCGTTAAGGATCTTAAAGGCACTTCTGTTCCTTGGCTTCTTTTCGATCATGATAGTCTTATCTGTTAAATATGGCCTGACCATCGGCGACATATTTGCTTCCTTCCTCGCCTTTTTGCCAACAGGCTGGGCATTCATCCTGGTAAGTCGCCTTTGGCCCATTGTACACTTAGGTATTGTTTCTTTTTTACTTAATGGGATTAATGGGTTAAGCACTTAAGATGGACAACTATACATGACTGTCTCTTTTTGACTCAATCTAGACAGAGTGGCGTTAAGCCAAAAAAAATGGCTTAATGTATTAAGACACCAACCCGGTACCTATTGTCCTTAATTCTTTCCAAATTCCTCTCATGAAAAAAAATTATGAATATTGTGAAATTTGTTTTTTGGAATGTAAAGGTAAGATGGTCATTTAGTCTCATTTAGACGTTTTAGTTAGTCTAGAAGAAAAAACATACCTTATGTGTACAATGCTTTATCCAAACAAACATCATTGCTCATTCAATCACTTTACCACAAGGGGCTTGGTGAGAAAAAAAAAAAAAGAAACAACCCCTTTTGTTGTTAGTTCAAATCTCCACCAGTTAATCACAGTTAACCAGGTAATTGGGATCTAAAAGAAAGTATTCAAACTTAGGTGCTGTTTCTTTTTGACTCTATGTAGAAAGAATGAGTTAGTAGAGTAAGTCATTTCCCGTTAAGTCCTAATTTTTTACAAATTTGTCTCATTTTTTACAATAAGTCATTTCCCGTTAAGTCCTAATTTTTTACAAATTTGTCTCATTTACGGATTGGTGTTGGTTTTGTGGTACTATGAAGATTGGTCAAGCGTGCAGGTGTTGTGTAAAATGCATAGGATTTTGGGACTCGATAATGGAATTAGGACGTGCATATGAATACGTGATGGGATTCGTGATATTTATACCAATTGCCATACTTTCATGGGTCCCTTTCGTATCAGAGTTCCAAACAAGGCTGCTTTTCAACCAAGCATTCAGCAGAGGTCTCCAGATTTCAATGATTCTTGCTGGGAAAAAGGGCATGGACTAGACTCAGCCTACTTGATAGGTGAAATTAGTCTGACACATTTTTAACAACTCAAAGGAAGTTTTGAATTTTGAAGGCTTCTGTCCAGGATTTCAATTCTCATATGTTTTTATGTGTACATTCTTTAGATTTAAAATTCTTTTTAATTAAAGTTGATCATAATTATAAATTTATGATAGTTACTTGAATGAGATCGAATATTAGTGAACATTGTCGGAGATTACTGTCATACGTGTTAAGAAAAAAAATATGATCACTTTAGTGGGTTTATATAGATCTGTTCAATAATCCAAAGAAATCTAGGGTTATTTGAATTTCTTTGAACCTAATTCTTGCATGAAGTTGCAATACAGTTTTGCGGTGCTTGATAAATCTGATTTTGATTATAAATGTTCAAGGGTTAATAGCCAAGATTTTACCATTCAAGTTTCATTTATGATCCGTTTATATGAGAAAAGGTAAAATGCAACTCGTTCGACTGTTGATTTAACAATAATGTAACAATGTTAGACAACAACAAAGCAACACATTTGAAATAATTTTATGAGTGAAGTACATCAATTGTTCCCGTGGTTTACCAACAATTACGAGTTATCCCTATCCTAAAAAGTTTACCATTCTCCTTCTCCTGTTAATTATGTAGTTCGATATATGTATTCGTCCTTAGTCTATGTAAAGTGTCTGACGTGCGCTGTTTGATTTATTATTATTATTATTATTATTATTATTATTATTATTTGATCACTACTTTATTAAGAATTGATATAAGTCTATAAATGGTCCCGTCTTCTCTTCCCCTCCCCAGCCATCTCCCCCTTCCGATGATAGGCCCCTTCCCTCTCCTCCCCATGTCTTCTTCAACGCCCACCATCCACCGCCAACGAGAGCACTATTGTTGACTCCTTGAAGCTTTAAAGATCCATTGCTAATTTATTCTTCATTGTTAATTGCTTCTCTAATGTCATAAGTTAAAACACTGACCATTGTAGAGAATCATTGTCTACTTTTAGCATTCTACTTGCTAAGAAAATGACGCTTCCTAGCTCTCCTCATCACCATCTTCCTAAAATCTAAATCTCTTTGATGATGCAGGCAGATTCAAATTTAAAGATAATATCAAAACACCCAAAAAAACAGATTAAGATGTTTTTACCCTAGTTTTATTAAATATTGTTTTAATTCATGATTTATTAAACAAGAAAATCATGTTCCAGTGTTTAAAAGAGAAATAAAGGCGAAGACTTCCCAATTAATGAATTACAAGGCATGTGGTGCTTTGTGCATTCCTATCTTCCACCATTATACCTTATTTTAGTTATGTTGGAGTTCTAGGTTTGAATTGTCATTAAGCAGTTCTTTATTAGGATTTAAATGTGATAAAGTAGGATTTTTTTTTGGGGCAAAACTTGGATAAACCATATTTTTGTTGCCTATGTGTGAAATGGAACCTCCATTCTTGAGAAAGAAGATAGGAAAGTGAGTATACATTAGTTTTGTGGGAAATTCTATTTTGAGCAAGAGAGAACGAATTTACTGGTGTTACTTCATCATTTTCGAGTCAAGGATCATCCGATGTTCGTATTTAATCCAGTTATTTTATTGGGAATGATTTATTGGATTGAAAATGAGGATAAACCATTGAAATCATTAAATATGAGGATAAATGGATTATTTGATATTTGGAAGTGTTAGAATACTATTTTGATGCTTAAGGTTGATGCACAATCTAAAAGAATAATTGTAATTGACTTTCTAATAGTTTAAAGAAGTTTAGGATTGGACCGGGATCAAGAACTTTCGAATTTTGCAACAAAAAAAAAATATGCACCTCTCTTACAACTATGAGGTACTCAAAAGAAAGAGCATTTTTTCCGACCATTACACGATTGTGCAAATTTGGTTATGAGTTCGTGTACTCATTTCGAGTGCAAGCTCATATAAATCAAATGCAGACAGAAAAGGGGGGGGGGGGGGTTCTTATGGGATGCTTTATAAGGCCGTGCACTTTTCTTGTAATGTCATGCATGTTCTACATATACTCTCACCAAAATCATATATGGTCAAATAGATTTAAACTAATGGAAATTTATGAGATTTTTTTAGAAAAATAGGTTACAGTCTAAATAACATATCCCCCCGCCCGTACGAGGGGTGTTACTACCCATACAAGTCTATAAATATGAAAAGCATTTGAGGTAGCTTTACGTGTAAAGTTTCACAAGTCTCATACTTAATTGCATGAATTATATGCGATCAAGGAACACTCTAAAGGGGTTAACAGAGTTCATTCACATCTACCACGACGAGTACATATATTTCTTAGCACTTAGTCCTATATGATGTTGTATTTTCATATCATGTGCCTTGTGTGTGTGTGTGTGTGTGTGTATATATATATATATATATATATATATATATATATATATATATATATATATATATATATATATATATATATATATATATATATATATATATATATATATATATATATATATATATATATATATATATATAGTGTGTTAGTTGTTTAAACATGTACTTAATTGTGCATCTTACAAGTGAAGAAATTTGAGAAGCCCAAATCTTTTAACATATATTATCATTTATAAATATAATTATGATTTACATAAATCATGATGATGATGTTGCATTCACTCATACAATCGTATAGGTGAAGAGAGTACATGTAAAGAAACTAGTATGGTCCGACACCTATACGTCTTATATATCTATATGAGACAAAGTTTTTGCTTGCCTTCTAAGGGAACTTCACGTCAAATTAGTTCTGGAAAACATTATGTATAGTGTATGAGTGATGATTCATTGGTTCATGTGTACTCAACGCTTGAGAGTTTAGAGTCTATGAGTTTTTAAGTATTTTTATGTTAACCATGATATCATGATCTACCTAACCAACAATCCATAAAACAACCCTTATGGATACACCTCGGGAGTTCTTTAAGAGATTAAGGAAGTAGAGATGAAAACTTGGTGATAGACATTAGGAGTACTTTAAGAGATGAAGGACATAAAGATAAAATATTGAGGATCGACCTTGGGAGCCATTTTAGAGATGAAGACGTTAGGTATTGGCTGATTACAAAAACAGTTATTGAACCAGCATAGTAGAAGAAAAGTAAAACTTCAGACTTTAATCCATAAGAATGGATCCAGTTAGAACTCTAGAAGATCAATAATCACAACAATAGAGTGTTTATATTCCATTACATCAAGTGTAGGGATATATTATGTCGAAAAATAATAATCATGAAGCGATTATTAGACCACATTCTTATTTTTCACTGTATCAATCACCGTAGCGATATCAAAACCACTTTTAGGATATTAGATCACATTCTTATTTTTCATTGTTCTTACATACGACCATCATGTTCCTGGAAATAGTTAAAATACAATTTAAATGTTTTCTTACATTTTGATGATTTTAATGTTTTTACTTTTATGAAAGTATTGACATAACTGATTTTATACATGTATGTAAAATCAATGTTATAATCATTGTCGTTTTTTCAATGGGAGTGGATATGTTGTTATTGTCTATATTAGATCTATGAATGATTGGTTGTGTTATTGGTTGTTCTTATTATTTTTGTCTTTGAAGGAAATGTATTTTGGTTTAATGATTTGTACAAAAGTGTTTGTAATTACATTAGGTTTGTATATTGTTTTTCAAAATTATAAATACGGATCAAGATGGATCGTGGAAAACCCTAGCAACAAAGATGGACCAAGAACCAAGTTTTCCTCGGCCCAAATAGCATTTATGTAAAGGGCCAACCCCATTTCTCTATTGGACCAGCCTCGACTCATGTATCCCTTATCCATTGGCCCACATGATATAAGGACGACCCATTAGGCTCCCCTCTCTCAATCTTAGATTCGACGACAGCATCAAAATGCCCTCGCTCTCGACTCGACTTTTGGCCAATGAGCTATGGTGGTGACGGTATTAGCATGAGGATCAGCGATGGCGACCAATGGCCTGCCTGGCGGTGCCGTTTTGAGGCTCCTAAGCAACGCATAAAGGGCGCTCCAACAACATGTGGAAGTTTCTCTTGTGATGTGTAGAGGCCGGTGGTGTGTGATGATTTTTCGTGAAGTTTTTATGCAATATTTTCCTAAGTATTATTCGTTTACTTTATTTAACTGTTGATGATAAAATTTAATTTCTTTCATTAGCAAATTATTACTTGGTGACTCAAGAAATAATTACTAGGATCGAGCGTGGACAACGCATCATTATTTATTCATTGTGTGTGATTTTTTAAACAATGTACATTATGATATAAGCTTTAATTTTAGGAGAGTTTTGTTGAAAAAACAACAAAGTGTGAACGACAATCAAAATGATTTGATGAAATCCATGTTGAGTTTAAACACTTTTGTATTAGGATTTCCAAGACTAAAATGATAAAAATACATAATAATTTGAATTCGCAAGCAAATATAAAAATCATAAGAAATGAATAACATGAAGAACAAGAGACGAACATCCAAATATTCCATAATATGCATCTTTGTGAAAGAACAAATATTGTAAAATAAGCACACACAATCACAAGATAAAAATGTAATAAAACATTCTCTCGACAAAATAAAGAATTATTGTAAGTTTCATAAAAAATGATGAGAAACAAGATGATGTTTTCTTGGGATTTGGGAAGGAATTTGGTGATATGATGTGTTTGATTGTTCTTGGGAAATGTGTTAGTGTTTTGGGTATGAAAATTCTTCACAAAATACGTATGTGAGTGTTTCGTATGAGGCAAGCTAGCGTTAAAGGTTAAAGGTACTAAAAATGAGGTACGAGGTGAGGTATTTATAGATTAGAAGGGGGTGTAGGATAATGGTTCAGATAAGTATTATGATTTTATAATGGCTAGGGTTTTATAAGGATTGTGTAGGATTGAGACATGTGGCATGAAGATATTTTAACCATTAATATTCATTGATTCTTCTTAATACATACTTGAGCCTTGAGTACATTGTCCACTCACCAAAGATTTCTTTTCACTTAACGGCGTAAGTTATAAAAGACATATTTCATCAAATATTCATGAGATATTTTCTTGTAGCTTGAACATTTTTTGATATGATTAATTGATCGACAATTTACCATTGGTTGTTTGGCAAATGTTAATGACGTGACGTTTGGGATTTTCGTATATATCGTAATACGTCACACTAATTAAAATGTTGAATGGGTAAAAATATTTAAATGATAATAATAAAAAGGTAAAAATGTTTTAAATAGTAAAATGTAAAAATATAAATGGTAAAAGGAAAAGGTTAAAAGAAAAAAATAGAAATTATTGTGTTTGTGTTTTTGAAACTAGTATATGTATATGTATGTAAGAGTCAATCCACACAACACATCCAAACACATGTGCTTATTTAAGATCACCTTTTTGAAATTCATAAATGAAACAAACTTGCATAATCACATGTTAACTTTTGCTAAATATTTCAGGTTTGACTAAAGCTTAACCGACTTGTCATAGTCTGTACTTGTTTGTACATTGCTGGGTTTGAAAACTTGAAATTCATGTCGCAAAGGAGTTTTCACCGGGATGGAGATTCTGGTAAGGCAGGTCTTGGTCGGGGAACGTTGACAAACATCGAGAGGATTGGTTGGAGAGAGTGAAATCGTTACCGGGAAGGTTTGATCGAGGAACGAGGGTCGTGACTTGGGTGGATCGAGGAACATGCGGGTACGTAGCTCACCTTTTTGAAATTCATAAATGAAACAAACTTGCATAATCACATGTTAACTTTTGCTAAATATTTCAGGTTTGACTAAAGCTTAACCGACTTGTCATAGTCTGTACTTGTTTGTACATTGCTGGGTTTGAAAACTTGAAATTCATGTCGCAAAGGAGTTTTCACCGGGATGGAGATTCTGGTAAGGCAGGTCTTGGTCGGGGAACGTTGACAAACATCGAGAGGATTGGTTGGAGAGAGTGAAATCGTTACCGGGAAGGTTTGATCGAGGAACGAGGGTCGTGACTTGGGTGGATCGAGGAACATGCGGGTACGTAGCTCTCCGGTGAGGACTGATCGCGATATTGTGAAGGGACCGAGGAACATGATCGAGTTGAAGACCGATAGACATGGGATCGAGGAAGGTATCGACGAGTTTGTCGAGAAGCACTGGTCGCAACCTGGAGGTGGGTCGAGGAGCGTGAAGGAGAATTCTCCGGTGAAGCTTGGATTGCGACTTGGTGTAGAACCGAGGAGCCTTACGGGTTGAAGACCGAGGAGCGTTGGACTGAGCGAGGAACATTCCGGGAATTTGCTGGTCGCGACTGGGAGGTGGTGCGGGGAGCTTTCCGTTCTCCGGTTAGGGATTGACGATGACGACGATGAACAGTAAAACCCCATTCCAAAAATCACGTAACACTAAATTTTACATAATGGTCCTTGGAGTTTTGTACAAGAAACACTTTTCACCCTTGAAATTTTCCGGTTGGAACCTTTGCTTTTGAAATTACACATTAAGTCCTTCAATTAATGTCAAGTTAATTCTTTTGTCCATTTTTTTTAAAATGTTGAATTAAAATGGTCTTTGGCAAACTTGTCACTTTCGGCCCTTGATATAATTTTCTTGAATGTTTTAATTTTTCACCAAATAATTCTCGAAGACAAACAACGTCACAACAATATTTTCAGGTTCGCATAATTTTCTGACTGTCCGGATATCTCGAAACTGAAACGTATGATAATAAGGAAAAGTAAAAAATAATAAACATATTGTGTGCATTGCATCGATTTAGTGACAGTCACATAAACTAATATCTAACAAGTTTAACTTTGAAACTTGGTCTAAAATTGTTTTGGAATTTTTCTAAAAATTTGTTATAAAACTAAAAGGATATTTACAAACATATTATATACATGCATCTTGTTTTGTAACACCTAATTTTTGCAATTAAGATGTAATACAAAAATGCCTTAAGCTCAAGTCATGACATCTAAGAGTTTAGACAACTTGTATATACATTTTAGGAACGATATGACCTAGCGATATGCCGCCCAAGGTGAAATTCTTCGCCTTGGTTTAATCTAAGCAATAAGTTCACATGTTCCAATTTAGATTTAGTCGTTACCCTGGTCAGACCTACGCACAATATAATGATGGTGTCGCAGACATAATAGTTTTCTAACAATTGGTAATCCAAGAGTTATATAGTAGATACAATTGGTAATCCTTACGTAGCTATTAAGCATATTGTTGTGTGTATGATCAATAGAGCACAATAGTAGCCACTCAATGTAGATCTTAGCCTTATTAAAATTGAGTTTGAGAACAAACACAAGCGTGATAAATTTATTAAGGACATAATATCAACAATAGTAAAACTTGAAATTTATAGTCATAACCTCTGTTACTAACTTGTCTATATGATCACTTCTTGATAAGGACAACATGAATGGTGAAATCCTTACCAATTGGTATTTTAGCTTGAAAATAGTTCTCAATCACAAAAAGAAGTTTCACATCAATGATGCTACTTCCAGATGCACCTTGTAACACCCCAAACTTTCACACCAAATTTTTTTTTCAAACGTATTTTACAAATACTTCATTATACAAAACATTTGATTATACAAACGGGGTATTAACAATCTGTATCATTACCAAAGTTTAACCGTTTATTTCACGCTTTATACACCGGAAGCTACGGTCCCACACTTGACTCTTTTACCACCCTTCCTGCTTACCTGAGTACATAGCATTTAAAAAAAATACGTGAGACATAATGTCTCGTGAGCATTATGGGTTTAGACCCAAAACCATTTTCCAATAATAACATTATTCTTTAAATTTCCAATATTTCATTTCCTATGAGCGCTCCCATAGGTATTCCTTAATTTGTGATGGTACATTACTACGAGCGCACCCGTAGGTTTTATACGAGACGCACCCGTATAACTACTTCCTCAATAGCATGAAACGGATTCATCTATCAAGGTAAGACAACTACTTCGCGACGGGAGGTACCATCCCAGTAGTGTCTTTGACCACCCCTACCGCAGCAGGCCGTGATCTTTATCTGGATACTAAACATCTTATCATCATGGGCCAATCACATTATTAGTTCACTGTACTTCCGATTCTCTTTCTTTACACATTATAAGCATATTTTTCATAAAATACTTTTAAAGCCATAAAACCACTTTGACTCCAAAACATTTTTAAATAAAATTCATTTTGCTATGTACCCGAAAATCCACATAACACTCACCTCGAGTCACCTAGGAATCAGTTAGTCTTTTGCACTCCTTTTTCCTTCGCTTGGTTCACCGTATTTGAACCACCACCTATTATTTACAAGATATACGTTTATATTCAATTCATATATATAACAACTAACTGTACAGCACAAGAGTGCCATACTATGCAACTACGGGTTATAATTAGACTAAAACTCTCATTATAATAACTTCCTTTAGTTTGTAAATTTTCCCGAAATACGCGTATTTTACTACAGTACCCTCGGAGGGTCGTATTTCTATTCCGATAATTTTCCATGAAGTTTGGGACCATAATAGACCTATGTTTAAAATTTGGGGTCAAACGGACAAGTATTGGATAAAATCTCAAAAACTAAAATCACTTGGCAGAGGACTTGGGAACTAAACTGCATTTTTACTCTGCCGCGAGGTCGCGTCGCGACCCAAGGGTGGTCGCGTCGCGATCCCTGAGCAGATTGCCATTTTTGACGATTTTTCAGCTACAACTTCTACTATTCCCCTGCATTAAGTCCTTAATACCTAACTTAATCATTTTAGGACCATTCCAGGGCAATAACCTTAAATTTTCATCAAGTTTTAACTTGTGAAAATCATGATTTCCTAACAATTCATATCAAACCCGTTTTTACAATTTTGCACCAAATATGCAAATTTTTGAAATTAATCACTTAGGATGGTCTTAATACATCCTAAGTGATCCTTAGAGCCTAACAAAACATTAAGAATCAGTTTTTTTTAGTCTCAAAACCCATTTCTAGGGTTCTTGAGCTCAAAACCCAATTCCATGGATTCAACCCCAATTTATGGTTAGAAATCCATTTCTTGTGATGATTTGAGCTACATGAGCCATGTAAATTCGTTGGATTACTCTCATCCTAAATTTCAGTTTGCAAACTAACCACCACAACTTGAATCTATGAGTTTGGATCATAGAAATCTTACCTTATAAGCTTGAATCCACCAAATTCCAAGTGAAACCTTCAATTCCTAGCCTCAAATCCTTGCTTCTCTTCTCGAGTTCATGCACCCGTTGTCTCCAGAACTTCCCAGAACTTCCTCCTCTAAGTTATGGTAATTATGATATATTTTCCCATTTATATATTTTTCCTACTTTGCCAAATGACAGAATAACCCCCAAACTTCCATTCTTCTTACTTGTAACACTAGAACTCATCATTTATTACACCTATTTCTTACTTCTCACACTTTTACCCCCATAACAAGGTCCAAGACATGGCAAAAAGACCAATTTTCCCTTATTCCACAATTTTACCATTACACACTATTATTTAGCATTTTATTAAAAATTTTCCGGGTTCTTACACACCTATTGATGATTCATATAATTTCAATCAAAATGAATGGTTTATTAGATTCGACGAGAAATTTCTTGTGACATCTCCCATGATTTCAATTATGAACACCGACTGTCACTTTGTGTTAGAAGAAAATAAAAGAATACTATCTTACATCAAAATGAAGGAAAAACGGAAGTTGAAGAAACATTATGAAAAAATGAAGGCAAATGGCAAACGAGTTGTCAAGAAGAATATCCATAAACCTAAGATAAAAAAGGAAAACCCTACAATGGATATTGATTACGTCTATTGTGGCTTCATAGGGCATTAGAAATAGAATTGTCTAGTTTATTTTGGCTGATGTGAAGAAAAGCAATGCTAGTGAGACTAACTAGTCAGGTATAACTATAAAATAAATTTTCCATTTTTCTTACTTCCTGGGTATGAAATACTGGCATATGATGTTATTTGTAGGAGTGAAGAGGATTGAAGGGGAAGCTAAAAATAAGTGAGAGTTACTGATATGATTGACACGCCTAGGTCGTCGTGCGGTCAAAAATAAGTAAAATCTCACTCTCACTAGTATAGTGGTAGTCAGGGTCGATCCACAAGTGTTACGTGGTCAAGGTAGGCAACAGATTACCAATTGTAGTGTCACTCTACAACCAGAGGATCTAGTTTCTAACTTTACCGAAAACAGTCCCGAAATCACAAAATCCAGCAAATCCAAAAACTAACTCCAACATTAACCAATCCAATTCAATTTCTAAACTAGAAAAAGTTACTGAAATCAGAAAGTATAATCTAAATCCAGAAACACAAGAACAATCCAACACAATCAAACATCCAAATTTATCCAAAAGCATTCCAAAGCATAAAAACCGTAAAAAGAGCAATTAACAATAACCGAATGATTAACTATTAAAAACTCAGATCCCAACTTGTTCAAAACAAAAAACATAAGATTTTAGAAACTTAAACCTAATGCCAATGGTTGTCACACCCACTAACACTAGCCAAGCTACTAAGAACTACTAAACTACTTGAAAATTAAAAGAGAAAACAATAAATACCACTTATGGTCGACTGAAAACTGAAACTTGGAGTCAAAGAAGCCTTGGGTGTCGTTTCTATGCCAGGTCTTTGCTGCTGATTTCGACCTAAAACCCTCTATATAGTTTTAGAAAATAAGAGGCCGCGTCGCGCGCATTAAGAATCCGCGGTGCACGTACGAGTTTATCCCTGTTTTTTCGGCATTTGAATTCTTCTCACCGCCTCAATCATGACTCAGCGCATCGCGCCCTTGTACATTTCCGCGGCGCACGTGCTTATTCGACTCATTTGTCTTTATCTCCAAACTTCTTCCATTTTGTACGTATTTAGCCCCTGTTTAAATCTTTTCTTTCCAAAGAAGCACTGACACAAAAAGTGAGAATACCACAACATATATGATATAAATTCACCAAGAATAGGGCTCAACAACGACTAAAATACTTGATATTACTTGGCGTTGTCAAACACCCCACACTTGTGCCTTGCTTGTCCCCAAGCAAGAGAGTTTTTAACAAATTCTAACTAAGATTCAAACAATTTTTGAATGTGTTCAATTTCAAAGGTTTTTGCCCTAAGAGTTAGATTGAAATAGTTTGTGAAAACATAACCGGAATGTTCTTTGGAATTCATGACTTTCTATAGAACCCTTGATTACAAATTTTCTGTCCACAATGAAGTGTACGTGCTCATTCAGATTCTAAAGGCCATTAAAGAACTGTCCATGACTTTCGATGTTGTCCGTGTAACGAGCTATCAGAAATACCATCCCAGACCAGACGATCTTAGGTGGCAAGGTGCATAAGGCCCACTCATTTTAGACTTACCGGCTCAAACAACAAAGGCCACAGATTGACAATTCCCCCTAAATTCCAAACTTAAAACACTCCAATCTTCTAACTCCTAAAACTCAACTTATTTGACTAAACTCATAGCATGATAACAACTAAATAGTATTTCTTGAAAAATACCAATCCTGTAACACTCAAAAACTATTCGTTTCAAAATTACAATCTATTAAAAATTTTGAAAAAGTTGCTAATTTTTTTTTTGAAAATTGACTCATTTCCCGCAAAAATTTCAAAAACAAACTCTTTCGACAGTCCACACCCCACACTTAAAACCGTACAACGCCCTTGTTGTACATAAAAAAATATTTTCAAACTAGGGAGAAAGAGTTACCCCTTTTGACGGTAGATTGCTTGATGGTACTTGGTTGTCACAGGTACAAAAACACGAACATCTCCACGATTCAAAATTCAGGAATTGTAGCGCAACAGTAAAACATGCTAGTGATCATGGCAAATAGAGGGGGCACGGTGACCCCACAATTTCCTGAAACAACTCCTCCATTTGGGTATTACATGCATCACTCACAAAAGAACATTAAATGCAAACAAAACAAACAAATAAATATAAACAAGCAGACAAAAAGTAGTGTCATAGGCACAGTACATATATCCCCAAAAAGAAGAAGAAAAATACATCAATCGTCCCTGGGTGGCCTGGAAGGACCTGCCTCGTGATCATGAGCTCGGGCCGGGAATGGTCGAGGGCGCTGTCCCTGTGCTGAAGCAATCTGCAAAAGTACCTCCCCGATCCACTCTAACTGATCCTCAATCCGAGCCACCTGATCCTCCAATTGGCGGGTGGCCTGTGTCTCCTCCTCCTGTGGCTGTGGTGGTGGGACTGGTGGTGCGACCCTCTGGCGACGCCTCAGAGGACCCTCCTCGTGAGCTGGTCGTGGTGCCCTAGGTGCCTCTGTCGCCACCCTCATAAATCACCCTGGCTGTAGCTGCTGGATCAGATGCATGTTCTCCAGAGCTCGTACCGATGTGCGAGCTGGAGGTATAGCCGTCAGGGAAGCCATGGTAGCAGCAGTGAGTAATCTGTAAGATCGAGCCAGGTGGGTAATGTAGTGCCCGCCGGTCAAAGGACTGCTGGCTAACGCAGCCATTGCCCAGGTGGATAGGGAGATCGCGAAGGTGTACGGGAGGTGGAGGAACCTGGTGGGGTCAAGAAGCACCCACATATATGTCATGTCCTCACCGGATATCTTCTCACCCCCTCCTTCTGCATGAGAGAAGTGGAGATGATGCGGTGCATGAGCCAGTGAAGCGAGTTGCGGAGCTGGCTCTCCCTGGCCGACCCCGCCTCAAAGAAAACGTTGGACAACGTGGCCCAAATGGTAGCATTGGCATCCCGTGCGGGCTGCCCCTGAATACACGCGTGAAGGAAAGGCGTGAAGTGATGACTCTGGAGATCCTCCTCCATGTATATGCCCGTGCGTCTCCTGAACTCCCTAAGACTGCACTCCCTGGGGACTCCCCCCAATCGAAAACGAACTAGCCTGGATCGGGCCGCCGGTGAAGCTGGTGTGTAGCGGACCGTGGAGAGAAACTCCAAGAGAAGCTCGGTGTAAACTACATCGTCCTGGTTGGCCATAAGCCTGTCCCAACCACGACACGTGAATGTAGCCTCCCCATGGGACCACGTGCGATGAAGAAAGGGCTCAATATCGGCCTAGAGTCCAGTATCCCTCAGAATATCCCGGTCCAGAATAGTCGCCTCCAAAACCCGGCAACCAATAAGTGCGTCCCTCCTCTGAATATACTCGATCGAACTCTCCAGATCATCAGGGAACTGGAGAAAAGGGTGGTCGCGCCTGAAAGCCATCTGCACAAAAACAGCCACACAAAACAAAAAGTTTTGCAAAATAAGTCCTTATCCTCCCCACCGAACCGCATCGCGGCCCAAGAACAAGAGCGCGGCGCGGCGAGCGTATGTTGCGAAATCCAACTCTAAAATCACTAATTTTCACCTGTTAACTCGATCTAAACACACTACAAGGTAGCCTAAGCACCGACTAGCCCCTCTAGGGTGATCATTTGGCAAACAAAACACCCTATGAGCCAGCATTGCCGATTTCTAAGTTTTTCAGTTTTGGAGAAATCAACCAATTCTACGGCCTAATCGCTAGTTCTAACGAGTAAAAACTAGTTAGAATGACGTACCTCAATCGTAGGAATGAAAAACATGAGAAAAACTTCGGTTGATCGGGGCTCTGAGGCGCGGCGTGGGTTTGTGTGTGTGAATAGTGAATAGCGACGTACTTTTATAAGCAGAATCTGACCGATCATTTCCCGCGACGCGGATAAGAGCAAACCGCGGCGCGCATATTCCCAAATCAACACCTGCGTATCAGGTTGTTCTGCGATCCCGCGGCGCGCAAAACCCCATTCCGCGGCGCGGTCTTCAATTTTCCAAATTCCTTCTTATGACCCTACACTTGCCTCGAACCAATAACACATGTAATGACGATGATAGTTGTAACACCCCTTTTTCTCATACCATATTTAATATAAAAATATAGTTTCCAAACACATTTTACAACTTGTGACTATGAAACAGCCACTAAATTTTTAATTTATTTTACAAACTTAAACTCGAGGGGTATTACAGACTCAATACCAATAACCATAATTTAAACTTACATTGTATCAATCGGTCCCAACTTCAATCTTCGCTCCGTTCACCTAAGTACATAGCATTTCAAAAACATAGTATACGTGAGACATAAAGTCTCGTGAGTAATATGGGTTTAGACCCAAAACATTTCTATTCAAAACTTGAAATATCAAAAGTACATTGCTAAAAACTGATTTATTTCATAAATCTCAAAATAACTTTTTCTTCTTTACTTTCAAACTCTAAAAAAACTTTCTTTTATAAAACTACTTTCTTTCTCATTTTCTCGTGACCAACTGAAACTTATGAATTAAGTTAATTAATTCATTCAACTAGCTCCCCTCGCGGAACAGAACAGATCTGCCCACTCGGTTTGCTCATTCTGTCTCCCCTTCGTGACTTGGAACAAATTCAAGCACAAGGGTATGCTAAGCTAGACAACTACTTCGCGACGGGAGGTACCATCCCAGTAGTGTCTTCTGATCCCCCGATTATGTGGGTGATCCTAGTCCGGACAACTGGCTCATACTTCTTTAATTCTTACTTCATTTCATATCAAATTGGTCAAAGTGGGACACAATTTGTAAACTATTCTTACTCAAACATTTTATGACTCTTTACTAAAAATACTTTTAAAAACTGCTTTCGACATCTTAGTTCCCATAAGGAACTTCTTACAAAAATACTTGCAAAACATACTTTAAAAATCTGTTAAAAATACTAAGCCCTTGTATAGAGCTTCATTCAAAACTATTTTCCAAACTTTAGTATTTATAAACATTGGAAATCATACTTTTCTGAAAATAACATTTTGCTATGCACTATAGAAATCCTCATAAAACTCACCTTGATTCTATTACGGTTTACTAAACTTCACGTACGGCTTTTCCCTTCCCGTGCTCAACAACGTTTGAAGCACCACCTATACAAATTGTATATATAAATACTCAATATAATTAATTCTATAATGCTAAAGTCTCATATAATATAGCTCTAGGTTATAATAAATGTATAACCATTTATAAACTCGTTTTACGGTTTTTCTCCGAAATACGCGTATACTGCTACAGTACCCCCGAGGGGTCGTATTTCAGTTCCGACTCTTTTCCATGAAATCTTTGACTATATTAGACTTGTGTTTCAAATTTGGAGTTCATTGGACAAGTCTAGCCCAAATTCTAAAAATCATGCGCATGAATAGTAATTTTAGCCTCTGCCGCTACAGTGACTTTTCCGCAAGGTCGAATTACGGATTTGACCATTCCCGACATGTTCTTATACCATTTTAGAGTTATGGCTAAAATTTCAGGTTAATCGGACATGTCTAGCTATGGTTTCTAGCGTTTGGAATAATTGAAATTTTTAACATTTTTGGTCCCTGTCTGAGGGCGCACCGCGCCAGGACCAGGGCGCACCGCGCCTGGGCGCACCGCGCCTGGGCGCACCGCGCCTGGGTGCACCGCGCCTAGAGCCTGGGCGCGCCGCGCCTAGCGCCTGGGCAGTAGCCTGTTCAGTCGCGATTTGTGCACTGTAGCACGCAGTTTTCACCCATTAAGCACTTATTTCAGTGCTTAATCGTATGGGGTTTGTTCTAGGACCAAAACCCTTGACTAATCACATGTTTTAAGCTATTAAAAACACTTCAATAACTCAATTACAGAAATTAACGTTCTTGGCTAAACTTGAAAATTCTCAAGAATAGCATTCTACTTTCATGTTTTTAAGTTAAGTTCTTAACTAATAGCTTATTGGAAGCATTAGTTACTTAACCCACATGATTTCTAACTGAAATTTCAGTTCCAATTCCATCCAAAGACCAAATGAAGAACATACCCAAAAACTAGGTTAAAACAAAGGAATTTCTTACCTCTTCAACTATGGAATCACCAATTCCAATTCCTCTCTTGATTTTCCTTGACAATTCCTTTAATCTCTTCTTCTTCCTTGCTCTCTCTTGCTGTCTCTCGTGCCCTCTAGAACTCTCTAGAGAATTTCTTTTGTTTTCCTTGCATAATGAAGGAAATAACTAACATTTACTATATATATTTAGTTAATAAACTAGTTACATTTTTAGTCCCCAAATCTTCATATTTCTTTCCAAAATGATCCTAAAACCATAAATCTTGCAAGGAATGTTCTAATAACTACTAACTTGACATTTTCTTGACATTTTGGTCATTTTTCATGTCAAATGACCAATTTGCCCTTTTTGGTCAAATTTCACTATTCACGCGTCAAAACTCCAAATTTCATATAACCTTTTATTTCTCATTATATTAATACATATTATTAAACGTAATAATCGTACAACGTGACAAATGACCGTTTTACCCTTTTTGACTTTTTCGCGGGTTCTTACAGTCACCCCTCCTTATGCGGATTCCGTCCTCGGAATCTTTTCGTAATCGGTGAAATTCGGATATCTTCTCTTCATTTCTGCTAACGTCTCCCAAGTTAGGTTTGACCCTAATGGATGCTTCCACTTGACTAGTACAAGGTCAATCTCCTTGTTCCTTAGCTTGTTAGTCTGCATTTCCAGGATGGCTTCGGGTTCCTCAATTAGTTTGCTAGGAGTCTCCACCCTCAGGTCAGTATACGGTATTACTAACTCTTCTTTACCAAAATACTTTTTCAAGTAGCATACATGAAAGGTATCATGTATTCCACTGAGTTCGGGTGGTAACTCTATCTTGAATGCTTGTAATCCAACTCTCTTCAAGATTCTAAAAGGTCCAATGTACCTTGGACTCAACTTTCCTCTCTTGCCAAATCTTACCACTCCTTTCCATGGCGACACTTTTATCATCACCAAATCTCCTTCTTGCAAGTCATACGGTCTCTTCTTTAAATTTGAGTAACTCTTTTGCCGATCTTGTGCTGCTTTTATGTTGGCTTGAATTACTCCAATTTTCTCATTAGTTACTCTAACAATCTCTGGCCCTGTAAGCTTAGTCTCACCCGCTTCCAACCAGCATAAAGGAGTTCTACACTTTCTACCATATAATGCCTCAAAAGGTGGCATTTTAATGCTAGAATGGTAGTTGTTGTTGTATGCAAACTCCACTAATGGCAGGTGTTCATCCCAACTACCTCCAAATTCTATCACGCATGATCGTAGCATGTCTTCTAATGTCTGGATCGTTCGTTCACTCTGACCATCCGTTTGTGGATGATACGCTGTACTTAGCTGAATTCTTGTCCCCATTTTCTCTTGTAAAGCACTCCAAAAGTTAGAGGTGAATCTAGGGTCTCTGTCTGACACAATAGACAACGGTGCACCATATCTTCTTAACACTTCATCTGTATACAACTGGGCTAACTGCTCCATTGGAGTAGTTTCTTTTATGGCTAGAAATAGTGCACTCTTGGTCAATCTGTCTACTATAACCCATATGCTATCATGACCTCTTCTCGTTCTCGGTAACCCGACAACTAAGTCCATGGTTACATCCTCCCACTTTCCGGCTGGAATATGCAATGACTGAGCATCTCCATGTGGGACCTGATGTTCTGCCTTGACTTGTGCACGAATAACACACTTGGAGATGTACTTAGCTATCCTCTTCTTCATTCCAGGCCACCAGTACTGTCTTTTCAAATTTTGATAAGTCTTGGTACTCCCTGGATGAATGGAATACATTGACTTATGCGACTCGTCTAGAATTAGCTTTCTCAAACCTCCTGTTTTCGGTACCCAAATGCGGTTTCTGTAGGTCTTTAATCCTTAGCTATTAGTCTCAAACTGAATGTCTTTTCCTAGCTTTTCATTTTTTTAAGTCTCCACTTTCTTCAACTTTCTGCTGAGCTACTTTAATCTGTTCTATAATACTGGACACTAGCTCTATACGCATTAATCTTGCCTTGATTCTTTTCTCATGAGCTTTTCTACTTAATGCACCTGCTACTACATTTGCTTTACCCGAATGGTATACAATTTCGCAAATATAATCACTGATCAACTCTAACTATCTTTTCTATCTTATGTTCAACTCTATTTGAATGAACACACACTGCAAAATCTTGTGATCAGTGAATAGCTTGCGCTTTGTTCTATACAGGATAATGCCTCCAAATTTTCAAGGCAAATACTATCGCTATTAGCTCTTTATCATAGGTAATATACTTCGTTTCTAGACGTTCAACTATCCGGAAGCATATGCTATACTCTTACTCTTCTGCATCTATACACAGCTAAACCCTCTATGTGAGGCATTACTGTATACTTCAAAATCTTCTGTTCCATATGGTAATATAAGAACAGACGCATGACTCAACTTCTCGTTTAATGTAATAAAAAGCTTTTACTTATTTTTCTTACTTAAGTAAATTTCATATTTTAAATTTACTTTCTCTCTTTATTTTAGAAGCTCTCTCTCACTTCATACTTTAATATAGAAAATTGACTCTCCAACAGTCAATCTACATTTCTAACTACTTCTTTCTTGTCATTGGACTCAGATCTCATATATATATATATATATATATATATATATATATATATATATATATATATATATATATATATATATATATTTATATACATGTATATTTACATGGTATCTACCCACTTCATCTTTATACATTTCTTTAGAAGTTTTACAACTTCGTATATCTACATATACCAGAGGAATTGACTTTTCAAAAGTCAATCGTTATTCTTGTTTCTTTCATCTTTCACTTTCAAAGAATTTTCTATTCTTTCTCTCTTTTTCTCTGTCTTTACTATTAGTTTTCTTATATTCTCATACGGTTATTACCTTATCATCTTGCTACTTGCATGTATTACTTTTATAAATACATGTTTAGTATCACTCTTCACTTATATTATTTTTATCGTTCGACATATTAACGATCTAAATACCTCTTCCATTTTTATCTTTTAGGAGATTTCAATCTCTTTTACTCATTATACTTTCTACTATAATCATACCTTTTCATTTCTCAGCTTTCTTACTGTACTTTTATGAGTACTCTATCTCTTGTTTACTCTTTACTTGTTATGGCTAATGCCAACATAACTTTTACTTTTCTTTTTATCTCGTCTGCACTGTAATCATATTTCAATAAAAATTAACATTTCTGTCTCAACAATTTCTTGTTTTCTCTCACTATATGTATTAAACATACACTACTTTCATGATCATATAGATTACCTCAAATTTTTTTTATAATTAGTCTTTATATCTCATATCTTTTTACTTATAACTTGCTAGGTTTAATATCCCGAATTTCTTTTATTTAAGTTCCATTTCTTTACTCTCTTTACTTTTATGTATCTTAAAACGATACACACTGTACATTTTTTTTTATAGTTACTAGTCGTATATTGACCATTTCTCTATTCTTTGGCTACTTTCACGCGTCTCTTTATCTTAATTTTAACTCTTATTTTATATTTGACTCTTTGTCTAAGATCTATCGGAATATTCACTTTGTCTCTTTGTCTCGTATTATTTATAACTCTTAGTCATTTTTCTCACATTCTTTCAATTATACTTTTCCCATTCTTAATTCTTCTTATTTCATATTTATATGGTCACTAAATCTGATTTCAAATGACCATTTCTTTAATAACTGTATTTATATTCTTCTCAATGTCATTATTACTTGTCCTATCTTTACATGTCCACCTAACCTTTGATTAGGCATTCAATCTCTATTTCTCAACTCATTCTCTTGCATTACAAAAATGCAACATACTCATAGTTTTCTTTTAACAAACTTTATTACTTTCTCATTCAGACAACTTATCTTTTTTTTTTCTTTTTTTTTATTGCTCTTTATAATATATTGCAGACTTAGTTATTTGCTTCAATTATTAGATATCTTTATTAGTCACATTACCTTCAAGTTTGGAAGTCACAACTTCCCATTTCTTATATTTTCATTTCTGTATTTGATTCCTCTTCTAATACTTGGTTAAGTATTTTGCTCTTATTTTATACTATCTTATTTATTCACAACTTTTATATATATTCTTTGATCTTTTGGTTGTCCATGAACAACACGTCTTACTACTTCTCAATATTTATACTTCAATTGGGTTTTTCCAACTCACTTTTTTTTTTACTCTTTTTACTTATATGTTTTCATTCTTCTTTCTTATATGAATTTCATTCATATATCTGTACTCACATTCTTTTTCCAATCTTTCTTTCTTTGGTCACCATAGTGACATTACTCTTATTATTTTTTTTAGTCCATAATCATAATTCATTCTGTTAGGCAACTGAAATACTCAGTTATACTCTTTATTTTATAACTGTACTATACACTTCATTACTTCTATTAACATTTTCAATACATTTACACATTCTAGCCATATCTCTTTTATTGATTTCTGTTATACTTTACATTATTTCTCATATTATACGGTGGTTATCAGAACCACAAATTTGCATTTTTTTTTATAATTACCTTTTTATTCTTGTCATCTTATTTTTCAGTGTTCTTTACTCGTATTTTCTTATGTTTTATTACATATACTTTATACTGACTCATATAGAGTATGGGATTTTTCCCTTATATATATCTCATAGTTGCTATTTTGTCTTTAACACTTTTTCTTTTATACTGTATTGTTTCCAGTCATACTGGATTTTCTTCCATAGGTATACTGAATCTATACCCCTCAAACCTCTTACACTTATCTCTTACAGCTTCACATGATTCCTGTGTGGTTCCACCAGACTCAAATGTATATCCTGTGATTATGATAGTACGGGCCCATATTATTATAACCACCTATACACATTTGCTTCCAGTTTTACCACTAAGACTCATGTTCCACTGTTGTGATTTTACTCCCATTTCTACTTATTCCCTACATTATACCCAAATAGGTGCTCTAATCTCCTACACAGTTTAAGTCTAGGTTCAAATACTGACACCTAGTTCGCTTAAACTATGGCTCTGATACCAAAACTGTAACACCCCTTTTTCTCATACCATATTTAATATAAAAATATAGTTTCCAAACACATTTTACAACTTGTGACTATGAAACAGCCACTAAATTTTTAATTTATTTTACAAACTTAAACTCGAGGGGTATTACAGACTCAATACCAATAACCATAATTTAAACTTACATTGTATCAATCGGTCGCAACTTCAATCTTCCCTCCGTTCACCTAAGTACATAGCATTTCAAAAACATAGTATACGTGAGACATAAAGTCTCGTGAGTAATATGGGTTTAGACCCAAAACATTTCTATTCAAAACTTGAAATATCAAAAGTACATTGCTAAAAACTGATTTATTTCATAAATCTCAAAATAACTTTTTCTTCTTTACTTTCAAACTCTAAAAAAACTTTCTTTTATAAAACTACTTTCTTTCTCATTTTCTCGTGACCAACTGAAACTTATGAATTAAGTTAATTAATTCATTCAACTAGCTCCCCTCGCGGAACAGAACAGATCTGCCCACTCGGTTTGCTCATTCTGTCTCCCCTTCGTGACTTGGAACAAATTCAAGCACAAGGGTATGCTAAGCTAGACAACTACTTCGCGACGGGAGGTACCATCCCAGTAGTGTTTTCTGATCCCCCGATTATGTGGGTGATCCTAGTCCGGACAACTGGCTCATACTTCTTTAATTCTTACTTCATTTCATATCAAATTGGTCAAAGTGGGACACAATTTGTAAACTATTCTTACTCAAACATTTTATGACTCTTTACTAAAAATACTTTCAAAAACTGCTTTCGACATCTTAGTTCCCATAAGGAACTTCTTACAAAAATACTTGCAAAACATACTTTAAAAATCTGTTAAAAATACTAAGCCCTTGTATAGAGCTTCATTCAAAACTATTTTCCAAACTTTAGTATTTATAAACATTGGAAATCATACTTTTCTGAAAATAACATTTTGCTATGCACTATAGAAATCCTCATAAAACTCACCTTGATTCTATTACGGTTTACTAAACTTCACGTACGGCTTTTTCCTTCCCGTGCTCAACAACGTTTGAAGCACCACCTATACAAATTGTATATATAAATACTCAATATAATTAATTCTATAATGCTAAAGTCTCATATAATATAGCTCTAGGTTATAATAAATGTATAACCATTTATAAACTCGTTTTACGGTTTTTCTCCGAAATACGCGTATACTGCTACAGTACCCCCGAGGGGTCGTATTTCAGTTCCGACTCTTTTCCATGAAATCTTTGACTATATTAGACTTGTGTTTCAAATTTGGAGTTCATTGGACAAGTCTAGCCCAATTTCTAAAAATCATGGGCATGAATAGTAATTTTAGCCTCTGCCGCTACAGTGACTTTTCCGCAAGGTCGAATTACGGATTTGACCATTCCCGACATGTTCTTATACCATTTTAGAGTTATGGCTAAAATTTCAGGTTAATCGGACATGTCTAGCTATGGTTTCTAGCATTTGGAATAATTGAAATTTTTAACATTTTTGGTCCCTGTCTGAGGGCGCACCGCGCCAGGACCAGGGCGCACCGCGCCTGGGCGCGCCTCGCCTAGAGCCTGGGCGCGCCGCGCCTAGCGCCTGGGCAGTAGCCTGTTCAGTCGCGATTTGTGCACTGTAGCACGCAGTTTTCACCCATTAAGCACTTATTTCAGTGCTTAATCGTATGGGGTTTGTTCTAGGACCAAAACCCTTGACTAATCACATGTTTTAAGCTATTAAAAACACTTCAATAACTCAATTACAGAAATTAACGTTCTTGGCTAAACTTGAAAATTCTCAAGAATAGCATTCTACTTTCATGTTTTTAAGTTAAGTTCTTAACTAATAGCTTATTGGAAGCATTAGTTACTTAACCCACATGATTTCTAACTGAAATTTCAGTTCCAATTCCATCCAAAGACCAAATGAAGAACATACCCAAAAACTAGGTTAAAACAAAGGAATTTCTTACCTCTTCAACTATGGAATCACCAATTCCAATTCCTCTCTTGATTTTCCTTGACAATTCCTTTAATCTCTTCTTCTTCCTTGCTCTCTCTTGCTGTCTCTCGTGCCCTCTAGAACTCTGTGGAGAATTTCTTTTGTTTTCCTTGCATAATGAAGGAAATAACTAACATTTACTATATATATTTAGTTAATAAACTAGTTACATTTTTAGTCCCCAAATCTTCATATTTCTTTCCAAAATGATCCTAAAACCATAAATCTTGCAAGGAATGTTCTAATAACTAATAACTTGACATTTTCTTGACATTTTGGTCATTTTTCATGTCAAATGACCAATTTGCCCTTTTTGGTCAAATTTCACTATTCACGCGTCAAAACTCCAAATTTCATATAACCTTTTATTTCTCATTATATTAATACATATTATTACACGTAATAATCGTACAACGTGACAAATGACCGTTTTACCCTTTTTGACTTTTTCGCGGGTTCTTACAATAGTATTTTCCTAATTACTCCTAAGAAATACAGTACCTAACCTATAAAGATAGGTTGCTTCCCAACAAGCGCTAAGTTTAACGTCTTCAACCAGACGAACTACTCATACAGCTACGGTGGATCGTATGTCTTCTTCCTTTGCTGATTTTCAGTCACCACCGTCCCTTTGTTGACCCACTGCTCCTCAAACTTTCCTGGATCGAATGGCTTGCCGGTTCTCCTGCTGCTGCCTGGTTGCCGTTTTCTGATTACTTCCCGTGAATGCTTGGAGGTAGCTTTGAACCTCCAAGCTCGATCCTTCCTTCTATATTTCTTCAGTTTACAATTTTGGCTTGCAGTACCAATAAAAATTTTCCAACCGAATGGGATCGGAAGGCAACATATCGGGATGCTTCCATATGTCCTCATCGATGGTATTAATCACATCTAATTTTCCATTCATGAATGGATCATGAGTGGCGATAAAATCATGTTTATTGTTTTCAAAAACCAACCCGTCGACATCATCTTCTTGATCATCGTCCAACAGGTGGATCGGGACCAAGAGTGAGCGACTGGTTTCATCTGGTGGTGTATAAAGTCACCCATCACCAGATCCTTATTTTCAAAATGCTCAACATTTTCAAAAATTTTAGGTTCGGGGGTAGTATTGTCATCTACACCCCCTTCCCCAATATTATCAACAACTTCAACAATTTCAGGAGTAGTTGGGCTGGGGTCTGCACTGTCACTTACAGCTCCCTCCACAACATTCTTATCAACCAAATTGTCTGGTGATGGTATGGATTCACTCATCACCAACTCAACATTTTCAAAAACATCAAAAATATCAAAAGCTGTTGAGGCAGAAGTAGCATTGTCACCTACAACCTCTTCCTCAACAATCGTTTCGACCATCTCAGTGGTCTCTTGACTTTCCCAAGGTGTATATCCTTCCATCACATATTCAGGTGATGCAAGTTCATACACCGTATCATTGGTATAAAAATCACTCGCCTCAGGTTCTGGCGGATATTTCCAACTTTTCTCTAACCTATCTAAAGAAGCTTGCACTCTTACAAGAGCATCCGCCTGATCCTTCTGAACTTGGTGGGTGTCAGCCATGAGCTCCAATACTTGGACCCAAGTTACAGAATTTTTAGGTTGAGATGGCTCCTCGGTCTGCCATCCATTGTCATCGAATGATCCATTATAGCAATCATCCTCGTAATAATTGTCGGCCGGATTTTCATAATACTCATAATACTGATCCGGTTACATGTAATCACCCATTATAAGGATGTACACATACCAAAAATCAGCGAACTAAAATCAAACATAAAAAATCAGAAAACAGATCCTACAGATCGCCTACTCTCAAGCTCACAACTCCCCGGCAACGGCGCCAAAATTTGACACGCCTAGGTCGTCGTGCGGTCAAAAATAAGTAAAACCTCACTCTCACTAGTACAATGGTAGTCAGGATTGATCCACAGGAGTTACGTGGTCAAGGTAGGCAACAGATTACCAATTATAGTGTCACTCTACAACCAGAGGATCTAGTTTCTAACTTTACCGAAAACAGTCCCGAAATCACAAATCCAACAAATCCAAAAACTAACTCCAACATTAACCAATCCAATTCAATTTCTAAAACTAAAAGAAGTTACTGAAATCAGAAAGTATAATCTAAATCCAGAAACACAAGAACAATCCAACACAATCAAACATCCAAATTCATCCAAAAGCATTCCAAAGCATAAAAACCGTAAAAAGAGCAATTAACAATAACAGAATGATTAACTATTAAAAACTCAGATCCCAACTTGTTCAAAACAGAAAACATAAGATTTCAGAAACTTAAACCTAATGCCAATGGTTGTCACACCCACTAACACTAGCCAAGCTACTAAGAACTACTAAACTACTTGAAAATTAAAAGAGAAAACAATAAATACCACTTATGGTCGATTGAAAACTGAAACTTGGAGTCAAAGAAGCCTTGGGTGTCGTTCCTATGCCAGGTCTTTGCTGCTGATTTCGACCTAAAACCCTCTATTTATAGTTTTAGAAATAAGAGGCCGCGTCGCGCGCATTAAGAATTCGCGGCGCGCGTATGAGTTTATCCCCGTTATTCGGCATTTTAATTCTTCTCACCGCCTCAATCATGACTCAGCGCGTCGCGCCCTTGTACATTTCCGCGGCGCGCGTGCTTATTCGACTCATTTGTCTTTATCTCCAAACTTCTTCCATTTTGTACGTATTTAACCCCTGTTTACATCTTTTCTTTCCAAACAAGCACTGACACAAAAAGTGAGAATACCACAACATATATGATATAAATTCACCAAGAATAGGGCTCAACAACGACTAAAATACTTGATATTACTAGGCGTTGTCAATGATCACCATAGTTACTAGTAGATAATAAAACAGGGATGATGCATTTGATATACAGAGGTTTAGCAAAAACAAAACCATACATTTGGGTTTTAAGCAAATTATATGAATCAGATCAAGAAGTACATATTACATGTATCCTTTAGAAATATGAAATAAAGGAATCCTTGTAAATCAGTTGAATATTTGGATTAGAAATTGATAGATGGTTCAGAACTATGAATGTACTAATGTAGTCCATGAGGAATAACTTAGTATAACACATTGGCGAACCTCTTCTTAGAACCAAGTTAGTTATAAAAGACAAGTATTGTTTAACGTAACAACCCATATGGATATGGAGTATACTAATATACTATTTTTATCAGGCTCAAACCCTTTTTTTATTTGAGTGTAAACTCAAAGGAAGCTTTTTTCTCTAGGGTAACAAAAATAGTAGTCATTGTTGAGTCATCAAACCAACAAACAAAAAAGATTTATGAGAAAAAGAAAAGAAATGATGAACCTAATAATACTCTCTAATTAATGATAATATAATGGTAAAACGTTTTGTGCCTACACTTTATATAGAGTCGGGCATTTCAATCTCGTGCCATGCATATAACACTTTGAGATGTGGTCTAAGTTGTGAAAGAAGTATTATGTTATTGTTATGTATAAAATAATACTACAATGGTCTACGTTGTGAAAGAAGATTTATTTCAATACATTTACTATTTTCAGTTACAATGTTCTGTTCCTTTCATGAGATTGAAGAGGGATTTAAGGAAAGGTACATGTTAATAATGAAAACAAAATCTTCAAACAAAAGGGAATCATTCATTGATTGTTGTTGATTTAATCACCCTAAAATAGTTAAGTTTGGTTGTAAATCCAAACTATTTATGAGCAATATTATTTGTTACTAAACATTGATTTCCAAAACAAATGAAAATACAAATAACATTACTTAGGTAAATATCAAAATATAGTGATCAGCTAAATTTCAATAATAAACCAAGATGATAATAAGAACATAACTTCTATTACTAAACAAAAAAATTCAAACTTCAATCTAAGATTAAATAACACAAATAAGAGAGGTTCTTGAATTAAATTCGAATGCTATGAGATTTTAGCCAAGCATGTTGACTAAAATCTTCTTACAAAGCAATAAAAATAACTTTAAAAACTAGAAGTAAAGCTAAATGAAAATATTAGAAAAAAACAGTCTAAATTGTTTTGAATTGGTGTCTAGAAACAAAACTAAAATCATACAACCATAGCTTTCTAAGGATTGAATAACCCCAAAGTTCAAAGTATCTGAACCACGCAATCACCAATCCTAACCAAGGGAATGGATATGAATGGTCATTTTTTAAACTATTAGTAAATAAATTGTGTCTATTTCAAAAGTGATTTGTAAAGGCATGTCATGAATGCAACACATTGATACATATAGTATTCCAAACAAACTATGCACATATTAAGATGATATTCTACATAAATGTAAAGAAAAATATTAATATAGGTAAATATGCTCACATGTAATGAACTCTCATCACAAGTGTTGGAGATCTTTTATTCCACTTCACAAGATGTATGGAAGGTCAAGGATCGCTTATACAATCATAATTAGGCTAAGTCATAAACACTAATTGGCCCCTAATTAGAAAAATTAAGGTTACTAAACTACTTTTATCATCTAAACATATCAAAATCAAGCAAGTTGTGAAGTGTTTGCAAGTCAAAAAAATTACACGACTGTGTACTATTAAAAACCCACACAATTCATGTAGACTACCCAAAACAAGATCCTACCTTTCCAGGTTCAATTCTAAGACTTCTAACTTCACGTTTAATGAATCAAAATGATTATAGTGGATCTATAACTTGTTTTAAACATCTAATAACATATCTATAAGATCATTAAATTAATGAAATATTTAATCTAAGATATCATCCCATAAGCTTCAAATTTAAGCCTTAAAACTCAAACATGATCACGGAGTTTGGTTTTCACTCATGATTTAAATTTAGGATGATTAAAATTAAAATCAAAAACATAACATAACCTTAATATCAAGATTTAATTTGATATCTAGTGAATGTATGAGTGATTTAACAAATTTAGGGGTCAAACCTCCATGAAAACGCCATAAACTCACACTTGGCATAATGATGGATTCAACTCCATGATTTGAATATTGGACCTTGAATTCTATATCAAAATAACTTCATAAGACTTAATCCATCATCAAAATCGGTCTATGATTCAATAGGTGATTCCCCAAGCTAGGATTCCAAACCACCCATGAGAGCTTTTTGGAATCCCAATTTTGGCCATGAAGATGAATTCATATCAATAAATTAGTATTAAAACTATGGAATTTAATACCAAACGCATTGAATCCAAGAAATTAGATCTTAAATTCGGATTTAGTGAAACGAGAGAATGTTTCACCATTGAAGGATGTTCAAATAACATTCCAAGGGAAGAGATAACCACCTCACAAGCTTTGCTTTAATGATTTGGTGTTATAACTCAAGTAGAATTTCAATCTCTCCATCAATTTCATTTTTTTCCTTCAACACAGGCTTTCCTTCTCGATTTATAAATGCAACGTATCCAAATGAAATAGATGGTTAGGTTTGAGGCTTAAGAGATCTAATTTATCCTCATTTGCAATAATGGTCCCTCAACTCTTTACTTTGCAATCTAGCCCAAGTTGACACTCTTAATAACAAATTTGGTATTTATACCCGGATTACAACCCTAATAGTTAAGAATTTTACAAAATAGGCCAAAACTTAGTTACATAAGTTAAGTCAAAATTAATAAATTCGATTTTTGTAATATCCCAAGACTCTAGAGCCTAAATTCTAACATTCCAAAATAGACATTTTAATCATTTAATGTAATTTGATTGGTGGTTTATTTAATGAAATTTACATTTAAAGACTAAAACTTCTAACCCAAAATTGTGAATATTATATTCATGAATGATAAATGAGATACTCCAACATCCTAAAATCAAAATGTGAATACACAACACTCACTCTTGCCATGAATAATGATATAAGTCAAGTTTTTTAAGTAACTATCTAAATCAACCAAGCGTAAGATTACATACTATTTTCAAAGAATTATTTTGAGTTTTTTGACTCACAAATGTCATCTCACTAGACGAAATGTCATCTCGTCGGTTCTAAACTGACACGAACCAGACTTGGAACCGGGAACCGGTGAAGGGGTGAAGGCCGAACCGGGAACCAAAGCGAGGACATATACATTGGTTCGGTACCGATTCCAGAACCAGTTCCAAAACCGAGTTACCCCATTAAGTGAACTTTCAACCCATTAAGTCATTTTCAGTCCAATTCCATTAAGTCATTTTTAGCTCAGTTCCATTACGTTGTTTCAAGCCTATTAAGGGCGTGTTTGGTTCATAGAATGTTCAGAGATGAATTGGAATCTTTTGGATGAATGAGAATTTGAAGGAATTTGAATCCTAAGGAATTGGAATTTGTAACGCGTTTGGTTGACCATTAACGGAATGGAATAATTTGTTGATTTTTGTTCAGTTTACAAATTTTATCAAAGGAATTTGAATGAAATGTATATAAAATGACCAAACTGTCCTTTATAAGGTTAAATATGTCTTTTTAATCGGAGAAAAGAAAACATAAACAATGGAATTTGAAATATTTGTCATTATCCAAAGGAATGGTAAATTCAATAATACATTGAATTTGATGGAATCTTATACTATTCCATTCCATCAGATTTTCAATCAACACGTTTTGAATGAAATTTCTCTTTCCAATTCTTTTGAATTCCATTAGAATACTTGAAACAAACACGTCATAAGTCAATTACAAGCTAACAAAGTGTTGGATTGATTCTCGAGAGTTTGAAGTTGGATTGCTTTGGCGGGATTGCTTGATCGATGTGGGGGATTGAACTCGAAGCCATAGCAGGAGAAACACAAAATAACCGAGAGGCTGAAGTCGTGTGGCAAAATGTGTGATACAAAGTCGTAAAAAAAGTGGGCTTTACAAAATCCCATTCGGTTCGATCCGATTTTTTTAGCGAAACCAGTAGAACCGGAACCGCTAAAATCAGAACATGGTGAACTCCTATTTGCAGAACCGAAAACCGACCGTTCAATGCGTATACCGGTTCGGTCCAGGACAATTCCGGCCCAATACGCTCTAGCCGGTTTTTTTGACCATAAATCAAGTAAAATTTTAAAGTTAGCGATCCACTTCATTAATTAGATGTAAGAACGTTTGACACCCATGAAAACCATTAACTTATTACACGAATTCTCAATATTTTTGCATAGCGGATATGATGACTTATATAGAAAGTTATTATAATATGCTAGCGAAATTAGAAATTCATTTCAATTTTTAATTGGATATATAAAAGAATTATATTGTGAATTCTTGCCACTGATGTGTTCTGATATTCTGTTTTCTGGTTAAATCCTAAAGGGGCGGGAAATGGCAGAAAGCAGTCCACACAGGTATCTCGTACCTCCCTTTTGCCACAGCACGAGTCAAAAGACGGCCAGTAAACCTGCTGTTACTGGGAACTGCTGCGATGGCATCTTTTGTTTCCATGACAATCAATCAAAATTGGAATCCAAAAGCAAAAAAGCAAAACCCTCGTTGTTTTCCTTCTTTGTTCCCTTTTCAATTCCTTCCCTAGGGCTGCAATCATTCTATTCTCTTCACCCCCTCCCCCATAAAGATGAAAAATGCTCCCATTCTTTACTTGCTATCAGAGAAAGCCCTAAAGCGAAGTAATTGCCCCACATCAACAAGCAAAGGATCTTTACACACTCTATCTACATCTGAATTGAGAAATACAAATATGGTTTTCGAGCACGAATTCTTCAGCAGCTTCCAGGGTATAGCGAGAGATAGTTCCAACAAGTTTCAGGTGGAGATTAAGGGTTTTCTCGGAGTTGGACGGCGGAAATGGCGAGTACCAGTGGGACCAAAGATGAGGTGGGCCCACCGAGGTCGTTGTCACGGAGGATGACGAGGACTTCCACTATGTTCGATCCTAATGCTGATGGGGTCGACAGCGAGCTTGTCCCTTCTTCCCTTGCTTCTATTGCTCCAATCCTTCGTGTTGCAAATGAAATCGAGAAGGATAATGACAGAGTTGCTTACTTGTGTATGTTTCCCGTTACTTTATCTTGCCAATGAAACCGAGAAGGATAATGGCAGAGTTTCCTCTTCCCGTTACTCTGTTTACCACAACGATAAATTTTCATAACCTTGTATGCCTTTCATTTGTTGGATTAGGCCGGTTTCATGCATTTGAGAAGGCCCACAGAATGGATCCTAAATCTAGTGGACGTGGTGTTCGCCAATTCAAGACCTACCTGCTACATAGACTTCAAAAGGTGCAGATTACAAGTTTCTTTTTTTTTTTTCTGTCACGTCTGAGCTAGTTTGTCACATTCTACTAGTTGCTTCAAGATGACAACAACATTTTAAGTTGAACTGAAAGCATGTTCATGATATTAGATTTCCAAAAATTATAATGAAAGTTTCAAATTTGGTACAGGAAGAAGAAAAGACAAAACCTCGATTAGCCAAAAGTGACCCAAGGGAAATCCAGAAATTCTACCAGAACTTCTATGAAAAAAACATCAGAGAAGGCCAATACACAAAGAAACCGTGAGGCTTGGTTTTAATTAATGATCGTTCCCTTATCTAATCACACATTCATTTTAATTTGTTCTTATACTTTCTATTATCTTTAAGTGAGGAGATGGCCAAGATTTATCAGATTGCAACGGTTTTATATGATGTACTGAGGACCGTGGTACCTGCTTCAAAAGTCGAGGCAGAGGTATGATTTCTATTTGCCATTTAAGTTCAAATACCAAATTACTAATGTCTGTTTTTATCGCATTACAGACTCAACAATATGCAAGAGATGTAGAGCAAAACAGAGAACAATATGAACACTATAACATTCTTCCATTATATGCTGTTGGAAATAAACCAGCAATTATGAAGCTTCCTGAGGTTGTAATCAGGCAGACATAAATCTCTTCATACACACACAAACATGTTAACTCTCTTATTAATTTCACTCTTTATATGTTGTTAGATCCAAGCAGCTCTTCGAGCAATCCGCACACTGGATAACCTTCCAACTGTTAGAGGGGTAGGGGACAGAGACAAACCTGTTAATGATATTCTCGAGTGGTTATCATCAATTTTTGGATTTCAGGTAACTTGTATTCATAATCCACTTTGTTTGATTAGTATCTTTTTGTGTTTCTTTATATTCTTGTTTATAAATCTGACTCCGATTGAACTTTTTGTGCTTCTGAAATGAAGAAAGGAAACGTAGCAAATCAACGGGAACATTTGGTATTGTTACTTGCAAATATTGATAGAAGGTCGAAGGGTGTTGAAGATTATGAGCAGGTAAATCTTCCACTATCTCATTGTAATATTTGAAAACCAAACTTCAGCGTGTTTTTAGAGATGAATTGAACACTGATAAGGAACTTTTGGCAGTTGGATGGCCATACCGTAAAGCATTTGTTGGATAAAACTTTCAAGAACTATGTCTCATGGTGTCATTATTTGCACTGTACATCAATCATTGAGTAAGTTGTTAGCAAGATGATGTAGCATGTTACCTGTTCTTGAAGTGAGGATTTAATCTTTTTTTGTTTGATTTATTGTTTGGTCAAGTTCACATAAGGTCCCACCTAGTGCTGATAGGCAGCAGTTGCATCTTCTCTACATTGGACTCTATCTACTCATTTGGGGTGAAGCTTCAAACATCCGGTTCATGCCTGAATGCCTTTGCTATATTTTCCATAATGTATGTTTACCTTTACATTCCCACATCTTTTTATCATTAATATCTTTTATTTATAAGAATATAGTTATTTTTTTGTTTATCTTTATGATGTGATCTTTCTTTATTGAACAAATAAGATGGCAAACGAAATGCATGGAACATTATTTGGCAATGTCCAACCTGTAAGTGGAGGGACATATCAAGCAGCAACACTTGGTGAGGAAGCATTCTTGCATGATGTCATCACACCTATTTACGAAGTTCTTCGTAAGGTAATATGAAATTTCATTAATTTTTCTTTTTAATGGGACTTATTATTATTTTTAATTGGTGGCAGGAAGCCAAGAGAAATCAAGGTGGCAAAACAAGTCATGCTTCATGGAGAAACTATGATGATCTTAACGAATATTTTTGGTAAACTTTCATTTCTACTAAAATTGTTGTTATCTTTTTCTATTATAACAACCGTTATATAAATTCCATTCTTTCAGGTCTGATAAATGCTTTAAGTTAGGCTGGCCAATGGATCCCAAATCCGACTTTTTTGTTCACTCCAGTGAGTCATCACGCCATAATGCAGTAAGTGTTGGATTTATCATTTATTCAACTTTTAACCTTCCATTCACCAAAAAATGCTTAAATTTTATTATAATCCACAGGGACGCAATCAAGTAGTATCTGGAAAGAAGAAGCCTAAAACAAATTTTGTTGAAGTGCGTACATTTTTGCACCTTTACAGGAGTTTTGATCGCATGTGGATATTCCTTATATTGGTCTTGCAGGTATACAACAAATACACACAGTTAGTTGATGATTTCTTATTGCGACATGTGGCATTTCAATTATTCTTTTTGATTTTGTAGGCTATGATAATTGTTGCATGGCATGAAGACGGATCAATTTTTGGACTTTTGGATGAAGGTGTCATCAAGAGTATCTTCAGCATATTCATTACTTATGCCATACTTAACTTTATCCAAGGTACTTACTTCCTAAACATTCTTCGTTATTTCTTGTTATGACTGGTGCATTTTTAAATTTTAATTTTTCTTTACGGTTTTATCCTGCAGCTACTTTAGACATAATCCTTAGTTTCAATGCATGGGGAAGCTTGAAACCTACACAGATTCTTCGCTATATTCTCAAATTCATTGTAGCTGCTTTTTGGGTAGTAATCCTGCCTGTTTGTTATTCAAGATCAGTTCCAAATCCAACAGGACTTGTGAGGTTTTTCAGTACATTGGGAGGAAATTGGAGAGAGCAATCACTTTATAACTATCTAATAGCAATTTACATGATACCCAACATACTGGCTGCCTTGCTATTTTTGCTTCCTCCTATAAGGAGACACATGGAACGTTCCAACTGGCGTATAGTCACTCTTTTAATGTGGTGGGCCCAGGCAAGTTTATATACGTGTCGGTAGTTTGTATTGATGTTACATGCTTCTTGTTTTATTTTGAATTTCGCAAATTTTACAGCCAAAACTCTATGTTGGACGAGGCATGCATGAGGACATCTTTTCGCTTTTCAAGTAAGGATATAAAGTTTATTGATGATTTTATGTGTGGATTTTTAATATTCTTTTTTCTTACTATTTTACTCTTGATATTAGGTATACTCTGTTTTGGATAGTGCTGCTAATAAGCAAGTTTGCTTTCAGCTACTATGTGGAGGTAATCATGAAAATCCATGTTAGCCTATGATTTCTATAGACAATTTTATGCTTAAATTAGCAATTTTCATTGTAGATATTGCCATTGGTCATGCCCACAAAGTTAATCATGAAAATGCATGTTAGCAGCTATGAGTGGCATGAGTTCTTTCCCAATGGTAAAATCATTTTTGTATTCATTGTCATTCTTAAAAGATTAATATCTAATTACTTACTTATTCAAACATTTTATAGTGACCCATAATATCGGTGTTGTTATTTCCATCTGGGCTCCAATCGTCATGGTGAGTGTTCTTGAAATTATTTACTTTCCCCTTTACGAGGAAATTAAAATATATGTAATGTAATTTCATGTAGGTCTATTTCATGGACACACAAATTTGGTATGCAATATATGCAACAATCATTGGTGGAATCTATGGGGCCTTCAGCCACTTGGGTGAGGTTAGTACACATGTATCTTTATTTTATCTTAACTTTAAAAGAAAAAGATGACATGTACCAATGGTTCATACAACTGTTTTATCATTAGATACGGACACTCGGAATGCTACGCTCTCGATTTGAGTCTGTTCCTTTAGCTTTCTATGAACGCCTTGTGCCAATGCAAAAAGAAGAGCCCAAAAGAGATCCCCTGGTAACAATATATAAGCTTTTCTTTGTGAAGAGTGAAGACATTATTGTACCATTTTTTTTATATAAATGGAGCCATTTCTACAGGAAGATGAATTATTCCTGAGAAAGAACATAGCAAAATTTTCACAGGTCTGGAACGAGTTCATATTTTCAATGCGGATGGAAGACTTGATCAGTGACAGGTTGAAGCTGCTTCATATTTTAAACAGTTTGTTGTTATTGATCTAAGGGATTAAACTTAATTGGAATATTCTATTGACAATTTTTTATTTTTCAAGTGAGAGAGATCTGCTTCTTGTTCCATATACTACAAGTGATGTCCCAGTCGTCCAGTGGCCACCATTCCTGCTTGCTAGTAAGGTACAAATCATCTTTTTATTATTGTTGCTATTGTGGTTGATTACCTGAAATTAAATGTAATCATGATTTTGATTTTTTTTTCCGACTTAAGATCCCCATTGCATTAGACATGGCCAAAGATTTTAAAGGAAAGGAAGATGCAGACCTGTTTAGGAAGATCACAAGTGATGATTATATGCGGTCAGCAGTGATAGAATGCTACCAAACATTGAAGGAAATATTATATGGCCTTCTGGATGATGAACGAGATAGTATGTAAGGCCTGCATCTTGATTCTACTGCAAATATTGGCTTACAAGTTAGAAAATCTATTTCATTTTCTTATTCTTTTTACAGGATCTTACAGCATATATGTCATGAAATAGAAGTTAGCATTCAACAGCGAACATTTTTGAGTAAATTTCGTATGAGCGAATTGCCTTCACTCAATGATAAGTTGGAGAAATTCTTGGATCATTTGGTAAGAGACATTTCTTCTAACTTGTGGGTTATCTTTCATTATCACTGTTATTATATTCCTTAAATTAAATATTTTTCTGAATACTCCATTGGGTGTCTGCCAGCAAGCAGACAATGTTGATGCTGAGAAATACGCATCCCAAATCATCAATGTCCTTCAGGATATCATGGAAATTATCACACAAGATGTTATGAATAACGGGCATGAGTAAGTCTTCTATTAGCAGCCTCTATGTGTATTTTGGAGTGGCCATTAAATATTCTGTTTGTGTCCCCTTTTGTAGAATAATTGAAAGAGCTCATGCACATCATCAGGATAATGACAAAAAGGAAAGATTTGAACGAATCAATCTCCGATTACCTCAAATCAGATCTTGGAAGGAAAAGGTATCATCTACCATCTGGCACTCTCAATTGTGTTACAACTATTCCTTTTGCTAATTTTCCATTTGTGTCCCTAGGTGGTGAGGCTTCGTTTACTTTTAACAGTCAAGGAATCTGCAATTAATGTGCCTACAAATTTGGAAGCTCGTAGGCGTATTACCTTCTTTGCAAACTCCTTATATATGAAGATGCCAAATGCTCCAATTGTCCGTAACATGCTCTCATTTAGGTCAGTAGTTTTGCAGTATTTACTAATTTCACTTATGAATCCCCTACTTTATTGTCCTTAAATTTAGATCTTCTTGTTTCTGCACACTTCAGTGTTTTGACTCCATATTACAAAGAAGATGTTCTCTATTCAGAAGAAGAGCTTCACAAGGAAAATGAAGACGGAATTACAATTTTATTTTACCTCCAGAAGATATATCCAGGTGATAACGGATATTAGTTTGACTGTTGTCCTTTTTATCTAGAATCAAAGAGCATTAAATTTTATTTTATTTTATATGCAAAACCAGACGAATGGAAGAATTTTGAACAGCGGATAAAAGGTAGCCAGGATAAAACAGAGGCCACGCGCCAATGGGTTTCTTACAGAGGGCAGACTCTTTCCAGAACAGGTTTTCAGTTAGCATGCTAGTTTAAATGAAAGTTATATTTTTAGATAAAAAGAAGCTCATTTGTAAAAGTTTCTCAGTGAGAGGGATGATGTACTACAAGGAAGCTCTTGAACTTCAATGCTTCCTAGACTACGCAAAACACGACGGTTAGTGTGATTTATTTAAAGTTTTTCAATTTCAGTATCTTTTTTTTTAAATAATTTTATGTTTTTCTCCACAGAGATTTTTACTGGATTCCGGACGGTTAATATGAATAAACATCACATGGATCTCAAAGAACGTGCAAGTGCAATGGCTGATTTGAAGTTCACATATGTCGTCTCTTGCCAGATTTATGGTGCTCAAAAGAAATCCAGCGATGAAAGAGATCAAAGTTGTTATATTAACATCTTGAATCTCATGCTCACGTAAGTGCTTTTAAGTGGATGATGATCTATTAATCATAAATTTTTAAAAGTATATTTTCTAATTGTATTTTCAATGGTTCAGATATCCTTCTTTACGAGTTGCTTATATAGATGAGAGAGAGGCTACCATCAATGGTAGATCTCAGAAGGTTTACTACTCTGTTCTAGTCAAGGGTGGGGATTCTTTAGATGAGGTAACTATGTTTTTCCGTATAAAATAACAAACTGATGATGGATTAAAGTTTACGTTTTTCTTTTTTTTCTTTTTGACTATTAGGGAAAATTTCATAAAAGACACTAACTTTTCAGAAAATTTCGATTTTGACACTATGTTATTTTTTTTTTCAATTAAGTCACTAAGTTTTCAATTTTTTTCAATTAAGTCACTATGTTTTCCATTTTGTTTCAATTTTGACCATTTGACCGGTCAACCCGGTAGCCAGCTGACGTGGCATGATGACGTGTCAGTCTTTGATGATGCGACGCTGACGTGGCATGCTGACATGGCACCCGAGTGTCAAAATTAAAACAAAATTGAAAACATAGTGACTTAATTAGAAAAAATTGAAAACTTAGTGTCTTAATTGAAAAAAAATAACACAGTGTCAAAATCGAAATTTTTTTAAAAAGTTAGTGTCTTTTTTGGAACTTTTTCTATATTTTTTAAAAGTATAAATACGTATTTTTATGTTTTTAGAAGTATAAATATATTTTTATAAGTATAAATACGTATTTTTATATTTTTAGAAACATAGATACATTGTCATAAGTATATATAAATGTATTTTTATGCTTTTAAAAATATAAATACGTATTTCTGCATATAAACATGTATATATCAATAAAATATGCATTATAAAACGATTTTAAAACTTTTTCTCGATATTTTTCCATTATAAACATGCTTTTGATTGATACGTTATGTGATTATATGGAAACAAACGTATTTTATATTTCTAAAAACATCAAAATAAATATTTATTCATTAATTTATGTTTGTTTGTTTGTGTTTGTTCTTTTATATTGGTTTAAGTTTGTTTTCACTATTTTTCCACAACATACTTTTGATTTATATAATATGTGATTATATGCAAAACAAAATGTATTTTATATTTCTAAAAACTTAAAAATGAGTATTTGTTCGTTAATTTATGTTTGTTTGTGTTATGTTTGTTCGTTTATGTTGGTTTAAGTTCATTTTCACTATTTTTCTGCTATAAACATGGTTTTGATTGATACCATACGTGATTATATGCAAAAAAAAAAAAAAAAAACCGTATTTTATATTTCTAAAAACATAAAAATAATTATTTTTGTTTGTTAATTTATATTTGTTTGTTTATGTTTGCTCGTTTATGTTGGTTTCGTTTTCACTATTTTCCACTATAAACATGCTTTTGATTGATACCATACGTGATTATATGAAAAAAAAACGTATTTTATATTTATAAAAACAATATATATATATATATATATATATATATATATATATATATATATATATATATATATATATATATATATATATATATATATATATATATATATATATATATTTGTTCGTTAATTTAGAAGTATAAATATATATTTTTACGTCTTTGGAAGTATAAATACGTTTTTTACGTCTTTAAAAGTATAAATACGTATATATACTTATGACAATATATCTATGTTTCTAAAAATATAAAAATATGTATTTATACTTGTAAAAAATATATTTATACTTCTAAAAACATAAAAATACATATTTATACTTTTAAAAAATGTAGAAAAAGTTCCAAAAAAGACACTAACTTTTTAAAAAAATTTCGATTTTGACACTGTTTTATTTTTTTTTTCAATTAAGACACTAAGTTTTCAATTTTTTCCAATTAAGTCACTATGTTTTCAATTTTGTTTCAATTTTGACACTCGAGTACCACGTCAGCATGCCACGTCAGCGTCGCATCATCAAAGACTGACACGTCATCATGCCACGTCAGCTGGCTACCGGGTTGACCGGTCAAATGGTCAAAATTGAAACAAAATGGAAAACATAGTGACTTAATTGAAAAAAATTGAAAACTTAGTGACTTAATTGAAAAAAAAAATAACACAGTGTCAAAATCGAAATTTTCTGAAAAGTTAATGTCTTTTATGAAATTTGCCCTGACTATTATCATGACATGTGGGTATGCATTATAGGAAATATACCGTATCAGGCTTCCAGGTCCTCCTACAGAAATTGGTGAAGGAAAACCTGAAAACCAAAATCATGCCATTATTTTTACTCGTGGAGAAGCGCTACAGACAATTGACATGAATCAGGTAATTTACAAAAGTTTCCCGTTGTTTTTGTCTTTCAGAAGCATTATCCAATATCTTGAATTGTATTTATAGGACAATTACTTCGAGGAAGCATTCAAAATGAGAAATGTATTGGAGGAATTTCATAAGGATCATCATGGCCAACGTAGACCAACAATTTTGGGGTTGAGAGAACATATTTTCACTGGAAGGTCAGTATAGTTTCATATGAACTTATTATATAGTTTCATATTTTAACGGATACTAATTCTTTCACTCATTTCTTTATTTTACAGTGTATCATCACTAGCTTGGTTCATGTCCAATCAGGAGACAAGTTTTGTGACAATTGGCCAAAGGGTTTTGGCAGACCCTCTGAGGTATGATAATGAAAAATGGGTAATATGAATTATCAATTATGCTCTTTGAATGTCTTAACCTAATAACCTTTATAATCTTTTATGCTTTACAGGGTGCGATTCCATTACGGTCACCCCGATATATTTGACAGACTCTTTCACATCACAAGGGGTGGCGTAAGTAAAGCTTCAAGAACCATCAACTTGAGTGAAGATATATTTTCCGGTAAACAGACTTCAAATAATGCAAAACTAATATTAATATCTTTAAAATTATGCTATTGAATTGTTCCATGAATTTAACATCATTCCAGGTTACAATTCCACTCTGCGTGGTGGTTATGTGACACATCATGAATATATCCAAGTAGGAAAAGGCCGTGATGTTGGTATGAATCAAATATCCCTTTTCGAAGCCAAAGTTGCAAATGGAAACGGCGAACAGACACTCAGCCGTGACGTTTACCGACTCGGTCGCCGTTTTGATTTTTACAGAATGTTCTCATTCTACTTCACCACTGTTGGTTTCTACTTTAGCAGCATGGTATAACAAAAAATCAACTACTATTCTACAACTTTCACGTTATTACCCGCATTATATAATTTCATATTCGTTTACTTTCAATCCAGGTCACTGTGCTTATCGTTTACGCCTTCTTATACGGACGTATGTACATGGTTTTGAGTGGGTTGGAAGGTCGAATATTAGAAGATGCAAGTCTTGCCAGCAACAAGGCTCTTGAAGAAGCTCTAGCCACCCAATCAGTCTTCCAGCTAGGATTACTTCTTGTTCTTCCTATGGTTATGGAAATCGGTTTAGAAAGAGGATTTCGTACCGCATTGGGCGACTTTATCATCATGCAACTCCAACTCGCCTCTGTATTTTTCACTTTCCAGCTTGGAACAAAAGCGCATTACTATGGAAGAACAATTCTACATGGAGGTTCAAAATACCGAGCCACTGGTCGTGGTTTTGTTGTATTCCATGCAAAATTCGCAGAAAATTACAGATTATATTCGCGTAGTCACTTTGTGAAAGGGTTGGAATTGGCTATTCTGCTGGTTATCTATCAGGTGTATGGGAACTCATACCGCAGTTCAAATCTGTACTTGTTTATAACTTTCTCGATCTGGTTCTTGGTTGCTTCATGGTTGTTTGCTCCGTTTGTGTTCAATCCTTCCGGATTTGACTGGCAGAAAACAGTGGAAGATTGGACGGATTGGAAAAGGTGGATGGGAAATCGTGGTGGGATTGGAATTGCACAAGATAAAAGTTGGGAATCATGGTGGGATGCAGAACAGCAGCATCTCAAATACACAAACATAAGGGGCCGAATTCTTGAAATAATACTTGCGTGTCGTTTCTTCATTTATCAGTATGGACTCGTGTATCACCTTAATATTGCACGTGGAAGCACGAGTATACTGGTTTGTTCTCTCCTTCCCTGTTCATTCGTTTCATGTAGGGTATATTATAATCTGTTCTTCAATTCCTTTACTTCTACATTACAGGTTTATGCACTTTCATGGTTAGTCATGATATCTGCTCTTCTAGCATTGAAGGTAAAAAAACAGAATTGATCATCTATGATTGTGTGGTAGAGCTAGAAACACAATGTAATTCTTGAAACCCTAATTGTATGGTGGTTACTCTTTTTGTCAGTTGGTGTCAATGGGGAGACGAAGATTTGGTACAGACTTACAGCTCATGTTCAGGATCTTAAAGGCGCTTCTCTTTCTTGGCTTCCTTTCAATCATGACAGTCTTGTTTGTCGTATGTGGCCTGACCATCAGTGACATATTTGCTGCCTTCCTTGCCTTTTTGCCAACAGGCTGGGCATTCATCTTGGTAAGTAACCCTAATTTCGACTGTTGTTTCAAATCTTCACATTAGTTAATCAGTTTATCAAACATTTTCCCAAAAAAAAAAAAAACAATTAATCTCATTCCTTCCATTTCCCCCAAGTGTGCTATCATTTTTTTTTAAATAATTTTTACTGATGGTGTTGGTTTTGTGGAACCGTGAAGATTGGCCAAGCATGCAGACCATGTGTAAAAGGGATAGGATTTTGGGACTCGATAATGGAGTTAGGACGTGCATATGAATGTGTGATGGGATTGGTGATATTCATGCCAATTGTCATACTTTCATGGTTCCCTTTCGTGTCAGAGTTCCAAACAAGGCTGCTTTTCAACCAAGCATTCAGCAGAGGTCTCCAGATTTCGATGATTCTTGCTGGGAAGAAGGACGAGGACAAAACTCAGCCTGCTTGATAGGTAAAATCAGTTGACACATTCAAAGGAAGTTTTGAATTTAGAATGCTTCAATCCAAGATTTCAATTCTACATATGTTTTTATTTGTATATATATAATCTTCAGATTCAAAATTCTTTTTAGAGTTAATTGTAATCACAGTTAAATATAATTACTTTTATGAGATTGAATATGAGCTGATCAACATTGTCTAAGATTGCAGTCATTCTCAGTTGAAAATATATATAGTGAATAGTGATGACATTGAAGGTAACTTTAGTTTTTTATGTAGCTTTGTTTAATTTAAGCAAATATAGGGTTGTTTACATGTCTTTAAACCCAATTATTTGGACTTGAAGTTGCGAAAAGTATTTAGATTTTGATTAGTAGGTTATAAGTTATAATAAAGTTGTTTTTTGAGGGTAAATGTAAAACTGTTCTTTTAACTTTAATCACTTTTTTACGTTTAATTATCTGATTATGGCTTTGAAATGTCAACCATCAAATATAATTATAATCACGTATTATGTGATACAAAGTATTGTCGTTCTATTACCATATTTGATACCCTCATGGAATTAAGTGAAAGTATATGTAACCTGTTTTGTTTTGCAATCTTTAATGACACCAATTCTCTTGAAATTTTCAAGACTTTAATTAAATGATCTAATATTATTTTTTGAAACTAGCGTAATATATATTTCATACTGATATCGAATTTGAGATCCTATATATCTTTTATTTTCCTTAACTGTCAAACTGATATCGAATTTGTAATTGTTTGTGCGGATTTTCTAAAAATTTTGAATGATGTGGATTATACAAGCTTTAAATCATATCGTTCCTTGTAAATAAAAATCAGGGGCATAGGATTAATGTTTGATATTAAATTGTGTGCCATATGTATTCCATTCTAGAGGTATGTATATGAAGAATCCCAATCTAATTAATTGGGATTAAGACCTATCAAATATAAAAAGATAAGTACAATTGCTACTCGTAATTGCTAATACATCATTATAGTTTAAATGAAAAGGTGGTGTACGATTTAAACTGGATCTAAAATCGATTAATTGCAGCTGTGGTAGACATGTGGTAAAGATGGACATATTGTTAGGACGAAGGAATGTAAAGTACATGAACCAGACCGAGAACAATTTTTTCTCGGATAAAGTGGATATATTTTGTTTATTGGTGTTGAACGGGGCTGCCAAAGAGATCAACAAAAGACACACTATCACAATAAACGATAATGCACGTGTTGTGTAGGGGACAGGACACTGATGTTCAAGAAATAGATTGTGGGCCAACAAGTTTACGCAACAAAGTTGTGACACTTCGGTATTCTGCCTCAAGACATGATCATAGAGTCACAACTACAAAAAGGACTCATAAATGACCCAATATATAACAGGTTGTTAGCAAATTTTAGAGAAACCCGACTTATTTAAGGTCAATAGCATAAATGGCCCGGTTCTAATGTAACTAGGTTATATGACTGATTATATACTCGACTTTTAGTAAAAAGTTGTATCATGTGACTCTCACATGTTTTTAGGGTTATATTACATAGTTCTAATTCTAATAATCAATTGGGTCATTAGACTCGTCACAGTGATCAATGAAACGATTTCCACTCATAATAATCAATTGGGTCATCACAATTACAGTCTACTGAAGTTATATAGATGTTTTTGGTCATGTTATAGAACTAAAATTTACATAAACAATTTAGTGGTTATCTATTTATGTTTTCTTTCAGCAACTTTGGAGAACTGACGACTTTAAGGATTTGATCTTATATCAAGATTTATGAAAAAGAGTAGGATAACATAAAGCGAAAAGGGATAAAACATTGAGATATGTTTAGAAATGGCGGAAAAAATTATCAGCAATGGTGAAAGCCCCAGGATAATGGTGGAGGTAAGCGATTTTGAAGACAGTTTCCATAAGCACTTTTGAGTTTTGATGAGCAGACCAAGATGAATCTCATGTTTTCAGACGTCATTATGATAATAGATAGTTAAGGAGATAAAAGGGAAAAAAACTACGATAAAATAAAAAAAATTAAATCAAAACTTATTCTTTGGATCTAGTTACTTAAAATAGAATCCTCCTTGTATAACTATGCTTGCCCATATGACACACGATTGAATTTTCATATATAAGCCCCCTGCATAAACCTGTATTATATTACATATTTTAACCGGTTTTATCACTCATGTTGTAATAGTGAGTAGGTTTTCATGTTGCAAACCATGAAACAAAATTGTTTCCTGAAAACACACAATAACTAGAAGTGGACCATCCAATCAGAACATTTCCTATAATCGCATTCATGTAGGAAATGAGGCAAATAGGGGCGTATATGTATAAATGAAAGTCATAGTCGAAAGTGCCTTTGAGGTAGCAAATGATGCATATTAAGTCAATAATGTGTACTTCAAGGTAAGAATTCATTCATGTTTGACCACATATGCAATGTTGAGACACTAAAAGTGAGGTATTGTGGAGCCCTAGCTAAGCTTCAATAGAGAGAAGCATCAGTGACTGGAAGTGACGTTAGCAATGAGTGCGGGATTTTTGTCAACCGGCATTGGCATAACTTTCCATTTTTTCCATGCATTTCAGCATGTTGGATGATGTGCGCGGTGTATTTCAGTTGATCAATTAAAGGAACATGTTATTGGAAGTGTTGAAAAAAAACTTAAAGCTCCCAAATCCATCGTCTCAATTTTCAAATGAAGTGCTTAATTCATTTTGAGTGTACTTAATGAAATAATGAAAATAATACCATCGACATATAATGAAAGATAAAGATATGTGGCGTGATTCCCGATTCGGTAAATAAATAAAGAGTCCTCACTTTTGCTGCATTGAAAACTAATGTTGAGGAGATAGTTCGCAAATCATTAGTAATGCCTGTGGACCTTGTTTTGACCTGTATATTGATTTGAATAATTTGCACACGTAGTCGAGATAAGACAAGCGATGGAAGCTATTAGTTGGTGCATAAGGCTATGAGGAATACCTCACTTGGTTCCCACATCAAAAGTGCTGCCACGTCACCGACACGTCATCTCACTTGCTTACCACACCACCAAGGAAATACCCACCACTCCACATCATCTAATTATTTATTTTTTGATTTATTTTTAATAGAACCCCAATTCTTTTTTTGATTTAATTTAAATAAAAACATAAATTAAAATCCTAAAAATTAAAATTTCATTAAATAAAAACATTACAATTCCTAAAAATTAAAATTACAACCGTAAAAATTAAAAACGACATGACTAGAAAATTTAAAATTACGAAAATAACAGCTAAAAACGCTACTCGTCGTCGTCGTCATCGTGTTCCATCCGAGTTTCGTATATATGCTCCGTCAAATCGTGGCGAAGATTGCTGTGCGTTTCCTTGCTATGTATTTCCATAACACGTGCAAAGTATTGGGGACTACCGGGTACAAATTGTTGGTGCGGATTTGCGGCGTCGTGCGGATTATACATACATATTGCCCGACCTTTTTCTTCTATTATCATATTGTGTAATATGATACACGCGTACATAATGTTCGCTATTTTGTCTTTATCCCATGCGCGTGACGGATATTTGATAATATGAAACCTTTTCTTCAAAACCCCAAAAGCTCTCTCGACGTCCTTCCTTGCCGATTCTTGAGCCGCTTTAAACAATTTTCGTTTTTCATCGACCGGATGTTGATAAGCTTTGACAAACGTCGCATACTCAGGATATATCCCATCCACAAGATAGTAACCGTGTTTATATTCATTCCCGTTCACCACAAACGGACAATCGGGCGCCTTGCCGGTTAAAATATCATTGAAAATAGGCGACTCATTAAGCACGTTTATGTCGTTGTTTGACCCGGCCACTCCAAAAAACGCATGCCAAATCCATAGATCATGCGATGCGACCGCTTCTAGCATCATCGTTGGCACTCCGTGATCGCCCCGCGTAAACTGTCCGCGCCATGCACTTGGACAGTTCTCCCACGCCCAATGTGTGCAATCAAGACTACCGAGCATTCCCGTGAACCCGTGTGCTGCATGATGGGCTTGGTATAATTCTTCGACATCACTCTTAGTCGGCCTACGCAAATATATGTCCCCGTAAAGCTCGATAAGACAGTCGGCAAACAAATAAGTATACTCGCGGGATGTTCTATCGGCCATCTTTATATAGTCGTCTGTTGAGTCCGAAGTCTGGCCCGTCGCTATAAGCCGAAGTGCGGCTGATACTTTCTGGTACGTGCTAAACCCCCTTCTACCTCTACCATCCCACCCCAATCGCCATTCTTCGTAATTCTCAGCTAAATCGTTACACAAACGAAGGACAAGCGATTTGTTTAAACGAAAGCGTCTCTTGAATTGTTTATCATCATACAAACAATCTTCCGCAAAGTAATCACGTACCAGAAGCTCGTGTGCAGCCGCTCGATCTCGGTTTATCGTCTTTCTCGTCTTTTTAACGGAAGCTTCTCTTTTCCGACGGCAGTACCGAGCTATCCCAGTCACAAGGACCGGAAAAAACGCGTCATCATCGGATGACGATGAACCATCTTCATCATGATAATGTAAATCATCCATTTTTATAGAGAATTTGTTGATTTTTTGATAGTGTAATTGTTTAAATGAGAGATGTATGTATATATATATATATATGTGTGAGATTTGAAATATCTGGAAAAATTAATTTTTTTTTTAAATCCCAACGGTCACCAACGGCTACATCCCTTTTGGAAACGGTCGGAATTTTTGGCGTGGCTGGACGTTGATAAACTCACGGCTGGCCACATCCACGCCACCCACGCGAGAGGGGGGCGGTGTGCCACGCCGTGGGTGGTGTCCACCTAGTCCCCACGCGGTGGGCGTTGCACGTATTCCGGTCAGCCTAATCATGGTTTCATGTAAATCGACACGTGGAAATGTGTTTTTTACACCAAAATGATGAATTTTCCATTTACGTCCCATGAAAATGCTCAAGACTATGTGAATGGTGGCATCTTTGACTAAAAGACTAAACGTCTCATCACAATCAACGCCCACTTCTTGTGCTTGCCATTTACAATGGGTCAATCTTTGTATCATTCAAGTGCATCATTTGCTTTAAATATATGTCGAAATAACCAATGACACCATATAATATTATCCCTGGAGGGTTGTGGTACAAGAACCATAGTATTTTGTTTAAGTAAAGTATTATATTCGGTAGGTATAGAATTATTCCAATTCATGGTTATGTGTAGGGATGAGATCGGGTCCGGGACCGGACCCACCCGAGGACGGAACCGACCCGAACATTGGTGAGAAGTAGAACCGAGAACTGGACCCTATGTATCCTTCTCGGTTTCGGGTATTTCCTCGATTCCGGTTCCAGTTTTCCGATTCCGGGACCGGGTAGAACCGAGAATACTTGGGCCAGGAAACTGCTTCCTCTTGGTTCCATGGAAACAAATACTAAACCTCTATTTCTTGTTTTGCTATACATCGAAACCTTTGAGAGAATAAACAAACCAAAATAGTCAACAGAAAACCTCAAAAAAAATAAAAAAAAATAAACAAGTTAACGACTTGCAAATCAGAATCATGATCGATTTTCCAAACACCCTAACTTGCTAATGCTTCTGAAACAAAATTGTTGCAGTATATTTTTCAACACTATGAAGCAATCACATGTCCAATAAGCAATCGGCCATGAAGCAATCACAATTCACAATATATCACGTATACGTAAACCAATCGGCCATTATTCAAGTGTATCCAAAGTTCACGACTTCAGTTACGTAGAAGAAAAGAAGTCATGGTTAGTCGATTACTTACTTGATCTTCTTGATCATGGTCTGTGGGGAAATAAACCCAGTTCTCTATCACCATCCCGACTTTGTCGATCTATTTCAGATTTTTGGGGGACGGGGGAAGCACCGATTACCGACGTACAGCGGGAACGAAGGGAACACAGGGTTTCTTTTTTTTGTTTACGTAATCGGGAATGGACAAACGCACGCACATGACAAAACCCATTAACAGCCTTTTCAACTTCTTCGGTTCCGGTTCGGTTAATTCCATGGACTGGAAAAGCCCGAAACCGAGGAACCAAAAACCCGAAAATCCATTTCAAAAAACCGAGAACCGTCCCATTTCAAGTAAACCAGGTACGGTTAGGTCCGGTTCTGGGTCCAATCCTCGGGTCGGGTCGGTTCCAGGTCCAAAAAACTCATCCCTAGTTATATGTTCCACGAAGACTTGAAACCTATAAATTTTATAAAGGCGATTCTAAATCATTTTCAATAATCTTAAATGATAACACTTCCTAAAATATATATTGGAAGATTTAAGTGGAGTAATTTCTATAAAATGGATTTTTTTTATAAAAGTAATGATTTATCATGGTTAGTTTTGACTAAAAAAATGCTTTTTATGTTTTAAAACTCTTAGAAAATGTCAAAAGCTCTTACTCAATCAACAACTATCAAACAGTTCTCAAGTTTATCTTGAAAAACAACAAACCCTGATCTAAAGATTGTCAAAAAATAACTACTCACAGAACTATTTTAAAGAAAATATATTTTGGGTTAAATAGAATGTATTATGAAGAATATAGATAATACTTTGAGCATAGATTTATAAAATGCTACAATAGTCAATTGATAAAAGTAAAGATTTATAATTATAAAATATTTAAAATTGTTAAAAATAAGAATTTGAACAAATATAATATTTCAAAAGTTTATAAAATATAAATATAATATTTAAAAACGACGTTGGACGAATATTATATTTTGATATCTAAAATACATATTTACAAAATTCTATTTACACCTTAAAAGTCAATCAAAAAATATGAACGTAAAGCAATAGATTTAAATTTTCCAATAGTGTAAAAACGAGTTAGACAACTTATTGTTTTATTAACGTTTTAGGGACTTTTTTTTTATTTTTCTTAATTTTTCTTATAACATAAATAATTGTCATGATCGATAAAACTTTAAAATCCTGTAAACATTAACTGCAACCGTGTTAAAACATAATTCTTAAGCCCTTATCAAAAACAACTATTCTAAAAAACCGGTTTCAATAATCTAAATAAAATCATTATTGTCCACAAATATGAAAGCCCTAATACGAGGGGTATCCCTAACACTATATTCTCAAGTTTTTAAATGAATGGAAAGGTATGGAAAAAAATGGAAGGAAAGGGAATTGAAGAAAATAGAAGGGAAATATAAATAAGTATTTGTGTTCTTGAGTTAGATGAGAATGGAAGGGGATGAAAGAGAAATTTACGTTTTGGCCAATGCTAAAACTTGATGAAGATGAAATGAAAGTGAATATTAAGGGCAAATAAGTAAATTGAGTCTCTTCCCTTCCTAACCCTCTCAAAAGTGGGCTGGTGGAAAATATCATCTTTTTACTTCCATTCCCTTCCATTTCATCCTCTTCCCCCTCTTAAAAAATCTTAAGAACACATCTCATAGCTAGTTCCCTTTCAAATAATTTCATTCCATTAGCTAAGTAAACTCAAGAACATGGCGTAAGAAAAACCTTCCCCTTTAATAGACCGAAGGTTTCGGGCATAATTGGGTGTTTTGAACACTTTTATCTAAATTATGCCATAAAATATTCAAAGTTTTTCGATCAATTAAATACAACATATTTAATTTTAGATAAACGTTTCAATAATAACAAAAATCCATAAACCAAACTGAACATGTATTCTTTTGAAGAGAAAATGTACTCATGTTTAATCTCTGACTTGAGTGGCCCTAGCCTTATCAAAAACAACTATTCTAAAAAACGGTCCCGAACATGGTTAAATTGTTTAAAACGTATCCTCGATTCCAGAGCTTCTCTTTCCATTGATTATTATGCGTTCTTCTTCGCTGGGCTCAGTTGCATTCAAGCCACAATAAGGCGATCGGGAATACTCTTCACGGAGGGACCGTGATGGCCACGTTTGCACCCATCACGGCGTGCACACCGCCCCGTGCTACCGTGATGGGGCGTGGTCGTGAAGGGCCGTGTTCCATATCACGGGTGATCACATCCAACGAGAGAAAGGGAGAGGAGATAGCCGTTGCAACGGCTAGAATTTAAAAAAAAAAATTACTTTTTTTTAAAATTACCATATACACATATATATATCACATCTTTTTAACATTTTACACACACATTCTTCATCTTTTAACCTCTCAAACATAAAATTTTTAAAAATCTTTTGCAATGGAACAAAACCCAAACACCCCACCTTCAAACCAAAACCGCGAGTATGATCCGTTCGGATTAAACTCGACCCCGCGTCAATACCCGAATCTTGAATCGCCCCGCGGTGGTTTTATGAATTTACTCCAAGGCGGGTCTCCGATCGCACAACCACCACTTTTTCAACAACCATATCCGTCATTCAACCCATATCAACAATTTCAACCCCCGTTTCCGTTTCAACCGCAAGGATTCCAAGGCCAGTCGTCGCAACCACCGCAACCGCAACCGGTGTCACAACCACCACCGATGTCACAACCACCACCGTAACCGCAACCGGTGTCTCCCGATATGGTTCAAGAGACACAAGAGGAAGGGGACAACCAAACCCGCCGAGCCGCAAGGAAGAAGGCAAAACAAACGGGGGGCGAAAAAAGAACGAATTGGACGAAAGAGGAGGAGTTAAACTTGGTGAAGGCGTACATTTCCGCTTCCGTTGACCCGATCGTCGGGGACTCGCAAACGCTTGATACTTTTTGGAACAAAGTTCAAGCAAATTTTTACGAGCTTATGGGCGAAAAAAAACGGAACATGGATAAAATTTCGGGGAAATTTCGAGAGATGCGACTAAAGCTCAACGCTTTTAACGGCATGTTCAACAATCTCTCGAATATGCGGAAAAGCGGGTCCAACGACTTCGACGTTTTCAACGCGGCGTTAAAACAATACGAGACAACAACGCCGACTCGGAAAGCGTTCGCGTATATACAAGCTTGGAACGAGTTGAAAAAACAACCGAAGTGGCTTCTTGTCGAAGATTCTCAATCTTCGGGAACTAAACGATCGAGGTCGGTCCACTAAGGGACGTCACAACAATCGGACCGGCGAACTTATATTGACGTGAACGACGAGTCCGTCGATCTCGATGAAGACGAACCCCAACCGATCCGTCGACCGATTGGGCGAGACCGGGCAAAAAAAGCCGGCAAGAAAGCGGCTTCGGGTTCCGGTTCCGAGTCGAGCGTTATGGAATTGTTTGGCGACAAATTCGACCGATACGTCCAATTACAAAGCGAAAAGGTCGGGATTATGGGTCGGGTCGAAAAAGAAATTGTCAAAACGCAACGGCAAATTGTCCAAACGCAACGAGAGTTACAACGAAACGCCGATATCGACTTCTTGACAAAAAAACCATCCGACTTCGAGGGCGAGGATTTGGAAATTTTCTTGGCGATGCGGGAAAGTGTACGTGCTAAATATCGCCCCGGGAACAACAACGACAACGACACCGACACCGATGACGACAACTAGTTTACGTTTATTTTTATTTTTAGTGTAATTTTTATTTTCTAAGTTTGTTTTTTTATTTTTAATTTTTATTTTTAATGAAATGGTTTTTAATTTAAAAATTATGTTCTAATTTATTTTTGAATTTTTTTTAATTAAAAAGATGATGTGGTGTGATGAAAATGTGATGGGTATAAAGGGGGTAATATGATGGAGTGTGATGGGATAAAATCTTATGTGGCGATGACGTGGCGCCCATCACTTTTGGGCAAAGTGATGGGTACTCCCATCAGCCTAAGGAGGAAAATCTCGAACAGCAAAAACTCTTCTTTGACGAAATTTCATCTTTCGAATAGATTCCTTGATAACACTACCACCATTATCATCCACCTCAACAACTGCATTAACAGGGCCACTGATTTCATCCTTTAACATGGCTTGACTGTCTCCTTTCTGCAATAAATTAACCTTTGTTTCCATTGTCTCGGTATCGTTAGCTTGATTATTATTATTATTGATCAATGATGAAGATGGATTAGCTTCTTGAGAACCCACATTAACTCGCTAAACAATCGGTCCACACCCTTGCGGAAAATTCCTAACAGTAGACACGTTGCTGGGTTTCCATTTAAGGGGAAGAACAGAAGCCCCATTAGAGGAGCAGCTACCATTTTGATTTCGATTTCGTATCACAATCCCATCAGTTAAAGAGTCATTCGACAGAAGCACCATTATCGACCGATAAATTCAACCTTGGATTCATGAGATAATCAAACAGAGAATTAAAAAAATCAAGAATGAACAAGATTTAGGGTTACAAAGAGAAACAATCAGATGCCCACTACAAAATCTGAAGAGAAAAGTTAAAGAACTCGGTGGTGGTGATTGGTGAAGGAATTTGAAGTATTCGAGGTATGCAATCTAACAGAATCCATTGATATCTCTATATAGTGCATAAGAACACAGGAAGAAAAACTTTAACTTTGAATGTTACCTTAAATTGTCCCCCGGAAAATCTCCCGAATATTATCGACCAGATTTCTTGCTGTTTTTCTTCGCCCTTCTTCCTTGATTATCTTCGTGCCTATGATCGACGATTGGCCTCTATTTATAGGCTAATTTTTCAAGGGAAATTTACACTGTAGCCCAACGACGTTTTACCTTTTGTTTTAAAAGGTCCCTGAGGTTTTTTTTTTGCTTTTTAGGGGAATAACGTTTACAATTTACGTTTTAAAACATCATTTTACCCCAATTGAAGGGGTCATCCGGTTACCAGCTTAGTCATCAGCCTAATCACCACGAAAATCCATCCTACTCATCGTCCACGTCACTTGTGAAGGTATTACGTGAGTTAAACACAACGATTGTTTCTAGTAATGTTTCCTTTCAAATTGGAACTGAGATCGAGAGAAATCAACGACCAGATCGAGAGAAATCAGCGAACGTGTGGCCACTCTTTCTTTTCTACTCGTACACATGACTTTGGATATCGAGCACAAGAACATCGTCCTCTTCCTGAAACAATATCTCCGGAGCTGAAATTGTCCTGATTAACTGTTCGAGCTCGAATAGTTTCCGGATTACCAGATCTGCCCTTGAAGATGCCTACCAGCAAGCACAAAAGAAATACCTTAAAGACACATCTCGATGACAACGTTATGATCTGTTTTCGCAACCTCGTTCATGACCCCCTTAAACCAATCGAACGATCCTTGTTCCCTTGTGACCCAATAGAAGTAAGCTCTTGTTGTGTTGAAATTGGAGGTGCTTTTCTTCGATAGAGGTAACGTCGGTGGCAATGGGCTGTTGCCGCCGTTTTCCAAGGCCTCCTATAATGCTTGAAGCAATCGCTTCCTGTCATGGTCCCATGGTAAGAATCCCGAATTCCATGTTCTGCAATTTATTCTCACTTTATGCCCTAATCACGAAAATTGAGAAAAATACCAGATACAATGTTCTACAATTTATTCTCGCTTTATGCCCTAATCCCAAATTCCATGTTTTGCAATTTATTCTCGCTTCCTGTCATGGTCCCACCGGTCGCCGCACATTTACAATGGCTCAAATCGATACTACAAGCTGTTGCCATACGTCTTCAAAACTACCTGATACTGCACCATTGTTAACTTCATCATTTTGTGGAGGGATTCAATCTCACCTATCCATTCGTAGACCTTTTGAAAGAGGCGGAAATTCCGTATGAATGCATTCGCTTGATGTTGGTGGTGCCGTTGAAGTCATCAACGATTTAGGATTGGATACTTTGACTTTTTTAGTTGTTACTGTTCTTGTTACATACATCACCTTCCATGTAAGCTAACACGTGGCCATTTGTTCCACATAACCAATAGGCAACCGGATAATATTAGGATAGTGACTAGAAATGCAGGTTAAACTAAACGTTATTCCCCTAAAAGGCAAAAAAAAAACCTCAGGGACCTTTTAAAACAAAAGGTGAAACGTCGTTGGGCTACAGTGTCATTTTCCCAATTTTTTAAAAAGTCTATTCATGATCTAAATTTATACTTTAGCACCTTTTATTTCTTTAACCCCGGTTAAAGGTTTATATTGCATTGTTTGTCATTGTGTTTAGATGTTTCTTTGGATCAGGTCCAAAAAAGAATACTCCTACAATTTTAATTACTATTCGAATGTTCACTAGTGCAATTGAAAATTTAATAACGAGCATGTTGAGTTGTAGAGTATGATATTATTTTGACCTCATAGACGCTATGTAGACTAAGAATGTATCCTACATTATAGACAGGGATGAGCATGGGTCGGTTTTAGACCCAAAACCGAACCCAAACCGATCAGTTCGGTTTCTGGTTTTTAAAACCCATTGGTTTCGGTTTCGGTTTCTACATTCGATTTTGGGTCAGTTTCGGGTTGAACCTATGGGTTCGTGGATTTTGGGTTTAAACCCGTGGGTTTTGGGTTTGAACCCATTTTCCATCAAATCTTAAAAAATATATAAAAATCAAAAACACCAATTTTAACATCAAACCAACTCACAATTCATAATTTAATAAATACTAATGTATTAGGACTTAGGTATTTATTAATTTTCGGTTCATAGAATAAATAATATATCAAAAATTAATAAATAGTAATATATTAGGTATTTATTAATTTTCGGTTCGGTTTCACGGGTTGGGTCGGTTTCTACCGGTTTGGGTCGGTTCGGTTTCTAATGGGTCGGTTTTTTAATAGAAACCGAAACCGAAACCGAAAGTTTCGGTTTTAAAAAATTCAAACCCAAACCGCCGGTTTCTGTTTTGGTTTCGGTTTTTCAGTTTCGGTTTTGTCGGTTTTTATCGATTTCTCGGTTTCCGGATTCGGTTTTGCTCATCCCTAATTATAGTAATTAGAGTACAGCACATCTTGCAAAAAATCTTATGTTTCATGACAGAAAGAAACATGTTAATATGAGATACATTTTATCCGAGAATTAATAAGTGATGACTCTGGACTTGATGAAGATCATTGGTACGAAGAATCCAGCAAACATGTTTATCAAGGCAATGACAATAGAGAAGTTAGTTGAAGGTATGCATGGGTTCAACTAGTCTTTCGGAGACTTAAGATGAAGGCACTAAGTAGAGAGAGAGGGATATATATATATATATACACACACACACACACACACACACATACATAAATATATATATATATATATATATATATATATATATATATATATATATATATATATATATATATATATATAAAAAGAGAGAGAGAGAGAGTGTGTGTGTGTGTGTGTGTGTGTGTTTTAGTGTTACAAGCTTGGATGGCAGCAGAAAGTTGATCAGTCTCCAAGTGGGAGATTGTTGAGTTGTGGAGCCTGATCTCCACTTGACCTTATTGCAGCTACGGACGAGAAAATTGAAGTGCAGTTGCCGAGTAGAAGAGGAGCAAGGTTGTGGACGAGAACGGAAGCACAGGAAATGGAGTTTCTGACAAGAGGCAAAGTCTAAAGACTTGGTAGGAAGCTAAACAACCAAAGCATAACTGCGAGTTTCAGAGCTTAGCACTTGATCTTTGCCTTCGGTATACATCAAGTTTTAGTTTCTTCGGTGATCCCGAGTGGCCCCATGCTTCAAGCTTCTAATTGACCTAGTAATTTGGGAACCAACCCATATACAATCATATGATAGTCTCGTGCAATTCTCTCAGACATCTTTATGTATTCATCTGTTGTGTCGCAGTGATCCCTAATGCCAAAAGCCCAAATGCAGCCATGCACTTTTAATACGTAGTAAATCCCAATCTACCTCTAGCATCCCATCTCAATTGAAATAATTCGTAATTTTCTTCCATATCATTAGTTATATGTAGGAAGAGTGGTTTACTCAAACAGAAACGTCGTTCGAATGACTTATTGTCATACAAGCAATCATTGACAAAGTAATCATGTATCAAAAGTTCGTGTAGGTTGCACAATCTCTATTTATTGCAGCCCTAGTCTTTTGGACAACAACAAGGCTTTCTGCTTCTTGATCGAAAAAGAGGGCTACCACTTTAACAAATGTGTTGAAAAGATCTCATCTTCTGATGAGGACGAAGACGAACAAAATTCCATCTTACAAGAGTGGAATATTTGTTTGAAAGTTGTATAAAATGAAAGGTTGTAGTGTGGAAGTATTGTGGTTAATTGGTTTGTATTATAGGAAATAAAATTAAAAATTTTATTCATAACCCAACAGTTATAGCGGGTCTGTAAAATTTAAAGCAACAAATCACAGCCCTTTGTATGTCACATAAGTGAGAGACAGAAAGAAGAAAGGAAAGCTTTGTTACGTATGCTGTGGGAAAAAACAAAACAATGACTAAAAACTCTTTTTTTATTCATAGATAGTTGGCTATATTTATAGCCTTAAAAACATGAAAAGGTAACTACTAAAAATCGCAAGAGTCAAAAACAACTTCTATCTAACCTACCAACTCAAACTATTCTTATCTAAACCTTAAATATCCTTATCTAAACTATTAATAAACTAATCCTAATCCAATTCAAACTAATAGTAAAATATAAACCGATAAATACTAACTCGTGTATATCGAAAATCAAAGTCAATTAATCCAACAATCACCCCCTTAATTGATTTTGATTTCTTCATACTACTCGTTCACAACATTCTCGACCTTTTCCGGACATCCGACCTCCATCTCGGTCACATCCAAAGTCTTCTCGGTTCAACCCGAATCAAATTCACCGCACTTGTAACATCTAACATGGCATCCCGCTGGAACCGTTCATTAACATCTTGACTCTTCATGGATCAACGACCCCTTCCCCGGCCACGTCCAAAGCCATCCGATTTGAACTCCAACGCCATAATGTTCACACCGTGTATGTAGTTTCTCTAATATCTTCCTTTTTTTCGATCACCCTTGTTCAAAGAGGCATCTCCACCGACCAAGAAAACAATGCCACCTGCTTCTACCATTTTCTTTCAACCTACTAAACGAACTGAATCCAAAGCCCCTGCTTTGACGGATTATTTCTGTCCTTTTTTCACACACCTATGCTGGTCTCCCCTTATCACAAACAAGCCGATCAATGACTTCTTTCAAAACAATCCCGAAATCATCACAAACTGTAAGACCCGTTCCGCCGAGTCGCGGCCCGAAGGAATCCGCGGCGCGGTTTTAGGAAGAATCTAGAATCGCGAAGGATTTGTACGCGCGGCGCGGTTCTAAAGATCCCGCGACGCGGTGCGCCTCTAAAGTGAAAAACCCTAATTCGGATTTAAACGCCTATATAAAGGGACCCAGCCCTACGGTTCGTGTTTTTGGGAGCTTTCTGGAGCAGAGGCGTCTGGTTTCAGCAGAGACTCTTTGGTTCCAAGGCTTTGGAGGTTTGAAGGAAGAAATACAATGTGGGGAAGGCTGTAGTCGATCGGGTGCATTTCTCTGTTTTCCAGAAGCAAGGTAAGAGGATCTACCTTATGATATTTCAGTTTATCCGGTTTTTATGGTGTTATCCCTTAAGTAGTAGTCTTAGATGACTTGTAACCCTTAGGGTTAGACTAAGGACATGAATAGACTTGCATGTCCTTAAGGAAGTGATCTTAGGGTAGTTTCTAATCTCAGGAAGGGTTTGGAGTGAAACCCTAGCCGATTGATGCACTGTTAAACGCTAAAAACATTTCGGAATGTTACGAGCCGCGACGCGGACTGGCTATGTCAGCGGCGTGGACTCGGCTGAAACCCCGTGTTTATTCGATGATAGCTGCGGCGCGTAGGATAAGGAGCCACACCGCGGCGAGCGACCGTTTGACCAGGAACTTAGTTTTGACCACGATTTGATGGCAAATATTGAGTCTAACCTTTAGGCAGGTCTATAAGAGCCTGGTCAGTGATTGATATGTTGTAATGTGTGGGATTTAGGTGTGTGGACGAGCTAAGTGGGGATATTAGAGAATATCTACACGGTTTCGAATCAGATGAGTATCCTCACCTTACTATATGATGTTGCATGTTAGGCATCTTGTGTGTTGTTTACATTTATATGATTTGCTCTATATCTGTGGTTATTTTTTGTTGGGATCAGTACTGATGCGTGTCCCCTCGTAGCTGTTGTATGGCGAGTTGGACTATTGCCTTGTCCCATAGCTGTTGTATGATGGGCTGGGCCATAACCGGGAACCCATAGCTGTTGTATGATGGGTAGAACCTTCCCGTGTCCATAGTTGTTGTATGATGGATGCCCGTAGCTGTTGTATGGCGGGTAGGGTCGGGTCGTTCTCGAGGACGGGTTGTTTAATGTGTGGGCATGTATGGTAACTTGTGGACTCACTAAGCTTTAAGCTTACCCGTTGTTTTTATAATATTTCAGGTAATTCAAATGACAAAGGGAAGGGCAAGGCTTGACGGCAGCGCGTCGCATTCAAGAGATTGATGTCAATGAACTATATTAGTATTTTCAAATGTTTCCGCTGATAATTTAAGTATTATGTTGAACAGTTTTATGTTTTGGAATAAATGTTTTATTGGAACCTTGGTAATAAATGATTTTTAAAATTTTTTAAATTAGGGCGTTACAAATTGGTATCAGAGCCTTGGTTTGAGGGATTTGGATGAACTGTATTGGGAATCCAAACTCAAACTTAGGACTGAGCGATTTTGTTAAGAAAATGTTTTTGGAAGGTTAAATTAAAGTAAAAGAAGATGCGATGCGAACCGTCAGCCGAGCTCAAGTAAGTTTTGTGATTCCCAATTACCCATGCAAAGTTCGTGTTATGTGATAAAATGTATTGTGCTAGGATGTAAAGTTACCTGGATAATATACTCTGTAGACTGTTTTGTGCCATATGTGCTGCTTTGGAATTTTATGCTACTGTCGTTAGGTTACTTAGTGAATGCTGGTAGGTTATATACAATTCGGGTAAGATAGCCTGAGAATTCTTGGTCTGGCCTTACTGGCTGTTCCTTGTTTGGTTGTGACTTTAGGGTAGATCAGTTATTCGAACGTCTATCTTATTTCTGATTGTGTACGGCTGTACGTCCGTGAGGCGACTCGACGACATTAGCAATAGTTCTCTTAGGCACGTGTGAGATGGAGAGTTAGATCAAAAGATTAGGCACCACGGTGCATGACCGCATGAGTCATAGGAAATGGTTTAGTATGTGCGTGACATTTTAGGAGGATGATTGACGAACTTGGAACAAGGGCGAATAGGTGTGGAAGGTAGTACCAGGCCAGTATTACCGAAAGCACAGGATTCACGCTTGAGTCAAGAGTAGTCAACCAAAGTCCTAGAAAGTCAAGTAGTTGAGTAGATAGGAGTGACCCGAGTATTGATATTAGAAACTTTTGCGCATTTCAGAATGGCAGTCACCTGAAGTAACGGTGGACCAGATGCGGGTGCCTCGAGTGGGGGAGGACCGACTGATGAAAATCTCCGCAACCTGATAACGGAGGAGGTTTCGCGAGAAGTGTTGGCTGCGATACCTCAGTTCTTTGGTACGATTAAGGCTGAGCTATGGGAAATGCTCGAGGAGCGACTGGCTACTCAGGGCACATCACGGGCCAGGGATGCAAGTTATAAGGACTTTTCTGCTTGTTCGCCTCCGATGTTCGACGGGGGCAGGGATCCGATTGTCAGTATGCGGTGGATTTCTGCGGTAGAAGGTGCCTTCCGCACCTGTTCGTGTCCTGAGAACTCCAAGGTAACATTTGCAGTGAATCTTCTAAGAGAGGGTGCAAAAGATTGGTGGGAAATACGAACAAAAGATCTCACTCCTGCTCAGTTGGATGCCATTACGTGGCCGCAGTTTAAGGAACAGTTCAAACTGGAGTATGTTCCACAGGTGGAAATGGAACGCTTGGCGAAGGAATACCTGAATCTGACCCAGACCACTGAAACGGTGACGGAGATCAACAAAAAGTTTAATGAGCGAGCACTCTTCTGTCCAGAGTTTGCGGCAACCGAGCGCATGAGGATGACACGATACTTGGCGATGCTTCGCACAGACATTTAGGAATTTGTGTCTGCTGCTAGGCACCAAACTCTTACTGACATGATAGTGGCCGCTCGGGCCCGAGAGTTGGAACTGGAAACCCAACAAAAGCAGAAGCATCCGGCACCTACTCAAACTCAACAGGTGTCGAAGAAATTTCGAGGGTCAGATCAGGGAAAGCAAGGGCAAATGAGCCATGGTAAATGCGGTAAATGTGGAAGGAATCATGAGGGGCGTTGCTGGGTGTTAATATGCCATAAGTGTGGGAAGGAGGGCCACTATGCTAAAGATTGTCGACAAGAGGTCAAGATTTGTTTTAATTGTAATCAGGTAGGCCACTTCAAGGCCCAGTGTCCCCGTCTGACTCAGGGAGTGGTTCAAAATCCGGCACCCACTACACTCCGGATTACCGATGGTAGGCAGGGGAAAGGGGAAGCCCCTAAGACCAAGGGTCGAGCATTCGTCATGACCGCCGAGGAGGCACAGGATGCGCCCGACGTCGTCACGGGTACTCTTTCTTTACTTGCCTCGTGTTGTGGTGTGTGTAATTAATGTGTCTATTATGTTTTGATTAGGAACATTCTTAGTCAACTCTACGCCTACCTTTGTACTATTTGATTCGGGTGCTAGTCATTCTTTTGTGTCTGCCGCGTTGGGAAAGAGTTTCGGTATTGCTTTAGGAACTCTTCATCGGCCGTTAGAAGTAGAAATTGCGGATGATAAAACCGTGCAAGAGACTAGTGTTTATCGGGGATGCGAAGTAGTAATTCAAGGAATAAAGTTTTCGATCGATCTCATCCCTATACCGTTGAGTGACTCTCGAGTCATCATCGGTATGGATTGGTTGGGTCAGCATGAATCATGGATCGATTGTAAGAACAAGCGAGTGTGGATTCAAACCCCAAGTGGGGGAGAGCTGGTTGTGCAGGGCGAGAGAAGGAATCGAGGTGCAGCTTTCTGTTCAGCTGCTAGGGCACGCAGACATTTTCAGCATGGGGGTTCGGGATTTGTGGCTTATGTTTTAGACGTACGAGAAAAGAAGCCACAGCAGAAAGCAGGTGCTATACCAGTAGTTCGGGATTTTCCTGATGTTTTTCCCGAGGACCTGCCTAGCGTGCCGCCAGAGAGACAGGTAGAATTTAAGATCGACTTAACTCCCGGTGCGGCTCCAATAGCTAAAGCATCGTATCGTCTTGCGCCTCCAGAGATGCTGGAGTTGTCTATTCAACTCCGGGAGTTACTAGATAAGGGATTTATTCGACCCAGTTGCTCACCGTGGGGAGCGCCTATTTTGTTTGTTAAGAAGAAGGATGGTTCCAATAGGATGTGCATAGATTATCGTGAGCTGAACAAGCTTACGGTGAAGAATCGATATCCATTACCTCGCATCGACGACTTATTCGACCAACTGCAGGGCGCTTCGTGGTTTTCAAAAATTGATTTGCGGTCAGGTTACCATCAAATGTGAGTGCGGGAGGAAGACATCCCGAAAACGGCTTTTCGGATGAGGTACGGCCACTTCGAGTTTGTAGTGATGCCGTTTGGACTGACCAATGCCCTTGCGGCTTTTATGGACTTAATGAATCGGGTGTGTCGACCGATGTTGGATCGGTCGATTATAGTTTTCATTGACGATATCTTAGTTTACTCTCGGAGCAGGGAGCAACATGAACAGCATTTAAGAGAGGTATTGGAGACCTTAAGGAAGGAGAAGCTTTATGCAAAATTATCCAAGTGTGACTTTTGGCTACGGGAGGTTCAGTTTTTGGGTCACATTGTCAATGAGCAAGGAATCATGGTAGACCCGGCTAAGGTGGAGGCCGTGATGCGGTGGGAGGTTCTGAAGACACCCTCTGAAATTAGAAGTTTCTTGGGTCTAGCTGGTTATTATCGCCGTTTCATCCAAGACTTCTCAAAGGTTGCGGTACCTTTGACTCGGCTAACTAAGAAAAACGCTGCCTTTCGGTGGGGTGAGGAGCAGCAGCAGGCTTTTGAGACTTTGCGGCGGAAATTGTGTGAAGCTCCGGTTTTGACGTTGCCTGAAGGCATGGAGGACATGGTAGTTTATTGCGATGCATCTATCTCGGGATTGGGGGCAGTCTTGATGCAACGAGGCAGGGTGATTGCTTACGCCTCGTGACAGTTGAAGCCCCATGAAGCTAACTACCCTACTCATGATTTGGAATTGGGAGCGGTGGTCTTCGCTCTCAAGATTTGGAGACACTATTTGTATGGACTAAAGTGCACCATCTTCACGGACCACAAGAGTTTGAAGTACCTGATGGATCAGGCAAACCTCAATATGAGACAGAGAAGATGGTTGGATGTATTGAAAGATTATGATTGTGAGATACACTACCACCCTGGAAAGGCCAATGTGGTAGCGGATGCGTTAAGTCGTAAGGCTTCGGGTGCACCCCTTCGGGGCGTTTGTCTAAGGATGACAATTGTGACACCGCTGCTTGAGCTGATTAGGAAAGCCCAGGTGGAAGCAAGCAAGAGCGAAAATAAAAAATGTGAAAGAATTATGGGTCAGTTGGCAGCTATGGTCAAAGATAGTAGAGATTTGTTAACTTGCCATGAGAGAATTTGGGTACCGAAGCTGGGCGGGATTCGTCAAACCCTATTGGAGGAGGCATATAAATCCAGGTTCTCTATCCACCCTGGAGCAACTAAAATGTATAGGGATCTGCGCGAATATTATTGGTGGCCAGGCATGAAGAGGGAAGTAGCTTGGTTTGTCGAAAGATGCATGACCTGTCGTAGGGTCAAGGCCGAGCACCAACGGCCTCATGGTAAATTGCAGCCTCTTGAGATCCCAGAATGGAAATAGGAGCATATCACAATGGATTTCATCACGAAGTTGCCAAGAACCCCTCGACATATGGACACTATTTGGGTTATCGTGGATAGGTTGACTAAAAGTGCTCATTTCCTCCCCATCCAAGAGAATTGCTCTGCAAAGGAGTTGGCTAAGGTCTACGTAGATGAGATTATCTCTCGGCATGGTATACCGGTCTCGGTGATATCCGACCGGGATGTCCGATTTACGTCAAGGTTTTGGAAAAAGTTTCATGAGGAATTAGGCACTCGTCTTCATTTCAGCACAGCATATCATCCTCAGACGGATGGGCAGAGTGAAAGGACTATTCAAATGCTGGAGGATATGCTTAGGGCATGTGTCATCGATTTTGGCAGGAGTTGGGATTCCCATCTCCCTTTAGCTGAGTTTTTTTACAATAACAGTTATCACGCGAGCATTGGCAGGGCTCCCTTTGAAATATTGTATGGAAGGAAATGTCGGACACCTATTTGCTGGGGCGAGGTTGGCCAGCAGGTATTGGGTAGTACTGAGGTGGTGCTCAAGACAACTGAGTTAATTCAGAAGGTTCGGGAGAGATTGTTAACGGCACAAAGTTGACAGAAAAGTTATGCGGATAGGCGACGGTCTGATCTCGAGTTTCAAGTTGGGGATTATGTTCTTCTTAAGGTGTCACCTTGGAAGGGAGTTATTCGTTTTAGGAAGCGAGGAAAGCTTGGCCCTAGGTATATTGGACCATATCGAATTGTCGCCCGTGTAGGTAAGGTAGCTTACCGGTTGGAGCTGCCCGAGCAGCTTAGTCAGATTCACGACACGTTTCACGTTTCGCAGCTCAGGAAGTGCATTACTGAGGAATCTACAATAGTACCTTTGGAGGATATTCAATTAGATGAACGCCTAAATTATGTGGAGCGACCAATTGCCATCATTGAAAGGAAGATAAAGACTTTACGAAATAAAACAATAGGGTTAGTTAAGGTTCAGTGGCAGGATCGAAAAGGGTCCAAGTGGACTTGGGAACCGGAGGAGGAAATGCGGAGGCATTATCTAAAATTATTTACCAGCGCGGATTTCGGGGACGAAATCCAGTTAAGTGGGGGAGAATTGTAAGACCCGTTCCGCTGAGTCGCGGCCCGAAGGAATCCGCGGCGCGGCTTTAGGAAGAATCTAGAATCGCGAAGGATTTGTACGCGCGGCGCGGTTCTAAAGATCCCGCGACGCGGTGCGCCTGTAAAGTGAAAAACCCTAATTCGGATTTAAACGCCTATATAAAGGGACCCAGCCCTAGGGTTCGTGTTTTTGGGAGCTTTCTGGAGCAGAGGCGTCTGGTTTCAGCAGAGACTCTTTGGTTCCAAGGCTTTGGAGGTTTGAAGGAAGAAATACACCGTGGGGAAGGCTGTAGTCGATCGGGTGCATTTCTCTGTTTTCCAGAAGCAAGGTAAGAGGATCTAAACTATTAATAAAATAATCTTAATCTAATTCAAACTAATAGTAAAATATAAACCGATAAATACTAACTCGTGTATATCAAAAATCAAAGTCAATTAATCCAATAGGTCATATATTGGACCGTTTAAACCTTCATCGAGTTGTACGTTGAGGTCCGAACAACACCTAGTCACGCCCACGAAAGAGGCGGCGATGTGCACAGTGTGGGTTTCCCGCCACCTCACCCCACACCCCTTGCGTGGTATGCATACACGTGAGCCTTGTCACCATCACCTTTATCGTGTGCCCCACCTATTCTTCTCTCTCCTCTCCCCTATGACTCCATCTTCCTGCCGACCAATTTTATGTTCTAATCCCCATTGAGGTAGAAACTCCAAGCCGTACTGTTTCACCTTGAACATCACCGACAAACCTTTAGAATCTCCCCTCCAACCACTGTCATCCAATGTAACTTTATCTTCAATGTTTGTTACGGTTTGTACAAAAGATGAAGACAAGGTGGAACGGTTTTTGGATCTTTCACGAGGACATGATTATCCACCGGTTGATGCTCGTTCACGACGTAGATCCGTCTTTAATCTCTCTCTCTCTCATGCTAATATATTTCTGTAAGGGGGTAAAGGGTTAAGGAAACCATACAATATGTTAAGTTAGTGGCCAATCGTGATATTTGAAAGGTGTAGTTAGTATGAGTTGGGTTTAAGGCAAACCAATCTAATTAACTGAAAAACTATTTACCTCGTTGACTAGGTATTTACATATCCACATATCAACCAAAGATAAAGCGAGACTAAAGTGAGGATGAAATATCAATCAATCACCATAAATATAAGAATGTATATGTTCCTGAGGAATAAATTCTTTATTTTTTTCCATAAAATGGTTTTGCCAAATATGGTCTGACACTACCAAGTGAAAGTGTCAGCACTTTACAAGTGAAAGTGTCTATCGGGACATTCTACCATACATATATCTACAAGGAAGTAGATATTTTCATTCTTTCAGTTGCGTTTTTCTTCAAAAAGATTACACGAGTTGGGAGATATCTTCAAAGTGACTGTCGACCTCCCCATCCCCATGCACCCCCCACCATCGGCCTTTCTTACGCCCTTATGTTAGTCGTGAAGTTGTGGAGTCATATCTTTTCGTTGATATTATTGTCGCTACTAAGACTAAGCATGATGTGAAGAAATTTTTCCCAATGTCTACGATCACAACTATTGTGCAGTGTGCAATACCCGAGTACAAGGTCTACGGTGCTAAGCATATGGTCTTGTGTTGGTGCTCGACAAGATCTTTGGTGCTCAATAGTATAGTAAGGTCTACGGTGAACGGACTAGAGGGCCTGTTCAGTTAATGACGTTTTGGGCTTGGCCTACAATCGGTTTTTTAGGTCAAATTGTCATCATAAATAGATCGTCTTGTACCTCTGTAACCCTAAGTAGAAAGTGTTTGTGTGTGTATGAAAATTATATTTCTACAAGTCTAATAAATTTCTCTTTAATTTGTCTATGGATTAGTCGATCACTTTGATCGTGTGAACTACTTAATTACGTGTGACCATAAGCAGAAAGTGTGTATATGTGTGTGTGACAACTATATTTCGCATCTTGATTCTTGTTGGTTAGCGATTCTTTATCCTAGCAGAAGATTTGCGTAGAATTCGAGGTAACAAAATAGACGGATTGGTAAAGAGTGATTATTGGAATTGATCATCAGGTAAACACCTTTTTGTTTGTTTTTTACTTTTTTAGATGATTATACATAATTTATGTGTTAAAAATGATATAATTACTATATAGCTACAATGATAATCTTATTTTTTAAATAAAACTACAATAACACTGTAGACCAATGGAAGTGATGAAGCACGATTTGATAGCACGTTTGCTTTGAGTATAAAATATCACCGATAGAAGAGATGTAGGACAATTTGGTAGCACTTTTTGTTGAGTACAAAATATCGCAGGATGAGTCTTGTCACCCCTACCTGATTACTTGTTATTACTCATAGGAGCAGCAACAAGGGATAATTTTAAGATCAATTCACATTGGACATATCATATAGTCTTTCATTGTTATGATACTATATAGCATACGAATACAAGATGTATAGGCCAATCATTTTCTTTATAATTAATAAAATGTATTTCAAAACAAATTAGTTAAAGGTAATTTAGTAATTTGACATTGTTCAATCAACTATAAGGACCAAAATAGCAACAAAGTCCAAACTTAGAGACAAAATTGAACATTAAAAAAACGTATAACCCTTTGTCGACCACAGGGATCATTTCTATAATTCACACTTAATTTTAAAATCCACACTTTAAGTTCATTTTCTAAAATATAACATGGGTCTATCAATTGTTTTCCGATTAGTGCGTATCGTACCTAGTGGGCGATGAACTTTAAAGTTAAGCATGCATGGTTTTGACTTTTGAGCGTTTTGTTTTGTAGCAGATAAAATCAACAAAACTTGCATGTACGTAGTTGCAACAAAAATAAATGGTTGCCTAAAATAGATAAATTTTAAAAAGTTGTTTGCTAGCTATTACAAGCAATTTGCTCAAACATATAATAAGATTAATAGAGAGACATGATGCCTTGAGAAGCAAATACAAACCATATCATTTTACAACTGGAAATGAAGCATGAAGATCACAAAATTTAAGCTGATACAGGTTAGGGAGATATCGAAAACAAAGCACATGTCCTTAGACAAAAACACCAAACCAATCAACCCCACTCCTACCCAAAAAAAAAAAAAAAATCAAAATAAAAAGGACATTTATCCACCAAATAAGAAAGAAAGAAAGACATCGAAAATGAAAAATAAAATCAATCACAAACTAATATCGTTTGCCAAGAACTATACCAATAATCACCGAAACCAACGCCACTCCCAGAATGAACTTAGCACTTGTGCCAAAAGAATCATTAGTTGCTTTATTCTGTACCGTGTTTGATGAGGACGATGCATGAGTCTGTACTGTGCTTGATTCCACATTTTTCTTGCTCTTGCGCTTTGATGGTGTTGTCATTGTTGGATCAAAGTCCCTTGATTTTATCTCACTTGAGTTATCAGTAACCTATAATTACAGTTTATCATAAAGTGAGACATCTAACACCAAAATAAAATTAGTCATAAATGTATATATTTATTACCAGTTCTTTTGCTTTAGCATTGGCCACTTGCAAATCTTTGAGTTGTTTCTCCAAATCCAAAATAGCTGTCTTCTTTGCTTCGACCTCCTTCAAAGCAGCATCTCGTTCCAACTCCTAACAAACCAAAAAAATAAAATTCAAAACCAAATGCGACAAATTTAGAACGTGTGAGTGGAAAAGGGTGAAGTGTGCTGACCTGTTGGTCAATGGTCTTCTGGGCTGATGCTAGTTTTTCTTCAAGGCTCTTTAAGTTGTCGTATAATTTAGTATTTTCTTCAATCTGGGCTTTGAGACTTTCGAGTTCAGCTTTTACAGATGCTTCATTAGATGTGTGTTCTTTCACTTGCTCTTCAAGTGTAGTAATAAACGTCTGAAGCTCCTTTTTAGCGGTTTGATGTGTTTCATTCAGCATGTTGTTCTCTTCCATGAGTGACGATATCTGTAAATTAATTGCATAAAAATGCTAGTTAACAACTTAACATATTGTTCTAACTTCTAATCAGATAAAAAAAAAAAAAAGGTAAATTACCTGAGACTGGAGCTTCTGCCCTTCGGAAGTAAACTTTTCTGTTAAATCTTCGATTTCTTTCTTGGAGATGTGGAGCTGACTGAGCGTCTCGTCTTTTTCAGTCAATGCTGCGGTCAAACTTGTCTGCAGATCGTTCACTTTGGACTCGTAAGCAGCGAGTTCTTGGTTAAGTTTCAAATCTGCCAGCTCAGCGGCTTTAGAATGCTGTTCGGTTAAACCGGCGATAGTTTTGACATGAGAATCGATTGCTTGAGCTGCGGATTCCTTTTCGCTGTGTACCGCGCTTAGTGAAATTTCAAGCTCGTTGACTTTGTCTTTGAGCTGAATAATGGTGGCAACCAACATCTCATTCTCACTGGTGGACTTGGTAACATTCTCTTCTGTTTCCAAGATCTTTCTTTTGAGGTCTTCGTTCTCGCTCTTTGTATTGGCTTCTATCAGTAAAAGCTGGTCTAATTCGTCTTTTAGTGAAACAGATCTTTCGTTTGCTTCAACTAACTGTGCCTCGTATGTCTTCACTTGTTCTTCGAAAGCGGTTAATTTCTCAAGTAAAGATTTCGCTTCTGTGTCTCTGCTAGTAAAATTCGCAGCTGTTTCTTCCAATGATCTTTCTTGCTCCTCAAGTTTTCCCTCAGCTAACTTAAGCTTAGATCCAAGATCACTTTCGATTGCTTCTAATTTCTCCTGAGAGACTTGAAGTTCATTTCTCAATACTTCAACTAGGTTTTCTGCTTCACCAAGCTGCTCTGAAACTTTCCTCGAGGTGTCTTCCAGTTGCTTTTTCTCGGTGGTTGCTAAATTCAGAGACTCGTTTAATTCTTGTTCGTTTTTAGTGACGGTTTCTAGTGCAGCCTCGAGAGCTGTTGCTTTTGACTTGAAGGCCTCCAGTTCTGCTTCGAGTTCGGATGCTTTTTGAGAGTTGACGGTAGAACTTTCTTCTGTTTCCTTACATTTGTTCTCGAGTGTCTTTATTTGTTCTTCAAGCTCCTGGATTCTATACTTTTCTGCTTCTAGCAACAACTCCAATTCACTCGCCTTTTTACCTGAATTTTCCGCTCTTATATTCAAAGTCTGGATTATATCTTCAAGCTCAACGCTGCGCTGATGGCTCGTGTTCGCTCGTCCTTCATGGTCCGCAGATTTTTCTAGAACATTCTTAAGCTCCAACTCAAGCTCCGTGTTACGTGTAGACGATTGAGTCAACTCAGATTCTAATTTCTGGATTATATCTTCAAGCTCGATGCTACGTTGATGGCTCGTGTTAGCTCTTCCTTCATGATCCACAGACTTTTCTAGAACATTCTTAAGCTCTAATTCAAGCTCTGTGTTACGCGAAGACGACTGAGTCAACTCAGATTCTAATTTCTGGATTATATCTTCAAGCTCGATGCTACGTTGATGGCTTGTGTTTGCTCGTCCTTCATGATCCGCAGACTTTTCTAGAATATTCTTAAGCTCTGACTCGAGCTCTGTGTTGTGTGAAGACGATTGAGTCAACTCAGATTCTAACTGAACCACCTTGTCTGTGAACTCTTTTACTTGCTGGTTTAGTTGATTCTTTTCTTCTTCGAGAGTGGCTAGTGTTGAGGTAAGCTCGGAAATCTTAACAGAAAACTGTTCAGTTTCGGTTTCGGTTTCTTTCACTTTGAGTTCCAAGACAGCCAACTGTGATTTTGCTTCTTCTGTTTCGGCTTTGGATAGACGAATAACTTCCTCGAGGTCGAGATTCTTCTGTTCAAGTTCTTTAATGTCTGCTAAAGCTTGAGACAACAGGGTGTCTGTATTGGTTACGTTTTCAGTAGACACCTGTAACTTTGCTTCAAGATCGGTACAATTATCCTTAGTTTCTGCTAATTCGGTTTTCAAACCGACCACAACTGCATCGAGAGCTTCCTTTTCGTTTGTTAGTTTCGCAAGTTCTTCTCGAATTGAAGCCACCTCATCTTGGACCAGTACTTTTGCTTTCTCTTCCTCTTGAAGCTTCAGTTTGAGTTCTTCAAATTCGGATTCTTTCGCTTGAAGAGATTCCTTGGTTGTTGATAACAGATCATCAAGGGACGAGATTTTTTGTTCAGATTCTATAATTTGCGATTTCGAAACTTCCAACTCTTGTTGTACTGCTGACAGCTCAGCAGTAGTGTTCTTGAGTGTTTCTTCGACCTTTTCATGATCAGCGATCTTTGCGTATAAACCCTTAAGTTCTTCCTGGATTAAAGACATTTGATCTTCCATCTCTTTGGCACTCACATGAGCCAGTTGAAGCAATCGTTCAAACTCTAATGCTTTTTTAGTCTCCGATTCAGCATGTGAACCGCTTTGTTTATGTAACTCTTCGTATTTTTGAGCGTCATCTGCAGAACGACCCAGCTCTTGTTCTAGATCTTGCATTTTCTTTTTTGAGATTTCCAGTTCACTGTTTAGGGTTTCGAATGATTCCTTTACCTTAACCAGTTCCTGTTTATTAGCCTCTTGAGCTTGTAACTCCTCTTCCAAAGTAGTAACCTGTGAATGGTATCTCTCTTCAGCTTCTTTGAATTGCTCTTGTAGTTTCTTATGGCTAGCTTCGAGATCTTCATGTTTCTTTTCTTGTTGCTCAAGCTTCTCGTTTGTGACTGAGACTTGGGTTTTGAGTTCGGTGTTTTCGGATTCTGAATGTTTGAGTGCTGTGGTTATTTTCTGTAATTCGAGCTCGAGTTCGGTTACTTTCTCTTGTGCCTCGAGAACTTCTCTGCTTTTTTCGATGACGGATGGTTTTTCATCTTCAACGGGTAATTCTCGGGATGTATGGGATTCAACATCGTTAACTTCTACGGTCTCCTTTTCGACTTTTATAAATTCCCCATCTAAGGGTGCTTCTTCTTCCTTCTTCACCTCCTTATCTGCTGGGATTATGTCATCATCCTTGGTTTCCTATTAAAGAGGAGGACAAAAAGCATATGAGCGATCTGTAATTTGGGGGTAAGCATCGGACACAACTTTGGACCCGGGTCCAAAGATAGGGTCTGGTACCCAAAATTTGGACCTGATTGGAATTTGATCCAATCGTTACTCAAAATTTCCTTGATTAGGTAATTAGTAAAGATCGGTAATCTCTTCTTCATGACAAGCAAATTTTATTTCAAAATGAGTGTTTGATTACATTTTTGACCTAAACAAGAAATTATTTGACCTTAAAGGTGACAGACTGACTGGTATTAGTTTTCTTTTCGAGTTCATATTACCTCAACAACCTTGGCGACTGGTATCTCTGAACTTGCTACAGTGTCCTCTTCCATTGCAGTCTAAACGTTGTTTATTAGAGTTGTTATGCAGAAGCTGAAAACATGAAACTGCGAAATTAGGCGATGTAAATTATACCATCGGTTATCTGCATTTTTAATTCTACAGTTACACCAGAATTTATGTAAGTGATCGTTGATTAAGTTAATGCTGAGGCATATATCAAGCATCGGTTTATTTTGAATAATTATCCTGAAATATTTCTCAGAATTCTAGATTAAATTTCAATAAAAGCCAAAATGATAATCAATATGAATTAAGATTTATGCCAAGTTTCCAACACCTAATTTTATAGTGCCATTCTAAAAAAAGACTAATTATAGTGATAAATACAAACAAGTAGAGTTTCAACAAGTATAAGGTCAAATTATTTGTAGCAATAATAATGGGTAAATAGATAGCTTAACTTGAAAATGCTAGAAAATAAATATTTCAATTTTATCGAAAATTCTAGTCTAAACAGATATGAGAACACTTTATTTCGATTGTCGGAAGGAAAATCATTTTTCTATTTTGTGTAAGCTTTTAGGCGCATTTTACTTTTTCTTTTTGTTGGTAATCATTAATAGATTTTAATGACCTTAACTGAGGTACACGATGTCTTATTTTATATCATTAAATCACATTTAAAATATTTGATCAATAGTCAAACATTTTATTTTATGGAAGCATACAATTAAAAAAAACCTTAGTTTTGAAATGGATGGAAGGTCTATTCAATTAATTATCGTGACTTTATCAACAAGAAATATACATCAAAGAATTTAAACACGTCATCACAATCGCAAGTTAAATGACAAAACCCCATATCAACGATATCTTATATATAAGCAAAAAAATTGTCTTACTAATAGAATAATAACAAATGTACATACAATGAAATAGTTTTTTCGTGAGAATTTTGCTAAATAAATATAACATTTGATTTCGAATATGGTTTTGTCAAACAAAACTTAGGCAGTAAATATATAATCCGGAAAAGGTTAAAGGTGCAATTAGTTGTCTATTTACATTTCATCACTATGAAACGAATTCTTTGGAATAACTATTATAAACCAATAATGAATTGAAATATGGTTTTATCAAATAAAACGTAATCAATAATTGCACATAGAAAATGTATATTAGAAGTTTTTTATAAAGCAAAATTAATAAGTAATATTTTCTATTAATCATAAAAAGCTGAAAATATAAATCCACATATAATTATTATAACAGGTGTTAGATTTTGTAAGAATAAATCAAAAATAAAAAGGTCTTCCTTCTTTTAGGACAAAAAGAAAAGAATGAAACACTACTTTGTGACTCCATATACATCTTGAAAAAACAAAAGACAATTATGGTAAATTGTACAAGAAACATGTGCCAACACTTATTGGCCCAGAAAATAATTAAAAAGACAATATTGGGAGAGTTGCATAGCTGGAGGGACAAAGTCATCGGCATCAACAAAGAGACGCGAGGTCCGGGAGGATATGTCAGCATCGGAAATGCCGCGATAAAGACGTTACCGATAAACTTAATATTGCCAACAAAATTATATCTTATAATTCTTTATAAAAAAGTTACAGTACATATATTAGGCATAACGCGAATTTTACAAAAACTGGAGTATCCGATTTATCATCAAATCCATATTAAATCGTTAAAAAAAACTTGTAACAGAATTTTATTTAAGAAAATAAGTAAATGAAATTACAACTTTATCTACACGGTTCCGGTTAGCTCTTATTTAGGAAATAACGCATGCTACAACGCAAAATCAGCAACATTTAATTTGTGAAAAGAGGTGGTAAAATGTCGTGTCTGTCAAAATCATCATACGTCATCTTACATAACATAAAAGTATTTTATGTAATTCTAAATGAGTATATTACTAAAAATATATACAATAATTGTTTTAACTTATCTAAATATATCTGAAAATTAGGTGGCTTTTAATTTAAGGAAAATCTTGATAAATATCAACCTTAACTTTAGTCATAGAACTTTAATAATTAGAGATAAGCTTGAACAAAACAATTCAATTTCATTGTCTTAAAGGCTGCTTTTTCTTTAAGGAATCCATATCCATCTCACTTTATGGAAATATAATTTGGAATTTTATCAGGAACCAAACCCTTTTGTCTTGAAGCTTTTGCAAACTTTTGACCTATTGTCTAGGGTAATAGTTACAGAAGTATCGTCGATGTTGATCCATATAATTTATGCTAATCGTACTAGAGTTCATACCCTTTCTTGTTATTGCAAGACAATGTTATAAAACTTTTGATCAACTATATTTATTAGTAAAGATGTTTGATGGCAGCATATGTAAATTTACAAGCACTACCATCCAACTAGAAGAAATCAAAACAGTTTTTAGGAAATAGATCAAATCTTACCAACTCATGCTACCTAAATTGTTTACTTTCAGTGATGATTTAAATATATTGCTTGGGTTTCAAATTATTCAAGCCACGACCGGCTTTCAACATTTCTTTTATTCGAAGCTGCTTCAAAGTAGAAACAAAGCGATAAAAGCTAGCTTCAAACCAAACAAAATGATATTTAAAGTCCTATGATCAAATCAGGTACAAAATCAGAGCACGTCGATCTTAATATATCCACAAAATTCTAATGATACGCCAAATGAACATACCAAAAACTGATCAACAAAAAGCTCGACCTGTAAAAAGTACCATGGATCAATTCTAAACTTAACAGAGCAATAGTGAATAATTCGAAATTCGATCCCGAACATCCAGATACTTCTAACCAAATTTAAGCTTCCAGATACCAAGACAGAATCTATCCAAATTTTCACATACTCCATACGAAAGTGATTCACAATAAAAGTACTAGAAATAAATTCAAGTAGTTCATGATCCGATCCGATGCCGAATTCTCATATACTGTGTACAAAATTTGGAGTTCCAGATATAAAATCAGTAAAAGCTATTCCAGTGTTTCAACAAACTTCATACCAAACTCAACAGTAACCAAAAGTTCGATTCACAATAATACTACTGGAAATCAATTGAAGCAGTTCATGTATCGACTAACCTTAGATCTCTGAAACGATTCTTTCACCTTTATGGAAGCTCCTCCTGTAGCAAAGCAAACGTATGCACAGAGAGAGAGAGAGAGGACGAGAGAATCTGGGTCGGTATAAGGCTATTTAGTAGCATTACTTTTACTTGAGTGGGGGTGCGACACGGTGTGGGCCCGTCTATAGTAATCGCCAGCCAATTAGGACATTGTTAAATACCAGACGGTGTACTCCTCGCCACCACTTGGGCCTCCGTGCCGTGCACATTTGACATCGATTGCGCACACAATTACAACACTACCCTGTGTCTTAATTACCAATAATTGCATAAAACAAGTTCTTAAAATAAATAAAGAGTGATTATTATACTTCTACAGACTACAGTAACTCTACATTCTCTCTAAACTTAAGTGATGTTGACTTCCATAGATATATGGATTGTTGTCAGCGCCGATTATGATGTTTTTGTAACATACAGTTATTGAAAATATAGCATTACTCTTTTAAGATAATATGTGTTACATTCAAATTGATTCAAAGACGATTGGTGTATGAATATTATTTTTGTCAAATTGTTCTTTTCTATCACTTATCGCGTCGGTCATATTTTGAGCCCAAAAGACATCAACTTATAAAAACAGAGTCTTTTATCAATAATAGTAAATGTCCTCATGGACGTACACTCCCCACCCCATCGCATGCATTGTCAAGAACCCCATCGCATGCATTGTCAAGATGGGAAAGCTGAATTTGAATGTGAACAAGGAATGTAGTGTTAGGTTTAAACCCACCATTTTTATTAACGGGGGGTTATCCAAAGTTGAAGTTTATAAGATTCGAGCTTGAGACTTATTCCATTTTTTAGTGTTTAAATTGTTGAAATGTCGAGTCTGATCTAAGGCGAAGACGAGATTGCTGGTGCAACTTCGGCCATGAGTGAAGCTCTTAAGAAGTGCAGTCTTCGCTAGGGTCTGGATCAAAGTCTTGGTCCTCGGTAGATATGCGAAGTTATTGTAATGGCGAAGCTCCAAGCGTGAAGATCTGGACAGAGTCAAGAGCGAAGGTAGAGAAGCGTAGGAAGATTTCCTTGAGCTTCGCCTTCGATGTTCACTTGACCTTCGCCTTCGGATTTCATCATTACTTTGGTTTTTCGGTAACCAAAAAGCAGTCCGATTGAGAGCATTGGTGTCCTTACCTTGTAGAGCGAGTTTGCCATTATGGGTCTGCTAACATCGACACACGGGCCTAATCCAGGATGGAAATTAGGTCTAGCACGCTTTATAAATAGATTCTCTGTATTGTAACTATCATCATGAGAAAGACTGATTGTACACGGCAATATTGTTTGTATAGATTATCAATAAAATATCTCTCTAGTTTTGTCTTTCGACGTAGCTTGATTTCTCAGATAGAGTGAATCACATTAAACCATTGTGTTCTTATCTGTTCTTTGCATCTCTGATTTTCTAGATAATCGTGTTTGAGTGTGTTTGACGAAGACCTTAATCCCAACAACTGGTATAAGAGTTATGTCTTTGGACGTAACTTGATTTCTCAGATAGAGTGAACCACATTAAACCATTGTGTTCTTATTTGTTCTTTGCATCTCTGATCTTCTAGATAATCGTGTTTGAGTATGTTTGACGAAGACCTTAATCCCAACAACTAGGTATTAGATTTATGGCTGAAGATAGAAAGATTAAGATTGATACATTTGAAGGTCGTGATTTTGGCTTTTGGAAGATGTCGATTGAAGACTACATCTACCGGAAAAGTTGCACTTACCGTTGAGTGGCCATCTTGTGATGTCTGATGGATTCATAATATGGTAACATTGCATTGGTTTTGACAGTGTGGCCATCACCGTTGGTTCATTAGCGATATAGAACTTGAGTGATCCATAGACCCCGGATGCCACCACCCTAAACCTTAGCATTCTTGTGCGACTTAAGATTGTGTTATGTTCTAAAGGAGCTCTTACTACCACAAATTTAATGTGTGTTTGTTTGCATTAGATAACCATTATGTGCAACATAGTTGACATGACCATTGGGATTTACATAATAAAATTTGTATGATACGAACTTAATGATTGGTAATAAGGGTAATGAATTAACATGACAATTGTGATTAGAAGTCCTTAGAATCATTATGAATAGTATGCGGACCAATAAGCTAATAAATCTGGGAACTATTGAATGAATTTTAATATCCACTGCATTTTGTGAATCAGCATTAAATCAGGAAGTAACCAAACCAAGCAAAGCACCTTCAGTTACCGGTTTAAATTTGAATCCAGACTGTATTGTTTTACTGTTTTTTACTTAGTAAATGCATTAAAATCCCTTTCACAGTTTAGTTATAACCATTACTTAAATTGCTAAAATAAATCATGCCCGTGACCCAAGAGTTTAATACTCGTGCTTACTTTAGCTTTAATACTAGTTAAGAAGAGATCGGTCATTATAAATTTAAAATGAGATTTATGCATCATAGTTTTTGGTATTTGCCAAGGATAAATTTTACGCATATCACATTATCGATAGGATTTCTTGATCTTTGACTTTCCCCTTGTAGTCGTCTCTTCGTGGTTTGTTGGCTGAGAATTCTGCTGCGTACTTAGCTCGTAAACTCCTTGCTATGTTTGATAGGTTTCCTTTTAGTTGTTTGTATTCAATCTCTCATTTAAACGTCGTATATTTGATGGTGTCGTGGGCCGCCCGACTTTTATGGTATTCACAGTACTTGGGTTTGTATATGGAGTTTTTGTCGGTGGTTTTATATGTGACAGCATATATTTCTGGTCTTCTGCTACGTTTTTCGTCTCTGTGGAACGGCTGGTTTTTTTTCTTTGTGGTCATCTGCCTCGACTAGGTGCTTTATGGATGTTGTAGTTGTGTTAGTAGTCGTTGTGATGGGTAGCTCCGGTTTACGTGTGAGTTTGTTACGGGCCTTAGGTATATGGTTCTTCAAATTCGGATATCCGGAATTTCAGATATCCGAATTTCGGATATCCAAAAATTTCGGATAGTGGATATTGATATCCAAATCCGTATTCGAAATTTCGGATATCCGAAATTTCGGATACGGATTCGGATATCCGATTTTATCAAACTTTTTTTCAAATTTAATTAAATTAGCCCAAAAAAATCTTTTATCCAATAAATATATTAAAATAAACATATTCGGTATTAAATTGTGGTATTCAAAACCAAACAAAGTAAAAATAGTATGAGATTAATCGACGAAACATAGTAATATATATAAAAAAATGAAATGTATTTTTGGAATTCGGATATCGGATATCCGAAGTATCCGAAATTTTGTAAAATCACTATCCGAATCCCAATCCGAAAATTTGGATATCCGAAAATTCGGATATCCGATTTTTCGGATAATTTAGCATCGGATTTTCGGATACGGATATTTTTGAACACCCCTACTTAGGTATGCTTGCTTTTCTGCTATTCGTTCCTATTGTCGCAAGAAATGTTCAACTCTTTCTTTAAGCTCGTATCATATTTGGTGCGGCTTTCTTAAGAACTTTCTTGACAGTGCGTTGGGTAAAAGGCCCCAAGTGAAGCCACTTATCACCAACCTGTCATCTTGGCCTGGAAAATCTAAGGTGGCCTTGTTGAATCGCTTTAAGTAGTCCTTGACAAATTCTCGCTCTTTTTGTTTGCACCCCATGATGGCGTGGCTATACCCGCTGTACTTTCGGAGCTGCATGAAGCTGGTTAGGAAGAGCTACTTTAGTTGTTTTAGAGTTGTAGATGTTGTTTGGTGCAAGGCTTTTGAACCAGGTGTCAGTGTTTCCATCGAGGGTTGTTGGGAAATACGTGCACCAGAATCTTTCATCCAGTCTTAGAGATGTCATATGTCACTCTTATGTGTCGATCTAGCTATCAGGGCATGTGGTTCTGTTATAAGTTTTTAATATAGGTAGCTTGGCGGTGCAGGATATCTCATAATCAAGTAACTCTTCACAAAAGGAGAGTTTCCACTCCTTATGGATCCTTCGGATTTTTGGCGTTGGGATCCACTAGAACGGTTGCAATTGTTGCAGGGGTGTGTAGGGGTATATGTATGGTAGTTGGTATGGTGATATTGACGTTGGAATATTTATCATGGATGGTATATAGGAAGGGGTGTATGGTGTTCCACTGGTGGTGCCAATGATATATTTGACATTGGGGTTACCAAGGGGTTCTATGGGGTGAATATTGGTTGTTGTATCAGTGTTGTTGGGAGTGTTGGTCGAAGACTGGTTGGTGAAGGCGTCACAATGCCCAGGGTTGCTCCCTGTGATGTTGGCAGGTTTTGAAGTATGTGAGGTGTGTGTAGGAAGAAAGGTGGCACCTCATTAGTAGGTGTTGTTACGAGGTTACCTGAGGTACCATCGAGTTCATGATTGGAAAATGTTATAGTTCGATTATGCATGCAAATCAATACCTGGCAATGCCAACAACTTGATGTACATATCTCATTTTAAATTTATAAAACTGATATCATCTCAACTAGGGAATATTACACATCAAGAATTATACATGATCGCATAGTAGTATAACTAGGGCAAGTACGAGTGTCGAACTCTCGGGGAACAAGTCTGAAACATAATAGATCATTTGATTACTAGTTGACGTTTAGAAAAGAAAATAAAATAGAGGATTTATTATAACTAACTAACACAAAACATAAACAAACAAAGGAAAACATGGAAAACCGATTTGGACACAGATCTGAAGGTGCTATTATTTAGACTCGATTACATCCTTCAATTATGATTGATTTCTGCTATGTGAAATGGATATTAATATGATATTCAGTGATTCCTAAGTTAATTAGTTTCATTGGTCCGTTCACTAATGTAAGAACCCGCGAAAAAGTCAAAAAGGGTAAAACCGTCTTTTGACACACTATAAAACTATTATGTAAAATATTATGTATTTGTAACATAATGATATAAGAAATAAGAAATTATATGAAATTTGGAGTTTTTAACGCGTGAATAGTAAAACTTGACCAAAAAGGACAAAATGGTCATTTGACATGGAAATGACCAAAAATGTTAAGAAAATGTCAAGTTAGTAGCTAATGGAACTTGGTTAGTAAATGTATGACCTTTGGACCAATTATGAAAAGAAGTTAGAAACCAAAGGACCAAATTTGCAAATGTTTTGTTATATGAATTATATAACTCTAAAATAGAGTTATTTCCTCTATTATGTAAGACATAATCTCCAGAGGATTCTAGAGAGCACGGGAGACAGCAAGAAAGATCAAAGAAGAGGAAGAAGTTCAAGGGAATTGCCAAGAATCAAAACTTCAACTTTGGAATTAGTGATTCCATAGTTAAGAGAGGTAAGAATTCCTTGTTTTAACCTAGTTTTTGGGTATGTTCTTCATTTGGTCTTTGGATGGAATTGGAACTGCAATTGCAGTTATAAATCATGTGGGTTAAGTAGCTAATGCTTCCAATAAGCCATTAGTTAATAACTTAACTCAAAAACATGAAAGTAGGATGCTATTCTTGAGAACTTTCAAGTTTAGCCAAGAACTTTAATTTCTACAATTGCTCTATTAAAGTGTTTTTAATGGCTTAAAATGTGTTATTAGTCAAGGGTTTTAGTCCTAGAACAAACCCCAGGTGATTAAGACCTGGAATAAGAGCTTAAAGTCCCAAAACTGCATGCTACAGTGCCAAATCGCGACTGATCAGGAGCCTGCCCAGGCGCCAGGCGCAGTGCGCCCAGGACCAGGGCGGGGTGCGCCCAGGCGCAGTGCGCCCCACACCTGGCGCAGTGCGCCTTCAGTCAGGGGCCAGGCAGGGACCAAAAATGTTAGAAATTTCAAATATTTCAAACGCTAGAAACTATAGCTAGACATGTCCGATTGACCTGAAATTTTAGCCATAACCCTAAAATGGTATAAGAACATGTCGGGAATGGTCAAATCCGTAATCCAACCTTGCGGAAAAGTCACTGTAGCGGCAGTGGCTAAAATCAATATTCATGTTAAAACTTAATTTTGGAATTTGAGCTAGACTTGTCCAATGGACTTCAAATTTGAAACACAAGTCTAATATGGGATAAGATTTCATGGAAAAGAGTCGGAACTGAAATACGACCCCTCGGGATTACTGTAGCCGTATACACGTATCTCGGAAAAAACGATAAAACGAGTGTATTAATGGTTATACATTTATTATAACCTGGAGTTATGTCATATGAGACTTTAGCATTATAAAGTAATTATATTGAGTATTTATATATATAATACATGTATAGGTGGTGCTTCAAACGTTGTGGAGCACGGAAAAAGAAAAGAAATACGAGAAGCTTAGAGACTTGTAACAACGTCAATGTGAGTTTTATGAGGATTTCTATAGTGCATAGCAAAATGTTATTTTCAGAAAAGTATGATTTCCAATGTTTATAAATACTAAAGTTTGGAAAATAGTTTTGAATGAAGCTCTATACAAGGGCTTAGTATTTTTAACAGATTTTAAAGTATGTTTTGCAAGTATTTTTGTAAGAAGTTCCTTATAGGAGCTAAGATGTCGAAAGCAGTTTTTGAAAGTATTTTTAGTAAAGAGTCATAAAATGTTTGAGTAAGAATAGTTTACAAATTATGTCCCACTTTGACCAATTTGAGATGAAATGAAGTAAGAATTAAAGAAGTATGAGCCAGTTGTCCGGACTAGGATCACCCACATAATCGGGGGATCAGAAGACACTACTGGGATGGTACCTCCCGTCGCGAAGTAGTTGTCTAGCTTAGTATACCCTTGTGCTTGAATCCGTTCCAAGTCACAAAGGGGAGACAGAATGAGCATAACCAAGCGGACGGATCTGTTCTGTCCCGCGAGGGAAGCTAGTTGAATGAATTAATTAAACTAATTCATAAGTTTCAGTTGGTCATGAGTAAACGAGAAAGAAAGCAGTTTTAAAGAATAAAACAGTTTTAAAGTAAGAAGCAGTTTTGAGAAAGAAAGTATTTTGAGTTTGAAAGAGAAAAGCAATGAGATTTAAGATTTGTATTGAAAATAAGTTTTTAGCGGTTTATCAGTTTACTTGTTATTAATTCAAGTTTTGAGCAGAAATATTTTGGGTCTAAAACCCATATTACTCACGAGGCTTTATGTCTCACGTATACTATTTTTGAAATGCTATGTACTTAGGTGAAAGGAGCGGAGATTTCAGTTGGGACCGGGTTATGTACTGTAAGTTTAAATTATGGTTATTTGTATTGAGTCTGTAATACCCTTTCAGAATAAAGTTTATAAAAAAAATTTTAAGTAACTATTTCTCAGTCACGTTTTGTAATGTAAACTGTATTTGAATACGGTTTGAGAAATGGGTGTTACAGTTTTGGTATCAGAGCCATAGTTTAAGCGAACTAGGTGTCAGTACTTGAACCTAGACTTAAACTATGTAGGAGTTAAGTAGGGTACATACTTGAGTATGATGTTGAGAGTAAGTAGAACTGGAAGTAAATGCATAACAGTGGAACATGAGTCCTGGTGGTAAACTGGAAGCAAATGTGTATAGGTGGTTATAATAATATGGGCCCGTACTATTCTAATCACAGGATATACATTTGAGTCTGGTGGAACCACACAGGAATTATGTGAAGCTGTAAGAGATAAGTGTAAGAGGTTTGAGGGGTATAAATTCAGTATATCTATGGAAGAAAATCCAGTATGACTGGAAATACTACAGTATAAAAGAAAAAGTGTTAAAGATGAAGTAACAAATATGAAGTATGTAGTGAGGAAAACTCATACCCTATATGAATCAGTATACAGTATATGTAATAAAACATAAGAAAGTATGAGTAAAACGCACTGAAAATAAGATGACAAGAATGCCAAAGTAATGAAGGAGAAAAGTTTAATTTTGTGGTTAAGATAACCACCGTATAAATGTATTGAAAACTTTAATAGAAGTCATGGAGTATATAGTATAATTATAAAAGAAAGAGTATAACTAAAAATTTATGTTGTTTAATGGAAATGAATTATGATTATGGAATAAAAATAAGAGTAATGTCACTACAATGACTAAAGAAAGAAATATTGGAAAAGAAAGTGGATGCATATATATGAATGAAATTCATATAAGGAAGAAGAATGAAAACATTTAAGTAAAAAAAAAAAAAGAAATGAGCTGGGTTTGCAATTGTAGACAAACCCAAAAGATGTATAAAAGAGTATAGAATAAATATTGAGAATTAGTAAGATGTGTTGTTCATGGACAACCAAGAGATTAAAGTATGTATATAAAAGTTGTAAATAAAATAGTAAAAAATGAAATCAACATACTTAACCAAGTATAAGAAGAGGAATCAAAGACAGAAAAGAAAGCGTAAGAAATGGGAAGTTGTGACTTCCAAACTCGAAAGAAGTATGAAAATAAATGACATCCAATGATTGGAGTAAATAAATAAGTCGTAAGTATAGTGCTATAATGAGTAATATAACAAAGTAAGTTGCCTAAAAAAAATCGTTAAAGACTATGAGCAAGATGCATTGTTATAATGCAAGAGAATGAGTTAAGAAATGAAGATCGAATGCCTAATCAAGTGTTAGGCGAACAGTTAAAGATACGACAGACAGTAATGATAACGAAAAGAATATAAAGACAGTCAACAAAGAAATTGTCATTTGAAATCAGATTTAGTGACCTTATAAATAAGAAATAAGAAGAACTGAGAATGATAAAAGGATAACCGAAAGAATGAGAGAAAATGACTGAGAGTCATAAATAACACAAGATAAAGAGTAAAAGTGAATATCCAGATAAGTGTTAGACAAAGAGTCAAATATGAAATAAGAATTAAAATAAAGAGACAGGCAGTGACTATTTCTAAGCGGAAGTAACGGGTAAAAATAGCCAAAGATTAGAGAAAAGTTCGGTACATGACTAGTAGTTATGAAACATCGGAAAAAGTATAGTGTATATCGCTTAAAAATATATATAAATGAAGAGAGTAAATAAAAGATGTTTAAAGGAAAGAATAATGTAATGTGTTGGGCATATAGCCTTATGGCACGTGGAGAGAAATGGTAAAAAGAAATTTTAGGTATCAAACCTAAAAAAAAAATTTATGAGTAAAATGTATGAGACATAGAGACTGAATGTCTATAAAAAAATATATGAGGGTAATCTATATAAATTTGACAAATAGTGTATGCTTAATAAGTATAATGGGATAAAACAAGAAATTGTTGAGTCAGGAATGTCAATCTTTATTGAAATATGGTTAAAATGCAGTCAGGATAAAAAGAAAAGTAAAAGTTATTTTTGGCATTAGCCATAACAAGTAAAGAGTAAAGAAGAGATAGAATGCTAAACTAAGCATTAGTGTGAGAAATAAGAACTACACGAAAATATTAAAACATAAGTAATAAGATGAGAATGGTACATGGGGTACCTAAGAAGATAAGAAGTGTACTCATAAGGGTACAGCAAGAAAGCTGAGAAATGAGATGGACAAGATTATATCAGAAAGAATAATGAGTAAAAGAGATTAAAATCTCCTAAATTATAAAGGAAAATGAAAGAGGTATATAGATTGTTAATATGCCGAAAGGTGAAAATGATATAAGTAAAGAGTGATACAAGATATGTAATTATAAAAGTAATACATGCAAGTAACAAAATGATAAAGGTAATAACCTTATGAGAACGTATGAAAACTAGTAGCAAAGACAAAGAAAAGTTTAGTAGTAATTATAGCAACATTTTTGAAATAAAAGGTTTTAGTTATGAAAAGAAAAAGATAGAAAATTCTTTGAGAATTAAAGATGAAAGATAAGATAAAAGAAGTAAGAACAACGAATAACTTTTGAAGAGTCAATTCTTCTAGTATATATAGATATAAGAAGTTGTAAAACTTCTAAAGGAATTATATAAAGATAATATGAGATTTAAGTCTAATGACAAGAAAGAAGTAATTAGAAATGTAGATTGACTGTTGGAAAGTCAATTTTCTACAATAAAGTATGAAGTGATAGAGCTTCTAAAATAAGAAAGAGAAAGTAAATTTAAAATATGAAATTTACTCAAGTAAGAAGAATAAGTAAAAGCTTTTATTACATTAAAAGAGAAGTCGAGTAATGCGTCTGTCCTTATATCACCAGATGGGACAGAAGATTTTGAAGTATACAGCAATGCCTAACATAGAAGGCTTAGCTGTATGTAGGTACAGGGGAGTAAGAGTATAGCGTATGTTTCCAGATAGTTGAAAGCCCTAGAAACAAAGTATATTAACTATGATATAGAGCTAGTAGTGATTGTATGTGCCTTAAAAATTTGGAGGCATTACCTGTATGGAACAAAGCGCAAGCTATTCATTGATCACAAGAGTTTGCAGTATGTGTTCACTCAAATAGAGCTGAACTTAAGACAGAAAAGATAGCTAGAGTGATTAATGATTATGTTTGCGAGATTGTATACCATTCAGGCAAGCAAGTGTAGCAGCAGATGCATTGAGTAGAAAAGTTTCAGAGAAAATAATCAATGCAAGATTGATACACATATAACTAGTGTCCAGTATTATAGAACAGATTAAAGCAGTCCAACAAAAAGTTGGAAAAAGCATAGACTTGAGAGATGAGAAACGAGGAAGACATGCAGTTTGAGATAAATAGACAAGAGCTAAAGACTTCTAGAACCCGCAATTTGGGTACCGGAAGTAGGAGGTTTGAGGAAGCTGATTCTAGAAGAGTCGCATAAGTCAAAGTATTCCATACATCCAGAGAATACCAAGACTTATCAAGATCTTGGAAGACAGTACTGGTGACCTGAAATGAAGAAGAGGATAGCTAAGTACATCTCCAAGTGTGTTAATTGTACACAAGTCAAGACGGAACATCAGGTCCCGCATACAGATGCTCAGTTATTGCACATTCCAGTCGGAAAGTGGGAAGATGTAACCATGGACTTAATTGTCGGGTTACCGAGAACGAGAAGAGGTTATGATAGCATATGGGTCATAATAGACCGGTTGACCAAAAGTGCACTGTGTCTAGCCATAAAAGAAACTACTTCATTGGAGCAGTTAGCCCAGCTGTATACAGATGAAGTGTTAAGAAGATATGGTGCACCGTTGTCTATCGTGTCAGACAGAGACCCCAGATTTACCTCTAACTTTTGGAGTGCCTTACAAGAGAAAATGGGGACAAGAATTCAACTAAGTACAGCGTATCATCCACAAACGGATGGTCAGAGTGAACGAACGATCCAGACATTAGAAGACATGCTACGGTCATGTGTGATGGAATTTGGAGGCAGTTGGGATGAACACCTACCATTAGTGGAGTTTGCATACCATAACAGCTACCATTCTAGCATCAAAATGCCACCCTTTGAGGCATTGTATGGCAGAAAGTGTAGAACTCCTTTATGCTGGTTGGAAGCAGGTGAAACTAAATTTACAGGGCCAGAGATTGTTAGAGTAACTAATGAGAAGATTGGAGTAATTCAAGCCAACATGAAAGCAGCACAAGATCGGCAAAAGAGTTACTCGAATCTAAAGAAGAGACCGTATGACTTGCAAGAAGGAGATTTGGTGATGATAAAAGTGTCACCATGGAAAGGAGTGGTCAGATTTGGCAAGAGAGGGAAGCTGAGTCCAAGATACATTGGACCTTTTAGAATCCTGAAGAGAGTTGGGTTACAAGCATTCAAGATAGAGTTACCACCTGAACTCAGTGGAATACATGATACCTTTCATGTATGCTACTTGAAAAAGTACTTTGGTAAAGAAGAGTTAGTAATACCGTATACTGACCTGAGGGTGGAGACTCTTAGCAAACTGATTGAAGAACCCGAAGCCATCCTAGAAATGCAGACTAAAAAGCTAAGGAATAAGGAGATTGACCTTGTTCTAGTCAAGTGGAAGCATCCATTAGGGTCAAACCTAACTTGGGAGACGTTAGCAGAAATGAAGAGAAGATATCCGAATTTCACCGATTACGAAAAGATTCCGAGGACGGAATCCGCTTAAGGAGGGGTGACTGTAAGAACCCGCGAAAAAGTCAAAAAGGGTAAAACCGTCTTTTGACACACTATAAAACTATTATGTAAAATATTATGTATTTGTAACATAATGATATAAGAAATAAGAAATTATATGAAATTTGGAGTTTTTAACGCGTGAATAGTAAAACTTGACCAAAAAGGACAAAATGGTCATTTGACATGGAAATGACCAAAAATGTTAAGAAAATGTCAAGTTAGTAGCTAATGGAACTTGGTTAGTAAATGTATGACCTTTGGACCAATTATGAAAAGAAGTTAGAAACCAAAGGACCAAATTTGCAAATGTTTTGTTATATGAATTATATAACTCTAAAATAGAGTTATTTCCTCTATTATGTAAGACATAATCTCCAGAGGATTCTAGAGAGCACGGGAGACAGCAAGAAAGATCAAAGAAGAGGAAGAAGTTCAAGGGAATTGCCAAGAATCAAAACTTCAACTTTGGAATTAGTGATTCCATAGTTAAGAGAGGTAAGAATTCCTTGTTTTAACCTAGTTTTTGGGTATGTTCTTCATTTGGTCTTTGGATGGAATTGGAACTGCAATTGCAGTTATAAATCATGTGGGTTAAGTAGCTAATGCTTCCAATAAGCCATTAGTTAATAACTTAACTCAAAAACATGAAAGTAGGATGCTATTCTTGAGAACTTTCAAGTTTAGCCAAGAACTTTAATTTCTACAATTGCTCTATTAAAGTGTTTTTAATGGCTTAAAATGTGTTATTAGTCAAGGGTTTTAGTCCTAGAACAAACCCCAGGTGATTAAGACCTGGAATAAGAGCTTAAAGTCCCAAAACTGCATGCTACAGTGCCAAATCGCGACTGATCAGGAGCCTGCCCAGGCGCCAGGCGCAGTGCGCCCAGGACCAGGGCGGGGTGCGCCCAGGCGCAGTGCGCCCCACACCTGGCGCAGTGCGCCTTCAGTCAGGGGCCAGGCAGGGACCAAAAATGTTAGAAATTTCAAATATTTCAAACGCTAGAAACTATAGCTAGACATGTCCGATTGACCTGAAATTTTAGCCATAACCCTAAAATGGTATAAGAACATGTCGGGAATGGTCAAATCCGTAATCCGACCTTGCGGAAAAGTCACTGTAGCGGCAGTGGCTAAAATCACTATTCATGTTAAAACTTAATTTTGGAATTTGAGCTAGACTTGTCCAATGGACTTCAAATTTGAAACACAAGTCTAATATGGGATAAGATTTCATGGAAAAGAGTCGGAACTGAAATACGACCCCTCGGGATTACTGTAGCCGTATACGCGTATCTCGGAAAAAACGATAAAACGAGTGTATTAATGGTTATACATTTATTATAACCTGGAGTTATGTCATATGAGACTTTAGCATTATAAAGTAATCATATTGAGTATTTATATATATAATACATGTATAGGTGGTGCTTCAAACGTTGTGGAGCACGGAAAAAGAAAAGAAATACGAGAAGCTTAGAGACTTGTAACAACGTCAAGGTGAGTTTTATGAGGATTTCTATAGTGCATAGCAAAATGTTATTTTCAGAAAAGTATGATTTCCAATGTTTATAAATACTAAAGTTTGGAAAATAGTTTTGAATGAAGCTCTATACAAGGGCTTAGTATTTTTAACAGATTTTAAAGTATGTTTTGCAAGTATTTTTGTAATAAGTTCCTTATGGGAGCTAAGATGTCGAAAGCAGTTTTTGAAAGTATTTTTAGTAAAGAGTCATAAAATGTTTGAGTAAGAATAGTTTACAAATTGTGTCCCACTTTGACCAATTTGAGATGAAATGAAGTAAGAATTAAAGAAGTATGAGCCAGTTGTCCGGACTAGGATCACCCACATAATCGGGGGATCAGAAGACACTACTGGGATGGTACCTCCCGTCGCGAAGTAGTTGTCTAGCTTAGTATACCCTTGTGCTTGAATCCGTTCCAAGTCACAAAGGGGAGACAGAATGAGCATAACCAAGCGGACGGATCTGTTCTGTCCCGCGAGGGGAGCTAGTTGAATGAATTAATTAAACTAATTTATAAGTTTCAGTTGGTCATGAGTAAACGAGAAAGAAAGCAGTTTTAAAGAATAAAACAGTTTTAAAGTAAGAAGCAGTTTTGAGAAAGAAAGTATTTTGAGTTTGAAAGAGAAAAGCAAAGAGATTTAAGATTTGTATTGAAAATAAGTTTTTAGCGGTTTATCAGTTTACTTGTTATTAATTCAAGTTTTGAGCAGAAATATTTTGGGTCTAAAACCCATATTACTCACGAGGCTTTATGTCTCACGTATACTATTTTTGAAATGCTATGTACTTAGGTGAAAGGAGCGGAGATTTCAGTTGGGACCGGGTTATGTACTGTAAGTTTAAATTATGGTTATCTGTATTGAGTCTGTAATACCCTTTCAGAATAAAGTTTATAAAAAAAATTTTAAGCAACTATTTCTCAGTCACGTTTTGTAATGTAAACTGTATTTGAATACGGTTTGAGAAATGGGTGTTACAACTAATCCTAATGATTCGAAGAACATCTGGTCACAATGATCATGTAAACTGGTTACCCCTATTATCAGTCATTAATTTCACATCATGCAAGATTTAATATTTTATTAATCTCAATGGTCATGATGATTAAATGTTGCACTGAATGGTCATCTAATGCAATGTTCACACATTAAAATTCGTTACTTTGCTAACTTAACCTTAGGATGTGATCAATCTCTAGTCACACATGTTTAATGGTCATAAAACAGTTATGATTGAAGTTAATACAATTCGATTGGTCCTCTAGATTGTAATAACCTAACAATAGGTAGCAAATATACGAGCTTAAACACAAAAGGATCATCAATCAAACAAATACGATAAATTAAACAACTACTAATCACTTATAAATATAGTGGTGGTGGCAATGGCAGTGGGGACTGTGATGTAGGTGATGGTCATGGCGGTGAGTGGTGGTAGCGATGATAGTCCTGGTAGAGGTGGTGGTAAAGGTGGCAGCAGCGATCGAGGTAGTGGTGATGGTGGAAGACGTAGTGGAGGTGGCATTAGTTGTGGTGGTGGTGGCGGTGGTGGGGGAGGTCACGGAAGTGGTAGTGGCGGCGGTGGTGGTGTTAGAGATGGCGGTGGCAGCGGCAGTGGTGATGGGTAATGGTGATAAAGGTGGTGCACATGGTGGGGAGGTGTCAATCATATATAAATAATAATAAACTCATCCCATCGTTAAAACGTCAATACACCAACAGCGCTGACGCACTAGAGCTGTATGAAAAAATAAGTGGTGCGGATTTAATCTCACGATCTCAACCTTTTTTTCATTCTCAACGGAACAATTTTGTGTGTGTGTGTGTGTAACTATATATATATATATATATATATATATATATATATATATATATATATATATATATATAGAGTAAGGCAGGTGGTGGTGGCGATGGCAGTGGTGACGGTTGTGGCGGTGAGTGGTGGTAGTGATGATAGGCGTGGTGGAGGTAGTGGTAAAGGTGGCAGCGGCGGTCGAGGTAGTGGTGATGGTGGAAGATGTAGTGGAGGTGGCATTAGTTGTGGTGGTGGTGATGGCGACAGCGGTGGTGGGGGAGGTCACGGAAGTAGTGGCGATGACGGTGGTGGTGTTAGAGATGACGGTGGCGGCGGCAGTGGTGGTGGTAGTGGTGCACATGGCAGGGAGGTGTCAATCATATATGAATAATAATAAACTCATTCCATCGTTAAAACACCAATACACCGACAACACTGAAGCACTAGAGTTGTATGAAAAAAATAAGTGGTGCTGATTTAATCTCGCGATCTCAACTTTCTTTTCATTTTCAACGGAACAAAATTTTATATATATATATATATATATATATATATATATATATATATATATATATATATATATATATATATATATATATATATATATATATATATATATATATATATATTATGGAGCTCGCATATAGCACGGATTGCTCCTCAAATTTCTTGTTAAATATAAATTTAGTGTAAATACATTGGTAAGCAGTCACTAATGGTTTTAGCGACGGATATGTCACAGACCAATACCTATAAACGTTGTTAAAATGTCCTTGGAGTTGAGCATACGTTAATATGCTAACCCTTAAAAAAAATTGTTGCCGTTAAATCTTCTTTCTAGGTCCACCTCTGTAAGAAACGTTGAACTGTCATAAAATGCTTGTACGTCTACGAATGTTTATCAATCGTGTTTTACGTCTGAAAAAACATCCCACGATTTTGTGGAAATATATTTACAGTTCTAATGATGATCTTGTTAAAATCCCGAAAAAGTATGATTTTGCAAGGCTGCATTTTGGCTTTGTATGATTATTTTAATAAACAATTCAAGTAATTATGGTGTTCTAGACCAGAGTTTATGGCATGTGATGTGTTACAATAGTTGCCCGTCATTATTTACTAAATTGGCCATGGATCGGAAACTTAACTTTTATATGGAGGAAAACTGATATAAATAGTTTTACAAGAGGGCAATGAGGTCATTTTAAGTGGGATTGAAAGACAAAAAAGTGGGGCATAGCCAATGACCGACCAAACCGGCCTAAAAGTCCAGTCTGCAAAAGGTGACGAGATGGTGTCTTCAGCGAAATGGACATGTATGCTTTCCGATCTACTTTCTTTTTTATTTCTCATTTTTAAAGACAAATTTTGTTACAGTTTTTTTATGACCAACTGTATGTAAAAAAGAGTGTCTTAATTTATTTTGTTTTAAAAGTTTATTATAAAAATTCCGAAACGATAAGAATTAACTAAACAGATATTCATGACTCAATTTGTTAGTTAAAAATAATCATTTGTTTTATCATATAATGTTATAACACAGTTCATTAAAAGTTAATTTTTTTTTTTTTTGGAACCAGCAAATAGATATATGGTTTCACCTGAGGGTAATCATTAAAAGTTAATTTAAGTATGTTTTCAAAGACAATATTTTGATCTAGAATACTTTTACTTTACATGTAATTAATGTTAAAACTGGGTATTAATTGGGTGTTCTACATGTCCAAGGAAAAGCTCAATAAAATGAAAATCGAAAAAACGAAATAGGAATAAATAAATAAATAAACATCTTCATTTTTAGATTAAGGGAATCGGGTGGGGTTCATCGTACCGCCCAAAAGTCCAAAGTCTTCAAAAGGCAATGGAATGGTGCATTGGACCTATATAAATTCAAATGGTTCAAATGTATTGTGTTTGAACTTTGAACCCTTCAATGTGGCCTATGCACTTCTTGACTTGTTTTTTCTTTCATTATTCGTTCCTTTTCATATTTTCCCACAAGCAACTATGGTTTGTTTATTGCCTTATTGTTGCTAATTTAATGTACGATATACCTAACACACTTATGATATTTTTAGTCGATATATTTATGTTATGTGAGGCAAACACCAATCTTTCGAGGTACCTATGGAATCATGAACACATGTAACTCTCATACGATGACATAATATAAAGAGAAAACTGCAAAATTGGTCCCTGTGGTTTGGTGTTTATTGTGGTTTTGGCCCAAACATTTGCGTTTTTGTATAAATAGTCCTTTTGCAGTGGTTTCTTTGTGGATATGGTCCTTATTCAAATTGAAATGTCTATTTTACCCTTTTAATTTATTTTTCTATTATTTTTAATCATTTATTAAGTTTAAAAAAATAATTAAAAGAAATTAAATCCCCAGCCCACAAGACGTCACCCTCTCTCTTTCTCTCCATCTCTCTCAAAATCCCAATTTCGTAGCTGATGTTGCGATGAACAAGTTACTCCATGGAGATGCATCGGTTCAGACGTGGCCCTGAGAAACCTGCGCCGGTGGCTCCTGCGGTGGCAAGCGTTAGCCAGCAGCACCACCAGAAGGTGTATTCTCCGGCGTCGATACATCAACGTCTGCCACCAATTCCTCAATCGACTCTCCACCATCTATTGGCGGAAGCGGGATCCTTTGATAGGAAGGATTGTCCTGTCACCACCATCAATTTTGTCGTTGCTGCTCCTGCCGCCTCTCAAGCGAATTCCTTTAGGTCGTCGTTGACCGGAGACACAGACAGCTTACAGCCGTCAATGTCTTCTAGGGTTTCAGATCACGAATATTTCCTAGGTTTCCTCTGTTGGTAAGTCGAATCATTCATCTTCTTCATTCAAAAGGAAATGCAACTCCATGGAAGATTCTCACACCAAGTGCTCTAATTCTTCTGGGCGTTTCCATTGTTCAAAGAAAAGGTAAATCCTCATCCATCCCGCCTCCACCTGATTATAAACCATGATTGACCATTATAATCACAACTTTGAAATCTGGGTTTCGATTAGTTGGGCTTTATCTCTAACCTGGTAAAAATTTGCAGGAAATCGGGAAGTCTGGGAGCATAATTAAAGCCATAAGACAACAAACTGGGGCTTGGATTAACATCCACAAGTTGATGTCTGGTTATGAGGAGAGAATCATCGAGATTTCTGATACACGAATGACAGATCCTGATTGGAGAATGCCTTCGTTTTCCTCTGCTCAGGGAAGCTCTGCTTTTGATACATGAAAGGAATTTGGAGAGTGATGGAGGCGGGTACAATTTAGGGTACGACGGAGGCGATGACGACAAAGAGAGGGAGAAAGGAGACGGGAGAGAGAGAGAAGAGAGAGAACGAAGGGTTTTGATCGGATAGGGAAGGAAAATGTAGTTTATAATTTTCTTCATTTAATTAAATTGCTAAAGTGACAAAAAAATAATAGAAAAAAGAAATTAAAAGGGTAAAATAGACATTTCAGTTTGGATAGGGACCATATCCACAAAGAAACCACCGCAAAAGGACTATCTATACAAAAACGTAAAGGTTTGGGCCAAAACCACAATAAACCCCAAACCACAGGGACCAATTTTGCAGTTTTCTCTAATATAAATGACTAGAAAATAATGAGATCATGTACATAAACACAGTTATACAAGAAGCATAATATGATTGAAGAGTTTTCAAATAAAGAATATTAGAAAAATAAACAATTGCACTATCGAGTTTGAAAATACATGACATACATGGTCCCAAAACGTGCTCTAAATATAAAAACGTGAAAACTCATATATACAGTTCATATTTAAAACTATATATCATATCAATAGACAGCGTAACTTATTTTTCATGTGTTGGATAAATATGACATTTTCTAATGTTTCCATGAAATTCAATGATGTTATTATTTTATTATTATTGTTATTCATATGACGTGTTACATTAGACATGAGGCTAAGGTTGACATATTGTAAAATTATGTCATTCCAACTTTCATGGTGTTAGCATAATTAAATTAGTGGATTCATTTTTGTTTTGGGTTTTTATTTAATCATTTAGCTAGATTAATCCTAGTTTGCTTTCTTATTTATGATTGTATTTTTCTTATTTTGTATATACACTTTTTATTTAGTAATAAACCTTATCCGTCTTTCTCTGTTAGTTTATATGGTATAAGAGCTCTATTTGATTCATACTTTTTGATTTGATCAGGGAAGACGTTGTAGCAGGACCAGCTGCGTGGATCGAATTTTTTAGGTATCGTTCATGCTTTTTAGGTACTGTGCATCATTTTTCGTTCTCGTATTTGTTGGGTATGTTTCTCGTTCTAGTTGATATTTAATTATCACTGCTATTAACGTTTGTTTGTATTAGTTGCTTCTATTGTACTGTCATTTGTTGGTATTAATATTGGTTTGTTTTGCTTTCTGTCAATATGGCTCGTAAAATAATTCTCTTCGATCTATTAGATGAAAAAAATTATGCATATTGGAGTTATCTAATAATATTTTTTTTTTTGCATAGTAAACGTATGTGGGACAATGGAATTATGTTATGGCACAATAAGTAAATTGACGGATGAAAAGGCTAACAACAATGGAATTTTGATTGATACATGGGAGATTAATAATTCCAATATTATAACTTGGACAAACAATTCTATAATTCAATCTATTGGCAGCCAGTTGACAAAGTATGATACAACTAAAAAGGTTTAGGATCACTTGGATAGGCTGGACACTTAGTTTAAAATTATTAAACGATACCAATTAGAAAAATATATTCGGGCACTTCAACAAAATACTATGAATGTTTCAGATTTTTATGCTGCTATGTCTGATTTGTGGGATCAGTTCGTCCTTACAAAATCTACCGAGTTAAAACCACTCAGATCATACACTGCCAGAAGAAAAAAGCAGCGTTTGGTTCAATTTATCATGGCGTTACGATCTGATTTTGAAGGTTTACATGTCATAATCTTTCATCGTACACCTCTTCCCACAGTTGACTCTATTGTTCATGAATTGATTGCAGAGGAGACTCGTCTCAAGTCCCAGAGGTCTAAGGCTTCCACTACTCCTGCTATTTTTACGGTTCTCCAACAATCTCAAGTCACAAACCAATCTAGACCAGCTTCTGAAGTTGCTTTTGATGAATACGCCTTTTGTAAACAGAAGAATCTTTAGAAATCCCAATGCATATTGTGTTGGATTAGGTGTCTAAGCCATGACTAATAATTAGTATTTACCTAATTAATAGAAGCAAAGTCCATTTGGGTTGCCCTCATAGCTAGAGGTTTGGCAGAAATTCCAGAAGAGAGAAAGATTGATTTATTATATGATTAATAAATCAATAGAAATAGAATAAATAGTTTAGTAATATATTAAAGTGATAATATATTAATTAGGAACTATATTAATTAATTATAAATTAATTGGATTTAATTTGGTGATTAATTTAATTAATTAAAGGTGCAGGGACTGAAATTATAATTATTCAATAGTTGAGTAAGTGACAATTTTGGCAGGATAATAACCAGCGAAATTATATATATATATATATATATATATATATATATATATATATATATATATATATATATATATATATAAATATATAATTTCGATTATAATAAGTTAGGATAAATATATTTGAATTAAAGATAAAAGTTTATCTTGATTTGAATTCAAAAGGTTTATCTCTTAAGACTTATCTGGTTATCTGATTGAGGCTATAAATAGGGAGCCTCAGACCCATTATTTTCTGCCAATTTTGACATATTCCCTCTCTAAATTTCGTGGCTTACCTCCCTAGCTCTTGGGTGTGATCTCATTTGAGGCATGACACTTGTGCTGCTCAGCTTCAGAAAAAAATCCTAAAGGTTAGTTTTTCTGATTTATTCTTTAGTAATTTTCTTATAAGCCTTTTAGGAAATATTATATGTTCAATTAGAAGAAAACATTGATCTTTATAGGTTGCATGTGAACTTAGGGGTTTTAGTTCATAGATTTGCTTAAAACCTTTCAGTGGTATTAGAGTTTTTGTTTGTTTTCTTATTGAATAGCTATAATTGTTTTCCTAAATTAGGGTTTAAAGCTTATAAACCCTAATTGACCAAATCGATTTTTAGGGTTAGGGTTTTTGAAAACCCTAGCCCATCCCCTCTATGATTTTCGATTTTCACATTAGGGTTTTAGAACGCTTTCTATTTTTGGTAACTTTAATTATTTAAATGGATAACCTTAAACCCATTATTTGTTAATTTTGAAAATTAGGGGGTTTAAGATAGGTTTAAATTAATTTGATTAATTTGTGATACCTATCTGGATTTAATTAATTTAATTAATTGTTTAATTAAAAGATAATTAAAGGTTTAATTTAATTTTAAAATTTAATAGTTAAATTTCGAAAAAAAATTAAAAGATAAACTAGGAATATTTTAAAAGTCTAAAATATTTGGATTTAATTAATTTAATTAATTGGTTAATTAAAAGATAAATTAAATCATTTAAAGGTTTAATTTAATTTTAAATTTAATGGTTAAATTTTCGAATAAATTAAAAGATAAACCAGGAACATTTTAAAAGGTTAAAATACACCTTATATATATTATAATTAAAAGTTAATATTATATGTATAAAATAATTGGTCAGTCAAATCAATAGTATGCATCATTCACGAAGCTGTTCTATAAGGAGGGTATAAGGAAACTGCCTATAAAATGGTAGTTGAATGGTTGTCCACTCTCACCCACCGCTCTCTTGATCAGTGGAGGGTCGTTAGCCGAGCAGGTTTGATAAGACAACTTAATCTCATTAAAAGTATAATATTATTAATGAAAGTACTAGAACAGTTTTATAAAATCCCAAATCTAGTTACTTTAGGAAAAATGTGAATAGATGCTAACCCATGAAATTGCACATTACACTTTATGAAACATTAGTGGAGCGTGTGTGGTTTACCGACACACTAATAGGGGTTCATAAAGAGTGGTAATGGGTTTCTCATGATTTATCATTGTTGATGGAGCACGTGTGGTTAACCGGCACATCAATTAGAGATGATAAATGACATTGAGGTTACCGAGCATATTTGCATGGTTATTCATATCTAGTTTGTGATCCTCGGCATCCCAGTCACAAACAGTGGAGCACATCTGAGATTAAACATGTCATTGAACAGTCCAATGAATCTCAACAGATCTAGGAATTTCATAAGATGAAATTGATAAATGTTTTAACTACGTTAATGACCATTATGTTGTGATTACGACATCCTTCTTCACACCATAGTTGGGGTATTTTGGATCCTAGCCTTATTAAATAACATATTGGGTAATTATAGATGTCAAGTGTCAATTCTCCTCATTCACCCATTTCTGAGAGCCTCAGAAAGCACCTACCAAATATGGAAAGGCTGACTGGCCTGAACTGTAAGGAATGGCTTCGTAGTTGGAGACTGGTTCTCACTATTACTGGCAAGCTACAACTAATTAAGTATCCAATCCCAATCCCACCAGAACAAGTCATCATAAAAAGTCTTAATGATGAGCATAACTTCTTAGTTGATGAATCCGAATAAATTCGTGACCTCATGCTATTGACCATTGACCCCAAGTTCTGCAGGGATTTTGAATCCCTGGGGCCATATGAGTTAATGCAATCGGTTGAGGAAAAGTTCCAAAAACCAATTGAAGAGGAACGAGCTAGGATCTTCAAAAGACTTGCAGAGTGCAAGCTAAAAGAAGGAAGTAGCATCGATTTGCATGTTCTCTAGATTGAAGCATACATAGGCGAATTATACCAACTTGGTTACTCCACGAGTCAGGAGATGAGTGTTGACATCCTACTCGCTTTGCTGACTAGTAGTTACGATCTGTTCATTCAGGCGTATAGAAAGGAAGGCCAGAAAAAGACTTTTATGGAATGCGTCAACTGTTGACTTTATACGAGTCTCTCATGGACAGGCATAGCTCCAATGGGTCAGCTACTTCTGGATTGAGTCCAGTGAAGAGACATAGCAAGAAACGATCCAGATCGTCTGGACATGTTTCAAACTGGGAATCCATAGGATGGATACAGTCACGGAAAGATTGGAAGACGCTCCAAGGTCAAAATCTTTTGAAAGCTCAGGTACATCTAAAAACCTCAAAACTCCTAATCCATAATTCCTTGATGCATGATGTGATAGTCACATTTTAGTTTGTATGCAGGGAATCAGTAGGGTACGAGACTTTGGCGCATAGGAGCACATTTGGATTCGATCTCCAGCTCATGCAGTTTTGAAGTTTAGTTAGATATTACAATCTTGTTATTAGCTTATTAGATGCAAACGACATTGTTTGTCATATAGTACATTGTTCAAGGATGTTTTCGGTTTTATAAAATGTTAATTTTCTTTTAATACATGTTTATTTAGTTTATCCTTGAAATGTTGTATGAGTGTCTTAATTGCATGAATGGTAATGACTTGAATGATGATGCATCCAAAGTGTTTGGATTCATGAATTGTGTTTTCTATAACTGTTAAAAGAAATTTTATAAGGATCAATTCAACCAAAGGTCCAGTTGGACAGGACTTTGGAATCATTTTGACTTAGAGTCACATTGTGAATTGAGTTCTTAATAAAAACATGTGTGGCAAGAAATGAATCACCCAAAGATCTAGTTGGACAGGACTTTGGAATCATTTGACTTAGAGTCACATGATGATTAAGTTCTTTATAAAGCACATGTGGCAATAAATGAATCACCCAAAGTTCCAGAGGATAGGATTTTGGAATCAGTTGACTTAGAGCCAAGTGATAATTGCAAGTCTTGAACAAAATTAACAAAGACATAAATTTACATAGAAATATAAAAGACATCAAGATCATGAGCAACGGACGCATCAATTGATGTGTATTGCTCGGATCTTCAAATATAACACAATTGTTTATACTTCACGATATTTGTCAATCAGTATGACGAATATGGCTTTGCTTATCAGAATAAGCGATTGAATTGAAACCTTGAACAGTTCAAGGACTTCAAAGGAAGTATGAGATCCACAGAACCCGAGTGACATCATAAATTGAGAAATGTTTCATAGTTTATTCTCTTCCAAGAAGATTAATGGTCATAATGTGTCTTAGTGAAGATAATGGAGCTTTAATCGAAATAGTTCGATCCTCGATGCATGAGATACATTGTCAATTAGTTTACGATGAATTGAAAACCAGTCAGACCATATAAACCATATTCCGACCACATCCTAGACTAAGTAGATATTGCAGACACTATCTGAAATGTAAAGCTGGGATTATCCTACTTGTACATAGAAAGTCCAGGGTCTTGTAGTGTTCATCCGAACCTCATGACTGGTCTGAACATGATCAGCAATGTCGTTTCATTGGCTATCCCGCTGCAACTGTAAAAGAAGAGCTCTTTTAGAAAGAACTCATGTTCTAAGGAAACAGTGGGAGTTGGGACAGTCCTGAATGAGTTCAGGATTAGCCAAGTGAAAGAACCTTTAGTCATCACTACGCTTTGAGCAGAAATCAGATTTCTGTTTTACAACTGACATAATCTTCTCTTGACCAGTAGTATTGATCACCATCATAAGTAGTTATGATCGGGGTGACATACCGATTGGTGGTAAAACACTATAGTTGGTACGGATTTACAATCCGAATACTTGGAAGCATTGGTGAGCCCGGTTGCTGCCAAACAAAATAACTTTAGGGCGAGACACAATCTATGTGAAAATTTGATTGATTTTACACCTGGTCTAAAAACCAATGGGAGTAACTGAATCATCAAAAGAAATAAACATGGACAGATACATACCTTCAGAACATCTGGTTGAGTGAGACGATTCTCAGAGTCAAGTAATTGATTCCGGGAGAAGCACTCTCAATAGAAGATGAAATCCGAAAAGATACTGCATGTCACATTGTGAATCGTTAGTGGAGCGCGTGTGGATCACCGGCACACTAATAGGGACTCACAAAGAGTGTCCCAATACAAAGGTACATGGGCCCGGGATTACCCCATGGGCATCTCGCAATAAAGGATATTCAGATTCTAAAAAATATGCCAAATGATTGGATTTTGAGAAAGGGCTGAAAGATTTCCATTAAGATGTCAGAAAGTTTGGATTCTCAAAATGTGCTAAAAGTCATGGATTTTGTGAATAGTCCATAACCGTGTCAAAGCCAGTGGGAGTGTCGCTGTTATCTACTATCTCCATATATGGGTTACATACTGTTTCTAGGAAACGTCTATTTTCATTACAAAGTGTAATGACTTAGTGTTAAGAGACGGATCGATATGAAAGACTTAATAGAAATACGGCATACTCAGGAGTTTGTAAACGTCTATGAGATAGATCGAAACTCTGCCAAGATGATATTGATGAGATTCAAGATGCATAGCCCAGGAAAGGAGTTTCCTATCATTGCAAAGTGTGATGACTTGGCATGAAAGAAATAAAGAAGGTGCAACATACTCACGTAATTCATCAACATTAGAAGTCAATCTAATATCAAATCAAATAAACAAAATTCATAAACATCGTTCAAATCATTCAAAAATATTTCATTGTCTTATTGGTTAGCACGATCACAAAATTTTAAAACGTGACACCGTTCCACCACCAAGATGTCGCATGTCCTCTTGCGGTAGAAGGGGAAGTCTTGTCCTTTCAAAATGACCTTATTGTTTATATTGATTACAATCGCGCATCGCAACCCTGGACCCCAACCCTAACCCGGGTCAGATTCCTTGACATGTGGCCACCCTATTATACTTCACTTCCAGAGGGTGGAACAGTCCTCGACGTGTCGCCCTTTACTTTGTGACAACCCACCCGCTAGTCTGCACTTCTACAAACCCCATGAGAATGCGCAGTTATACCGGTATCCCCCTTCGTCGTTTGAATCAGATACCACTTGTCACACACTTTAATTCAGTGTTACTCCTTGCCCCGTGCAGCGTCCTGAGGTCCCTATTTAAAACCCCGAGATCATCCCTCATAGATACGTGTGCCAAACTGGTTTTCAGCCTGTCATGGGCTCATCTAGAAAGCGACACTAGCGGCCAACCAGTTATGTCTAACCCACTACGGTCCCCTTCATAGTATTGTCCTCCTTGCAACAAATGATTTAGCCAGACGACAACGACCAGAAAAATAATGCCCTTGGGCTAGGTCTCCCCTTTTTGGTCCCGATATAGGATAATCCAGTGACATGGTCTTCGTCTTATTAGTCAACACGGTCACGATCTTTTAGACCGTGAAAATAAGCTTTAGAGGTTCATATATGGTTTGAAGCAAGCATCTCATAGATAAAATATTTACTTCGATGAGAAGATCTAAAAGTTTATGGTGTTGCTCAAAACAAAGACGAGCATTGTGTCCACACAAAATGTATAATGAATACATATAAGACTTATGGTTGTTGACAATGGAGATGCGCACGATAATGATAATGATAACGATAACATGTGTGTGCGGCATATGACGAGGAAAATGCGCACGGGATGGGGAGGGTAAGAACATAATTAAAAAGGTTGCGTTTCAAGTTTGTATGTTTGACGATGATGAACTGCTAAACGGTTAAATACAAATTAAAATTAAATAAATAACATTCCCATGTCATACTTCTAGTACATGTGACACGTGATGTGGTGCTAGACATCCAAAAGATGCTCTAAATCACAAGTTTTGAATTTCTAGGTTAAATATTGTTGTAATCAAAAGTTATACTATAAATAAAAAAGAAGAAATATGTACGATAAAGAAAAGCAAACGTAAGATCCCTCAACCTACCCGAAAAACTTTGTTTGCCCGTTCTAGTGAAACCCAGCCGTTCACCACTCGGACCCGACCCATGGCCCATTGCTGTTGGACTTTGTAACGATAGCCAGGACGGCCTCTCGTAAAATCATCTTCTTCTTCGGATTTGTCACCGGTCAAATCCTCCGGTCTTAGTTTGTGCGTGTTTCTTGGTACGGTCTCGTCCCCTCCTCTTTGTCCTTTCAGGTCAGCGTATTTTCCTTCTTTTCCAGACTCTTGGATTTGTTGTTATCACGAAATGATTGTGTTTAGGACCGAATCAGTTAGATTCGTATAAAATTTTGATATTTACGTGATCACGGGATTCGGTAAATTGTTTATCGAATTTGAAAATTAGGCGTCCGTTGACAGAACCCTTTATACGTGATTGATTCATTGTGTTAGGTTTTGACTACTTTGAGCTGTGTAATTTGATTGACTGATTATTGCTTTCAATTCAGTTACAAAGCACGATTGTTTGATTTACCACAGGTGTTTGCGAAGTTTGTTTAAAGAGTCAAAACATCATGGGTGTGAAACAAGTATTAAAGAACCTGGATGCGTTTCCGCGTGCGGAAGAGCATTTATTGCAGAAAACCCAATCTGGTGCTGTTGGTAAGGTTTTTCTACGCTAATTAAGTTCCCTTGATCTTTATTAGAACTTCTCTGAGTGAGTATGGCTTCACTTGGATGGCTACCATGCTAGCTTGATGTCATATGATCACTCTAAGGAAACATAACAAAGAAAAGAAGAGCAACATCTTACAGTTTAGAGATATCTTAACCATAAGAAAGGGTATGCCTGATCTGAGAAGCAATTGGAAAAACTATTTCAAATTTCCTTGAATTTTACTGCCTAAGGCTGTAAATTCGTGGTAGCAAGTTATTTTGTTGCTCTAGTTCTACCCAATTGAACCATAATAGCATCTACACAACTTACTTAAATAGGATCACTTGGAATTCCATCCATGCTACTTAAATCATACAATATAGAAACATCTGAAGTTTATATATGTTTGGTATTTTAATGAATTCAATCGTTTGCACCAGTAATTGAAATCTCACTTTCTCTCTTTCCCTCTTTTGTTTGTCTAGTTTCCATTGCAGGTTTGTTTATAATGGCAACATTATTCTTGCATGAGCTGACATACTACATATCTACATATACAGTTCATGAGGTTTTTTCTCTAGCCACAATCTTTCAGCCCTGATAGCCATGAATCTATATTTATTGGAACATTGTTTTATAGCGGTTATATCTTGTTAAAATTTAAATGTTGGCAGATGGCTGTTGACCTGAAACGTGGAGAAACACTACCAATCCATATAAATATGTCATTCCCTTCTTTACCCTGTCAAGGTTAGCAATTTTGCAGTCAATTTTGACCCCCATGCTTTGTTCACACTGTTAGCATGCTTTTTCCTCTGTTATTTACATTTGTATTTTGTCAGTTTTGAGTGTAGATGCCATTGATATGTCTGGTAAACATGAAGTGGATTTAGATACAAATATATGGAAGGTATGTCTGTTGTTACTTGTTATGCTGTTAGAATCTAATGTGTTCTTTATGTAGATGCATATCATATCTTATTAACACCTTAAGATATGATTTAAGTGGTTAAAATTTTTATTTAATCATTGTTTAACGGGTAAGATTTACTGCAGCTTCGATTGAGTAAAGATGGGGTGATTATCGGGACAGAGTATCTATCTGATCTAGTAGAAAAGGGACATACGACACATAAGCATGGTAATCATTTCTGAATGTTTTCTGGTTTAACTGTGAAGCTGTCATCCTTATTTATTATCTCTGTACTTTTGGAATTCACTTCTTGATTTTAACATCACTTTCATAGTATTTGTATGCTTTTGCAAATCCAGTATGGTGCTTATGTGAAACTTTCTTACATATATTCCAAGCAGTGTAGTAATAGTTCCATATTTGCTTTTTTTAACATTTGAACTTTTCCCTACTATTTTTTGTTGTTACTTATTCTTTAGTTGACTTCATACTTATGTGATACATCAGGACTCACTGTCTTATACTGTTATTCATGCACTGTTTTCTATAGATAACTGAATAACTGGTTTCCTTAGTCCGATTGATTCAGTTAAGTGTTAATAAGTGACTTAACTCCAAGTTTAGAATTAGAAGGGTAGTTTTGTACTTTGATACTTTCTGTTGCATGCTATTTATTATTAGTGCCATGGTTCTTATGTATTAGTTTGATTAGGAAATGAAACGGACCATCACGAAAAAAGTCATCTGGATAAATTTGATGATGAGGCCGAAAATATGATTAAAAAGGTCAAACAAGCATTGGCCAATGGAGAAGGATGCCGGGTATATTTTCTAAATTTTTCCAACATTTATTGATACAAGAAACATATAATAGAAATATTGTCATAATATTAAGGGACTAATATTCTCTTTAACTGAATTAGGTTTATGGGGTGTTGGACGTTCAAAGAGTTGCTGGAAACTTCCATATTTCAGTCCATGGTTTGAACATTTTTGTTGCACAGATGGTAAATAAATAAAACATGACATTTATGTCTACTTTATAACAAATACATATACTATGTTGAATTTAACATGTTATTAATTTCTTCAGATCTTTGAAGGAGCCAGCCATGTGAATGTCAGCCATGTGATTCATGATTTGTCTTTTGGGCCAAAGTATCCAGGGCTTCATAATCCCCTTGATGAGACTAACAGAATACTCCATGCTAACAGCGGGACATTTAAATACTACATAAAGGTTAAGTTACTTTATAGGATGAATTGATGATAATGTGCTTGTTTTATGGTTTCATAATATGGTGTTCTTATGGCAATGTAGATTGTTCCAACTGAGTATAAATACATATCAAAAGAAGTGTTACCTACCAATCAATTCTCTGTTACCGAGTACTTCTCCCCAATGAACGAATATGACAGGACATGGCCAGGTTCGTTTATGCAATGAATTATTATTTATTTATGCCTATTATTCTTATATATGAGATAATAAAATTACCTTCTTTCATGTGATTCAGCTGTTTATTTTTTATATGATCTTTCACCAATTACGGTTACCATCAAAGAAGAAAGACGCAGTTTTCTCCATTTTATTACTCGTCTATGTGCTGTCCTTGGTGGTACATTTGCTTTAACAGGTTTGTCTTAACTCTTTATTGACATCAAGGTATTTTCTAGATAATCCAAAACAAAAACTTTTTAACAAACAAAATATTTATAACCAAGGTACTATCTTTGACAGGAATGCTTGATCGATGGATGTATAGATTCCTGGAGGCAGTGACAACACCGCAACCCAGGCGTTCAATGCGGTAAAATTTGCTGGGAAAATATGAAGCAAGTTCTATATCACAGATAATGTGTTTTGTCATTTTGCTTTTTATCTTATTTAGTACTTGGTATCCTTTTGTTAAGCCTTATTTTTGTTGGTAAATGTATTATTTAATTACAAATTGATTGGCTAACCATAGCAACAATTTTTTATTTGTGGTTACCCAAGGTTTCCTGTGTTAGAATATGGAAATAACCAGAGTTAAAGGTTGGATAAAAGGTTGCTGATCCGTTGGCAACCTTTTATGAACGAGTGTTTCTTCGGATCCAAAAGAGAATTTCTTTTTAAAAGATGAATGAGTGTTGATTTAAAGATGAACGAGTGTCTAATTTGTAACTAACGTATGTATCTTCAAATTATGAACGGATGTCTTTAATGATAAAGGAGAGTGGCATGACTCATGATCATGTTGCGTTTATTTATATTAAAAATGAGTAAGATGGCGAGCATAGTCTGGTGTCCTGACACTCAATGGGAATAATGGATATTAACTTAACAAGAGGTTAGATGGCATATTAGATCAGTAAAGTCAATGTCAAATATAAAAGAAAACAAATAACAATGTTAGCATTTTGTCATACGAAATTGCATAAAAGACCTCATCACATCTATTGTAAGTTTGTAACCTCGTCACATCTGTTGTTTATTGTTTATAGGAGTTGGTTCTCTTGCATTAACAAGCGTTTAGGGACTTTGTCCACAATGACATCCTAAACACAAGCCAACAAACGATTAGAGGGAACAACTTGTAGAACAAAAAAAAAAAAAAAAAAAAATTAGAAACAAACAGAAAAACAGCAAAGCAAAACGCTCCTGTGATACGGGTTGGATGAAACTATTACCGACTCTAACGCCATGTTCTCAAGTTAAAATACGAAGGGAATGGAATGGAAGGCAAAGGAAGGGGAGCGAATGGAAGGAAGGTAAAGGGAAGAGGAAGGGAATGGACTGGAATGGAAGGAATCCCTTCCAAGCAGCCCCTATTTGGACATGTAACTTTCTAGAGTAATTTAGGTATCCTTCCCTTCCCCTCCTTTAGAAAAACTCAAGAACGCATCTTGTTTCCTTCCCTTGCATAAAAGAAACTCAAGAACACACATTTACTTCCCTTCCTTAAGTAAACTCAAGAACACAACGTAAGTTATTACTAAGACAAATCCCACTTTCGAGAGGGGGACACTCTCTACAAAGTTCTTTATAAGATTCAACATACTATCTTTATTAGTCCTCTCACTTATGTAACTAACTTCTACCTGTAACCAATATAACCAACTAAAAAAATCAAGATGCCCTTCACTTATTCTGAGTGAATAACAATGGTGGACATGCATCAATACTCCTCCCTCCAAAACATTTCACGTTGTCCTCAAGGTGAAAGGTAGGAAAGGCTTCGTTTAAAACCTGATAGTCTTCCCGTGTGGCTTCAAATAGAAGTAATTCCTTCCACTTAATAAAAACTTCGGGATTCCCATCATCCTTGTGCCTTAATTGCAACACCCTGTTCAGATTTGTTGTTGTGCTAAATGTGAGAGAATGTTTGATGGCTCGCCTTAATTTGGAGACATTGGAAACGGGATGCCATTTTGAAGAACTGGGTAATTTCAGTTTGTATACAACTTGTCCAACCTTTGCTAACATTTCAAAACGCCCATAGAAACATGCCAAAAGCTTTCAGTTGTTGTGTTTGCGAAGGGATTTGAGTCTATAAGGCTGCAATTTAAAAAAAAAACTTTGATCTTTAGGTTCAAAGTTTTCATATTGACGACGTTTATCCACTTTAAATTTCATTCGTTGTTGAGCTTTAAGTAGATTGAACCGTGATATATCCAATAAATTGTCGATTTCCAACAATGCAACTTCTATTGTTTGTACCATACAAGTCCCCATTTGCATTTTAATAGCTTAGGTGGATCTCTTCCATATAATGATTTGAAAGGTGGACAATGAAGTGAAGCACGATAAGTGGTATTGTACAAAAATCCACCCACATTAAGAAAATTTTCCACTGTCTGGGTTTGTTGGACACGAAAAACTGTAAATATTGTTCTAAACAACGATTAACAACTGATTTGTCATTGGATTTGGTGTGGTATGCTGTCGATAACATAAATTGATTCATTGTTTTTTTTTTAAACTTCCTTCAGAACTGCTTAGAAATATCTTGTCCCATATACAATGATTGAAATTGGAAGACCATGTAAACATACTATCTCTTATAAAAAGCATTGCGTTTAACAGAGACTTCAATTTCCAGCCCTTAGGGCATCCGGTGTAGAGGAGATGCAGGATGCGGATTAATTATTTGGCACCGCAAAAATGCGGGCCCCCTCCCCGAAGGGGTCATCGCACTTTTGCTCCTCACAGAAAGGGTTTTCATCGCGTGGGAAATGTAACACACACACAAAAACAAATTTTTTAGTTAAAAAGTTAAGGGAAATGAGGGGTGGCCATTTTCAGGGTGGAAGGGAAGTGAGAGGTGCTGACTAGACGCTGGTGTGACAGAAAAAAATGAGGGAATATGGGCTACCACACCATCCAGCCTTATGAGATTAGGTAAAATGTTGATGTTTAGAGTGGCCCACGAGAGCCACCTACTTATTGAGGCCTTATATTGTATAAGTTCCTAAAATCTTACACAACATACTTAATATTCAATGAGCGACAAAACTAACAAAACCTATAATACACCTAAACGCATTTGGCACGCTCTATGATGTAATGCCCATTGCTAGACAAAAGCTCACATAAATGGCACCAAGACAAAGCCCTCCTTGAAAAAGTATACATAGGTACCAATTTCATCGGAGTTCGTGTAAACAATGGACAAATCATCATTCAGAATACGAGGATCTTCAAAAGAAGGGATCAAATAATCACTCGCACGATTAACTGGTTGAGCAACTGTCACAATGAAACACCCTCGCTTAAGGCTTTTCATAAAACACCATTTAAACCCATGGTTTATCATCATTGTCCCAAAAATCATCCTTTAGTGAAACTTCAATTTCAACATTTTCAAATAAGTCATTTCTTTCAAAATCATTTCTTTTAAAACACATGGGTTTTAATGAGAAATAATCTAGGTTTAAGTTGCGGAAAACATCGTTTGGTCCCATTTTAGATAAAATATTTTAGTTTATAAAATAGCGAGGTTGTAACAATTTAAATACCATTACACAGTTCAAATGATACCACACAAACCGTGGCCTTCTAAACATCCAGCTCTTCTATGTCATCTAAACTCCACAACCTGAGTACACATCAAAATAAGCTAGGCAATTGAAATGCCTAGTGAGCTTACCCGAGGTTGACCCATTTTGAGTGGGTAGTGAACTACCACACTCGGGACAAACCCCCAAAAATATATTTTAAACACACTTCAAAAGTTACTTAAAACATCATAAGGATTTACTTCAAAATAGATAATTATGATATGCAAATGCAAATGCATGATGCAACTATCCCAAACCCACGTCCATCTCATAAAAGTCCAACTCACCTCAATGGCACCTACCTAAGTTCACAAATGACACGCACGAAGCATATCACTCGATCCCCGTATAGGTTGAACTAGAAGTAGTGGCCATCACACTAGTCCCATGAGGGTTAGCAACTCCCTCATGCGGTTCCCTATTGTCGGGAACAAACTCTCCTCACCCTCTTTATTTTAGAGAAGGGTCAAACTCATAATAACTCCTCACCCTCTTTGATTGAGAAGGGTCAAACTCGTAATAACTCCTCACCCTCTTTGATTGAGAAGGGTCAAACTCGTCCTCAAGGTATCACACGGTCAATCCCATCCTATATGAAATGCAATGCACAATAGGATGCTCAAAACGTCTTTCAAAAACAACATCATACTCTTTATTTGAAAACATCTTTAGAAACCCATTTTCATGCAATGCACAAGTAGTAATCATATAACACATTGCACATAATAATATGTATGAAAAGTAATTGATAACACACACAAAAGATAATAGTTGGGATGTGTACTCCCGGTAAACTCACCCAAGGTCAACTGACGAGTCAACACTAACTCCGCACAAGGTTGAAGCATTTGAAGGCGCTCCTAGACATCATCTCATCCATCACATCCTCTTAATTGAGCCTTCGGTCAAGTCCTTAGTCTCACTTCCAAGTCACTACAACATATCCCCTTCTTACAATACAAGAACGGAAGATATCATACTCGATTCATCTAAAAGTCACACTATAATTACTTCTTTAGAACCAATAAGGGACAATCATCCATCATCTAAAATGAGGTCCTTGACTCTCTAATATAAGGAAAATCTTAGTTAAAACATTCCCAAAGATTGGCATTAAAACAAGGACCCGAAGCCCAAACCATAAAGCTCAAAACCCAAAAACTGACATTTCTGGCCAACCCAGGCTACACGGGTCGTGTAGCCCTACACGGGTCGTGTAGGACCCAGGGCAAAACTGATCCGAAGCCCCAGAGACCCTACACGGGTCGTGTATCAGCACACGGGTCGTGTACGCTGTGCAGTAACTTGGTTTTTGGTCATTTTAACCCCCTTTTGACCCAATTGAAGCTCCAAATCAACTAAAGACCAATTATACATGAAAATACACATTTAATAACTCATTTACAAGCATTCAACTCCCAATCCAAGTGTTCATGACTTAAACTAATGAAAATCACAATTCAAGTTCTTATCTCTTAACAAGTCATTCATGAACTATGTTCCAAGTCAATCATTACACTTAACACCATCAAGTACCCAATTAAGTCCTTAACCAATGTCATCTTTTAGGAGAATCATTCCCATACAAACCCAAAGAAGATAACCTCATGGAATCTCCAATTCCAATCATTGGTCCAAATGATTAAACCCATGGAATACCCAATTCCAATCCATCAATAGATGATTACAAGTGGAGATTCCTTCTTCCATTACATGGAATCCTTAGGAAATGATTCTTACTCCACTATTACATCCAAATTGATGCAATAAACTGTTGGATATCATTGTTCATGTAATTAGTTTCAAAAACATGAGTTTGCAACGGAAGCATAAAATCATGAACACAAATTCCATTTTCAAGAGGATCATGCTACATGCATGTAGAGATAAGATGAAGAACAAACATAGATTAAGTTCAAGATCATAACCTTTGTTCTTGGGTTTGGTTTGGATGATTTTGATAGCTAGGAATCAAATTAGAATCCCTCTATAGTTGATCCACCACAAGCTTGAACACCCTTGAATGCTAGTTCCACAACTTGCAAGTTAGAACTCCTTTTCTTGTGAAACAAAAATCTAATTTTTGCTAACTATCAAGAGAGCTTTTAGAGAGTTTCTTTGGCTGATTTTTGAAGCAAGAATGATCATACAAACCCCCTAAAACTCGGCCACTATATCACCCCACAAAAGAAAGGAACAATGGTCATGTGCTTAAAGAAAGAGCACTCATATCATCCATGATCACACCTAGAAGACATGAAGAATATTGCTTTTACTTTTAAGTCATCCAACCATGCATTGTCCCCTCTATAATGGCTGAATTTGTGCAAGCCAAAAAGAAATATATTTGGGTTTTTTATTATTTATAAAGCTTATACAATAAAAGCTTATAAATAATACATCTTCATTTTCTTTAATGGGATAACATTTAACCCATGAGTTTGTATAAATAAACCATCTAAATATACAATCTTAATTGTATAATTATGTATATACATATATATATTTATATATATATAAAATAATATATATATATATTATTTAATTTACCAATTAAATTAAATAAAAGGCTTACTTATAAATCAATTAAATCGTTTAACAATTTAAACAATTTAATTGTTACACTTAATTAATTCATCACATATGAATTACTAATCAACCTTTAATTTTGTAGTTATTATTATTTACCTCAAATAATAATAACCTACAAGATTAAATTGCAAGTTTAGTATCATTTGATGTTAAATCAAATTTAACGTTCTAAATGATCAATTGGTGTCAAACTTGTTGTTGGTGTGACCCTATAGGATCATGTATTATTAGTAATATCATTTTATGATCATCCTTGGGCATATAGAACTAACAATCTCCCACTTGCACAAGGTTGCATCATAGAATGATATCGACAGTGGTAAACGTCTAGCAACATTTCACTGCCCCCAATAACACATGACATTGTGCCATTCAACAACATTCAATTCTTCAGAAAACACGAGGCTCTAATTGATGTATAAGGTTATCTATCAATTATCCCTTTGTCACAGACATCATGTTGAATATGAGACATGGATCTTAATCATTCTCATTTTATGTTCAACTTTCAATCAGGCGCCTTAGATGTCTAACTCTCAACACATAAGAGGAACAAATCCCGTCTTGACTACATACGCCCCTCATATAGTTAGTACTATGCATGAGTATGGCCTTTATGGTTGTCTGTATTTCAAGAACAACAGTGAACCATATCAAAGCATAGTACACTCTACACTTGAGTCCCAAATATGTATCTCAGGTCAAAGGATACAATGATAATACCTTTATTCAAGAATCACTTATGATGATGATCCATGGAGTGATCTTGAAACGGGTCAAGTCCAATACTTGTTCACTGACAAGTACCTATGAATTTGGTTGCAACCTTTTGCTACTTTTACCCATAAAAGTCAACCAATCCAATTCATATTAGTCTTACTTCATAATTGCTCCCACAACTATGATCGACTATGGACGTTTAGAATAAGTAAATTATTCAAGGACTAAACATGCTAATAAAACACAAAATTATGAAAGAAACATCATGTCACATATATTACATAATTCTTGTCGTTTACATAAGTTCATATTTATAAAACACTAAACACAAATCAAATCCATTCATTAGAAAAACGGAATCCTATACCCTTAGCATGACTTTCATGCTTAGTTTGGGGTAAAGGTTTCGTGAATGGGTCTGCCAAATTTTGATCTGTATGAACCTTGTGAATACTTATTTCACCATTCTTAACTTCATGTCTAATGTAGTTATACCTTTGGTGAATGTGTTTGGTTTTTTGATGCAATCTAGGTTCCTTTGCTTGAGCTATAGCACCTAGATTGTCACAGAAGATTTCTATAGGGTCCCGAATGGAAGGAACAACCCCTAGATCTTCTATGAACTTTCTCATCCAGACAGCTTCTTGAGCAGCTTCTGAAGCAGCAACATATTCTGATTATGTAGTGGATTGTGCAATCACTTCTTGTTTGGAACTCTTCCAAGACACGGCTCCTCCATTTAAAATAAAGACATACCCAGATTGAGATTTCGAATCGTCCCTATCTGTTTGGAAGCTTGCGTCAGTGTAACCCTTTACCTTTAAGCTTTCTTCCAAACCGCCGTAAACTAAGAACATATCTTTAGTTCTTCTCAAGTACTTAAGAATGTTCTTTACAGCAGTCCAGTGGGCTTCACCTGGGTTCTGTTGATACCTACTAGTCATACTTAAGGCACATGAGACGTCGGGCCTAGTGCATAACATGGCATACATGATGGAACCAATTGCCGAAGCATATGGGACATGTTTCATCCTTTCAAGTTCAGTCCTAGTGTTTGGACACTGAGACTTGCTTAGGATGGTGCCATGCGGTATTGGCAAGAATCCTCTTTTGGAGTCTTGCATGTAACGACCCAAAAATCTCGAATTTATATTCGAGAAAATACGTAAAGAAAAGACTAAAAATATTTTGAAAGTTTTAAAATAATTTAATTAGAAATGTGGTAAAATACCAAAAGTTTGGAAAAAGATGGTGAGAAAGGGCAAAATGGTCATTTGACATCCAAATGACTTTTAAGTAAGGAAAATATAATTTTTGGAGTTTATATATAATGAAATAAAATTTTGACACCAAATAATGGTGATAAGTATTTGAAAGTTAATTCTAGTAAAAGAGGGTAATTTTGTCATTTTACCATAAAGGGGTAATTTGGTCATTTGCCCATGTATAAGATTTATTATAAAAGTATAATTCTAGTTTGGACCAAAAATGTAAGAAATAAAACTTAGTGTAATAAGAGTTGGGTTCTAGTGTTAAAAATATGAAGAAATTAAGTCCAGGGGCTGTTTTGTCATTAAGCCAAAGTTGGAAAAATATAAAAATGGGAAAATATCTCATTAATAATCATAATTTCTGAAGATGGTTCTAGAGAGGATACGGGAGAAAACGATTTCTAGGATTCATGAAGAAATTGAAGCAACTATCTTGGAATTGAAGAATTCCAAGCCAAAGAAGGTTAGTAAACATGATTTTAGAGTTGTTTAACCCATTTCCCGTAAGCAAGTTACTGTAGCTTCGAGATTTTAGTGGCTAGAGGAGGATTATCCTATGATTCCTAGTCTTAACTTGTGTCTTAATCACTACCTAAACCTAGTTTAACCATTGAAAGTGTTAAAAATCAAGAAATAAGAATTTTAGCTCAAGAACCCTAGAAATGGGTTTGTGAAATTGAAAGTGATTTTTATTGTTTTGTTAGGTTCTAATAATCACTTAAGATGTATAAATACATTCCTAAGTGATTGATTTCAAAAATTTGCATTTTTGGGGAAAATTATCAAAAACGGGATTTTATGAAAATAAATCAAATTATGAGTTTGAAACTGATTGTAAATGATCTAATAAGTCTAAAGTGTCATAAAAGACATGAGAAATCAATTCCAATCTTGGAAATTCATTAAAATGATTTTTTTGAGTAAAAATGAGTTTTTGGGGATGATTTCAATCAAAAGTGATGAAATTGAAGAAACTATGGTTTAGATGTATAAAGTAGTTGTTATTTTAGTCCTAGAATGATTCTAAACTAATTAAGTCAAGTATTAAGAACATATCTTAAAAATCATCAAAGTATGTTGCTATTGTTGAAAAATTGGAATTTTGTCAAAAGCCTTAGAATTCAATTTTATATGATCAAATTAATCCTAAAGGGTTTTAATGAGTTCCATATGTGGTATTTGTTAAAATAAAGCAGTAGAAATGATTAATTTCAAACAAATTCGGTTTTTGGATCAAAAATGCAAAAACGGGAATGTTTGGAAAACTAATCAAAATTTATGATTTTTATGATTAAAGACATAAAGTAAATGAATGGTTTTGGTCTTGGAACAAACCCTAGGGATTAAGTCATGTATTAAGGGCTTAATATGAGAAAATGGAAATTTGTAGCATAAAAATTGGGCAATTCTGGGCTGCTGTTCAGCTGGCGCGGTGCGCCCCTCCTTGGGCGCGGTGCGCCCAGCGGCAGATTGAAAATGCAGTTTAGTCTCAATGTTCTCTGCCAAGTGATTTTAGTTTTTGAGATTTTCTTCAATATTTGTCCGTTTGACCTCAAATTTTAAACATAGGTCTAATATGTTATGAAACTTCATGAAAATTTGTCGGAATCGAATTACGACCCCCGAGGGTACTGTAGCAAAATACGTATAAAATACAACTTAACTAAAGTTGGTCATTTAAAAGTTATAGACTTGTTATGACCCAAGATAGTATTATAAGGACTCTAATGAGTTATAGAATCAGTTAGCATTAATGTTAATGTATAACATGTTAAATATAGGTCCATGCCAAGTGACTAACGGATCAAAAGAGTATAAATACAAAGAACGTGTAGTCAGTCTCCTAGCAACACATCAGGTGAGTACATGCAGTATTTTTACCCATTCTGGGGTACATGGCAAGTAAGTATTTTCAAGATTTCTTATAAAATCTTATATGTGAAATTATATGCAAGAGTTTTATTTCTAACAAATTATGTGAAAGTATGTTTTGGTCTATGAACCAAATTATGTGAAAGTATGTTTTGGTCTATGAACCAAATTATGTGAAAGTATATTTTGATTACAAGTTATATGTGTTTTCAAGTATGGATGGCATATAGCCACAAGATGTTTAAAAAGTATGTTTTGGTTACAAACTTAATTGTTTTCGAGTATGAATGGCATATAGCCATAAGATGTTGGAAAGTATGTTTTGGTATAAAGCTTAGAATGTTAGAAAAAAAAATATATGTTTTTAAACATATGATTATTATGTGATGCAAGCTATATTTGGCATCTAGCCATAAAGACATAAAATGATGTAGTTTGGCACCTAGCCACAAGTTATATGTATATGAGAAATGTTCAAGCAAGCAGCAAGTATTTTGTATGACTGGTAATTGTAGCAAGCAGCGTTAGTAAGGGAACTATGTTCCAACCTACCCGGGTTAGGTAAGGGGTCTACTGGGGACAAGCCCCATCGCGAAGTAGATCGCCTCAGCACTTCTATGGTGAGGATTGATCCGTTCTTTCTAGCCATAGAGACTTGGGGTATCACTTATAGTGATTAAAGCCCTAAGTATAAAAATCCAGCAAGCTTATAAAACCAGTCAAAGAAAGTAAGAACGAAGTTATTTTCGTAAAGTATGTCATAGAATATTTTTGAGAAGTAAAGAGTTATATTGCTATTATAAAGTTTTGAAAGAAGATAATATGCAAGGTATGATATGAAATGATTTTTGAAAAGAATAAAGAACTATGGTATGATAATGTTTTAAAACTTTGAAAGACATTTATGTCATAAGTTTTATATAAAGATTGGAAAAGAAGTTAAAGGTTTGAGTCTAAAACTCATGTAACTCACGAGACATTATTGTCTTACGTATTCTATTTTTATGCCATGTATTCCAGGTTAATGCTATGCTATAATTGGATGAAGTTTAGCTGGAGTGGAGCCCACATAGCTCCTATCTTGGACTCAAGGTTTAATCCTTTCTTGCTTACTATGGTTAGTTTTGGTATGGATTTGTAACACCCACTGTTTTTAAACATGTAAGTAATCGGTTTTTGTTAAACCGTATTTTTGTATTCAAGTATTTATACGAAAAACCATAGTATTTGCAAACAGTAGAAATGGGGTGTCACATTGCATCTTGAACCTTTTCAAGATTTTATCAATATATACACTTTGGCTAAGACCAATAAGTCTCTTAGATCTATCTCTATAGATCTTTATGCCTAATACATAAGCAGCTTCCCCTAGATCCTTCATTGAGAAACAACTCTCAAGGAACGCTTTGACACCTTTTAAGGTTGGGATGTCATTTCTAAATAAAAGTATGTCATCTACATATAATACTAGGATTATGACAATGCTCCCATTAGCTTTCTTGTAAACACAGGAGTCATCCTCATTTTTTATGAATCCAAAACTCGTAATCTTTTCATCAAAACGGATGTTCCATGTTCGAGACGCTTGCTTTAATCCATAGATAGATCTTTTAAGCTTGCACACTTTGTTTGGATGCTTGGGATCGACAAAACCTTCAGGTTGATCCATATAGACATCTTCCAATAAGTGTCCATTAAGGAAAGCGGTCTTGACATCCATTTGCCATATCTCATAATCATAGTACGCGGCTATGGCAAAAGGTATCCTAATCGACTTGATCATTGCCACTGGTGAAAAGGTCTCATCATAGTCAATACCATGAGTCTGTGAGTATCCTTTAACGACAAGTCTAGCATTAAAAGTGTGAACATTTCCATCCACGTCGATTTTCTTCTTGAAAACCCATTTGTTCCCAACAGTCTTACAATTGGTGGGAAGATTAACCAAGTTCCAAACTTGATTATCGTGCATGGATTGCATCTCAGTGTTCATGGCCTCAAGCCATTTATCAGATTCAGGATCTGATATTGCACTCTGATAGTTGACGGGTTCATCAGAATCTATCGTATAACATTCCTCTTCCATCATAAGGTAACCATACCTTTCTGGTTCAATTCGAACCCTACCAGATTTGCGAACACCTTGTGTTACAATTTGTTCCTGATCAACCGTTTGTTCAGGTTCAACAATTTCTTGTTGAATGCTAGATTCAACTTCTTGTGTATCAGGTTGTGGTTCCTGAAGTTCCTCAAGTTCCACAAACCTCCCACTAGCCTCTTCCGTCAGAAACTTGTTTTCTAGGAATTCAGCTTTTCGAGAAATAAATATCTTATTCTCGATGGGATTGTAGAAATAGTATCCAAGACAATCTTTCGGATACCCTACAAATATACATTTAGTTGAACGGGGTTCTAATTTGTTTGAAGCTTCTTGTCTAACATAAGCTTCACAACCCCATACCTTGAGATAGGATAAAGATGGAACCCTTCCATGTCATATCTCATAAGGCGTTTTATCTACCTTCTTAAAGGTGCCATGTTTAGGAGACGAGCAGCTGTTTGTAAAGCATAACCCCAAAAAGATAAAGGTAGAGTACTTCTACTCATCATGGATCGAACCATATCCAATAGTGTTCGGTTTCGCCTCTCAGACACACCATTATGTTGTGGTGTTCCAGGTGGAGTAAGTTGTGAAACAATTCCACAAGTCTTACAATGATCCATAAAGTTTGTACTTAAGTACTCACCTCCTCTATCAGAACGAAGAACTTTAATTGTTTTGTTGAGTTGATTTTCCACTTCACTTTGAAACGTTTTGAACATTTCAAACGCCTCATGTTTATGTTTAATCAAATAAACATATCCAAAACGACTAAAGTCGTCAGTGAAGGTGATGAAATATCTTTCACCATATCTAGTCATTGGCTTGAAAGGACCACATACATCCGTATGTATGATTCCTAACAAGTCCTTTGCTCTCTCATTGGTTCCGGAGAAAGGAGCTTTAGTCATCTTGCCATGTAAACAAGATTCACATATATCAAATGAGTCATTCTCATTTGCCTTCAAAAGTCCACTCTTTTGAAGTTGGGATATGCGATTCTTGTTTATATGCCCAAGGCGACAATGCCATAGATAGGTTTGACTCAAATCAAATTTGGGTTTCTTGGTGAAAGTGTGGTATAAAGAGCCTTGGTTAGTCTTTTCATCAAGGTTTACTTCATAAATTCCATTTAAAGGCCTAGCCTCAAAATAGAATACATTATTTTTGTAAACACAAATATCATCATTCATAAAGGAAAGATCAAATCCACATTGTCTTAATTTAGCAACCGAAATAATATTCCTAGTCAAGATAGGAACATAGTAAACATTCAACAATGTCATACACAAGCCATTAGGTAGTAATAAATCAAAACTTCCAATTGAATCCACCGCAACCCTTGCATTGTTTCCAACACCTCATTTGCCTACTCCTTTTGAACCCCTGCAACATATTACATATGTGAGTTCCACAACCAGTATCAAATACCCATGTGTTAGGAGATAAATTATAAAGTTCTAGGTCTATCACATAGATACCTGAAGTGCCTTCATCGGCCTTATTCTTCTTCAACTCCGCAAGATAGGTAGGGCAATTTCTCTTCCAATGCCCAGCTTTGCCACATTCAAAGCATGTATCTTCTTTGACAACCTTTGCCTTCTTCTTGGGCGGATGGGATGGTTGGACAACTTTCTTGCCCTTACCTTTGAAAGCTTTTGCTTTCCCTTTGCCCTTGGAGTTGGTGGGGTGTTCGGGTCTAGTTCTCTTTGTGCCACCTTCCTTGATCATGAGAACTTGAGTGGTTTTCTTAGGCAGATTCTTTTCCGCGGTAATTAGCATCCCATGTAATTCCGGGATAGTCTTGTTTAAACCATTCATGTTAAAATTCATGACAAAAGGATCAAAGGACTTTGTCAAGGAGTTAAGGATCATATCCGTTGCTAGCTCTTCGGGCATCACAACTCCAAGACGTGCCAAATGATCAATGTGACTCTTCATTTTGAGAACATAAGAGCTTACCGACTGCCCATCTTCCATCTTGCAAGCATGGAAACCCCGAACAGTTTCGAACCTTTCCGTTCTTGCAAGTTGTTGGAACATTTCCTTTAGTTGATTAATCATGTCATAGGCTGAATGATTCTCCAAATCCTTCTGAAGGTCGGGAATCATGGTTGCCAGCATGAGGCATGATGCATCGATGGAATCATCCATCTTTTTAAGCCATGCATCGTGTGCGGGCTTAGGAATGGCAGGGGGCTCTTCAGGAAGTGGTTCATTAAGAACATATTCTTTCTTTTCTTGTTTGAGAACAATTCTCACACTACGGTACCAATCCAAGAAGTTGGTATGGTTAAGTTTTTCTCCTTCAAGGAGAGACCGTAGTGAGGTTTTGTTAGGAGCCGGGTTTGTTGCGTTTGGTGCCATCTACAAAATTTTGACAAGGTTCTATTTAGTAAATTATGATATTAAGTCCTTAATAATTAATACCCTTTTTGTTTCATAAACTTTAATTAATTAAGGTCTAGAATCCAAGTTGCATTACGAATAAGTGGTTAGGTATCCTTTATCCCGCCTATTCGAATCAACAAGGTAGGTAACGGTTTACCAATTATATCCAAATATAATTTCTAGAGTTATGGGATCCCATTATAACATTTATAAGTTTGGCATGTTTGATCCCATCTATGCCTTGGATTTATAATGCTTAGGTGATCTTTATCACAAGAGATTTCCAAACGAATCATCCCACTTAAACGAACGTGTAATTTTGACAACTATTAATGGTTAGGTGTCCTTTATCCCATCAATATTGCAAAACTACTTCTTGTATCACAAGAAGACTCCAAGTGGTTAGGTATCCTTTATCCTATAAGGAAATACTAGTGATACATGAGTGTCTTTAAGAGGGATGGCATTGATTCGTATTTCATAAGGGATTTGAATGTTTTACAATTCTAATTTTGAAAACATATGGTATCATGTAGATTGCATGCATCCAATGAACATGGTACCATTAATCTTATTTTGTTAATTGGTTCCTTAATCATAAAATCTCCATTTTATTGATTCTTTGTTTGTGGTCAAGATTACAATTAATATCCAATATTAAGTTTGAGTTTGATCACATATATTAGAACCAATTTATAATTCTAAATAATTACCATTATTATTTAGGGTTGGAGTTTGTAAGAGTTCATAAAATCTCCATTTTATTTCTTGTTTCAATCATTTTCAAAACTTGACTTAATAGGTTTTATAACAAAACCCATTTTAATAAAACCAATTTTATCACATCTTATGTTTTAAATGTCAACTTTTGAAAAATACAAACTCCTTGATGATTATGTTTAATTATCTAGGTTGTCTAGCATGCAAAATCTTATTTTCATCCACAACATAACATAATAAAACATTCAATCATCACAAGCATGCATGGGTGCATAAACACAAGCCAACTAGTTTGATATTTCATGTGAGCCATACATGAAATATCAAGTCCAAACCTAGGGACAAAAAGGTGACAAAAACTCAACCAAATGATCTTCGATTTGGCTACAATTTTGCCAAGCTTCTTATATCACCAAATGACACTTGAACCACCATTTCTTGACTTCATGGAGTGAGTTATGATTTTTCTTCTGCCCCCATGAAAGTTGCGAAATATAGGGCAGCAGGAAGAAAGTTTTTGTGGTTTTTGTTGCATTTTTCAATTCATTCTTGGCTATATTGATGCTAATACTTGTTGAAACTTAATGTATATACTAGATATTAAAGTTACCAACAAGTATATCACCAAATTACCAAGATATGAATTTTTAAAACACTTCCAAAACAATTTTGAAATCTGGACAACAGCTCTTCAGAAAGTGCTGCTGTTGGGTGCAATCTTCTCTTGGTCTTTTACTTCCTTCTCTTGTTACATTTTGTGAAATAAATAAAATACTACTATACTAATATTTACAAAATGAATATTAAGAAGGAAATAACTAATTATTATTACAAACCATTTGAATAAATGAATAGATTACAACCATATCGAATACAAACACAAAACATGCATCATATGGTCCTTGGCTTGTTTATGCACCATTTTATCACATAAAATCATAAGAAAATCAACACTTTGTTTTTATAAGGCAACATCTATGTAACCAAATGCATGCATACATAAAATATAGTTGGTTACATAAAATGATAGATTATATATTTGCATGTTGCCAAAGAAGCCATGCATGAAACTTTCATTCAAGAAGATGAACATTCATGGCTTCCAAAAACCAAGTTTATCCAAATAAACTTAGTATCTAAACATGCAATATAGCCATGGCTCTGATACCGATTGTTGGATATCATTGTTCATGTAATTAGTTTCAAAAACATGAGTTTGCAACGGAAGCATAAAATCATGAACACAAATTCCATTTTCAAGAGGATCATGCTACATGCATGTAGAGATAAGATGAAGAACAAACATAGATTAAGTTCAAGATCATAACCTTTGTTCTTGGGTTTGGTTTGGATGATTTTGATAGCTAGGAATCAAATTAGAATCCCTCTATAGTTGATCCACCACAAGCTTGAACACCCTTGAATGCTAGTTCCACAACTTGCAAGTTAGAACTCCTTTTCTTGTGAAACAAAAATCTAATTTTTGCTAACTATCAAGAGAGCTTTTAGAGAGTTTCTTTGGCTGATTTTTGAAGCAAGAATGATCATACAAACCCCCTAAAACTCGGCTACTATATCACCCCACAAAAGAAAGGAACAATGGTCATGTGCTTAAAGAAAGAGCACTCATATCATCCATGATCACACCTAGAAGACATGAAGAATATTGCTTTTACTTTTAAGTCATCCAACCATGCATTGTCCCCTCTATAATGGCTGAATTTGTGCAAGCCAAAAAGAAATATATTTGGGTTTTTTATTATTTATAAAGCTTATACAATAAAATCTTATAAATAATACATCTTCATTTTCTTTAATGGGATAACATTTAACCCATGAGTTTGTATAAATAAACCATCTAAATATACAATCTTAATTGTATAATTATGTATATACATATATATATTTATATATATATATAATAATATATATATATTTTTTATTTAATTTACCAATTAAATTAAATAAAAGGCTTACTTATAAATCAATTAAATCGTTTAACAATTTAAACAATTTAATTGTTACATGTTGTGCATTCTGACATACATATAAAACACCCAAAAAGGTCACCAAGAAACTTGATGTGTTATTAGTGTTTATAAGATTTTCGAAAATGATTTCACATTAGTTTTACATTTATGAACAGGGAAATACCATGTATGAATAGAACAACACAATTAGGCAAGTGTACCTAGTCGATTGTAGTATAGTAATGGTAAATCCGGGTTGTCGACCCAAGGGAAAACGGCTATCTTTAAGTTAAGAAAATCAATTATCAATTAATAATTATTCAAGAAAATACTCAGGGGCGAGTTTTAATGAAAACTCGTAAAACTTTGATTATAAAATAAATGACGAAATAATAAATGATCATAACAAAAATAACAAGGGAAACTTTCGTCTAGGATCTGTTGATTCATATAAACATATGTTGACTAGTTTTGATTATGTGCAATGAGTTTAAATAAGTTGCATTAAGTTGTAGGATCGTATGGTCAAGTCACCAATTCTATGACTAATAAGTTAAAATAGCACAATGGTCATGTAACTAATTAACTTATAATCATCAAGTATTAATACAATCTAGCATGCAAACATAGCCCATATCCTAATGGTCAAAGTGATATGTTCATACAATCAATGGTCATGAGTTGCAACTAAATGTGATGTAAGTATTATTTCACTAATCAAGTTTATAACTTAGATAACCTTCCTAGTTAAATGGTCAATAACTAGTCCAATGATATATAGTTGTCAATTATACATCATGACGGTTCATGTGATCAATACGTTTAAATGGCCATTTAAACTTAATCATATGAAGATGGCAATCAAGAATACAAACCGTAACCACATTTAATATGTATAACATGCAAGTTATATATCCTAACCGATATTAAACTCGAATCAAGAACTAGATCAACACATATTATATTAATGAATCAACATCACCTCGGCAAAAGTTACGGGAAATATAAATTACAAAATATAAAAGTAAACATTACTTAGATTCGATTGAACCATATAGTTATGTTTGATATGCTATTAGTGCAATGGATATTGAACGTTAAATACCGATTTCTAAAACGATTAGATGTTTTGGTCCAACTACCTAATCCTATGATTATAAGGTCATTAATGGCAATGGTCATGCTATTATGTATTCCAAATAATCATGTATTGGTTCGTATCATACAAGGTTCATTCGAGATTTTGATCTCAATGGTCATGATAATCAAATTGGCGTCAAATGAATTATGCGAGATAAAATATAAAACGTTCAATATCCGATAAATAACAATCAAATCATAACTAAACAGTAATCAAATCTAAGTAACAAATAATACAGATAACATAATCTGAAGAATACGGCTTAGGAAATCATAATAGAATGCTAAATATATATAAAGCAAACCGAATGAAGTCCCGGCCGAACATTCTTCAAGCTCTCGATTCCATAGTTTCCCCTTCGATTCTACAAGCTTTCTGGCCGAGTTTGGTGCTGTGGAAGTGTTGAGATACGATCTGGTCTCCAAGTGGTGTAAGTGTTCTGTCCAAAAGAAGAGCTGAAGGGCTGTATTTATAGTTGGAACAGCCGCAGGGCGCGGTGCGCCTGAATAGGGGCGCGGTGCGCCTAAAGCAGATCTCAGCACGTGGTCAACTGTCGCACGAGGGAGCACGTGGTTTGCAGCTTTAATGTCGGATCTGAGGCGCGGTGCGCCCAAAAGGTAGGCGGGGTGCGCCCTTGCACATGCTTGGCAGGTCGGTTGAATCATTGGACAAACGCACGCTCGATTATTTTAATCAAAAGTCTGACGAAAAGCGGGATCCGGATCTCTCTTTGGGCGCGGTGCGCCTGGATATGGGCGGGGTGCGCCCATGGTTTCCGGCAGATTTTCGCTTTGCCTCTTTTTAAGCTCAAATGTTTGTGTAATTCGTTCTTTCGCTCCAAACGCGTATTTTTAGCTTCAAAACGAATATTTAAACATATTAGGTATCTTTTAGTTCATAACATATATGAAATTAAACTAAAATCACACTGATATCGTGCGGAAAATATGTATAATTTACGCGATATCAAAATACCCCACACTTGAACTTTGCTTGTCCTCAAGCAAACTACAATTTATAACCAATCCAAAACGTTTTGATGCTCAAACAACTTTTCATACGCTACCACAGATCTAGCGTTTATTACCGATGTTAAGAATAAAGAATTTAAGAATAAACATAGTAGATTATACCTAGTCCTATGTACATATATTTATCTTTTCAAAACTTTAAATAAACTCTCTTTCTATAAACGACAAGTCTTTCAGATTGATAAAAACTCATTTTTACATAACATCGAATACACCCATTAAAGATTCTTCTACCTCAAGACTTTTTGTTAAATTTCCCATATTTAGAATAAAAATAATGCTGTACTAAATTTATCAAGTTAAGTTATTATTTCAATTTTTTTTTCGTACCTTTGAAACTCGTGACTTTCTATGGAACTCTTGATTACAAATTTTCGACTCAAGACTGTACAGAGTCTACTAATTCAAATTCCAAAGGCCACTAAGGAAATTCCATGACTTTCGATGACACCCGTGTAGCGAGCTTTCGACAATATTATCCCAAACCAGATGGTTTTAGGTAATAAGGAGTAGAAATGCTCGTAGGCCCCATTTTATGTCTACTTGCTCGAATGTCAAAGGCCACTGATTGAATTTTCCTTCCTGAGTCTCAATCTTATGGTATAACATTACTTGACTTCTGCTTTTTAACACATCAGATTTCTTGAGAATTTTTCTCATTTTAAGTTCATTTATCGAGGCTTATTTTCCTCAATTTAGTAACAGCATATAATTCGCACATTTTTGCAAGTAAGGAAATTGACTCAATCTATTTTGGCAAAAACTCAATTTTTAACAATTGATAAATTTTCAATGGGTTTATTTCATTATTTATGCAAAACATTTTGTAACTACCATTCTAAAAACTTGTCCTCTACAAAACTAGACTTTAGATAAAACAATGAAAAACAAAAATACATACATAAAATTAAATGTAACCTACAAATTTATTTTCAAAACATTTTTCTTAACAATTACCTTTTTAGCGTTCAATTTTGGGAAAAGATGTTTAGGATAACAAAAATTTTAATTGGCTCAGTTAATCATTGCAGTATGACGTCCTAACCCTACACTTATATTATACAATAATTCTATGGTATATATAATTCAAAACAGTAAAGGGAGCAAAATGGAACAGACTCCCCTTGGGTACCGGTCGACGTCATATATGAGGCTCTTTCCACATAAAAGAATTCATTGAACATGCTGCCAGCATGGAATCTTAGCAAATCTGCATATGCATCACTTGGACAAAAATTATTCACATACAAATAAACACACAAAAATTAAATCACAAAAGTAAAAGTAATAACAACGAAAGAAAAATATCACTCATTTTGTGGTCCCTGAAGTTTCAAATCCGTGGCTACTGGTATGCGGGTGTGGTGTGGCTGTGCGACTTTTGACCGTCGTCAGTATCGCTGCCCCTACTGTAAAGAAGCGTCCCTCTTCTCAGTAGTGGCTGATTTTTAGCCATGTATCATTATGTACGACCAGTATCTGCCTCGGGTGTTTACGCGTTAAGCACGTTTCCATATCGCGTAATTTTTGAAGTTGTCTCTTTCTCAACGCGATCCAGATTGTCGACGCGTTGTGTCCGGATGGCATACACGTCGCATTGCGTGAGCAGAAAAAAACTTCAAATTTTTGTTACTTCATTTTTCCCAAATATTCACCCCACACTTAAAATATGCTTAAGGTGTGCAAATATCTATTTATGATTAGTGATACGTCAATCAAATCAATAAAAATACATAACATACAAAAACAAATTTAAAATCACACAAATATTAACTAATAATTTAATTTTCTATAAAATAAAAATAAAACCGAATTCCCCGGCAACGGCGCCAAAAACTTGTTGTGCATTCTGACATACATATAAAACACCCAAAAAGGTCACCAAGAAACTTGATGTGTTATTAGTGTTTATAAGATTTTCGAAAATGATTTCACATTAGTTTTACATTTATGAACAGGGAAATACCATGTATGAATAGAACAACACAATTAGGCAAGTGTACCTAGTCGATTGTAGTATAGTAATGGTAAATCCGGGTTGTCGACCCAAGGGAAAACGGCTATCTTTAAGTTAAGAAAATCAATTATCAATTAATAATTATTCAAGAAAATACTCAGGGGCGAGTTTTAATGAAAACTCGTAAAACTTTGATTATAAAATAAATGACGAAATAATAAATGATCATAACAAAAATAACAAGGGAAACTTTCGTCTAGGATCTGTTGATTCATATAAACCTATGTTGACTAGTTTTGATTATGTGCAATGAGTTTAAATAAGTTGCATTAAGTTGTAGGATCGTATGGTCAAGTCACCAATTCTATGACTAATAAGTTAAAATAGCACAATGGTCATGTAACTAATTAACTTATAATCATCAAGTATTAATACAATCTAGCATGCAAACATAGCCCATATCCTAATGGTCAAAGTGATATGTTCATACAATCAATGGTCATGAGTTGCAACTAAATGTGATGTAAGTATTATTTCACTAATCAAGTTTATAACTTAGATAACCTTCCTAGTTAAATGGTCAATAACTAGTCCAATGATATATAGTTGTCAATTATACATCATGACGGTTCATGTGATCAATACGTTTAAATGGCCATTTAAACTTAATCATATGAAGATGGCAATCAAGAATACAAACCGTAACCACATTTAATATGTATAGCATGCAAGTTATATATCCTAACCGATATTAAACTCGAATCAAGAACTAGATCAACACATATTATATTAATGAATCAACATCACCTCGGCAAAAGTTACGGGAAATATAAATTACAAAATATAAAAGTAAACATTACTTAGATTCGATTGAACCATCTAGTTATGTTTGATATGCTATTAGTGCAATGGATATTGAACGTTAAATACCGATTTCTAAAACGATTAGATGTTTTGGTCCAACTACCTAATCCTATGATTATAAGGTCATTAATGGCAATGGTCATGCTATTATGTATTCCAAATAATCATGTATTGGTTCGTATCATACAAGGTTCATTCGAGATTTTGATCTCAATGGTCATGATAATCAAATTGGCGTCAAATGAATTATGCGAGATAAAATATAAAACGTTCAATATCCGATAAATAACAATCAAATCATAACTAAACAGTAATCAAATCTAAGTAACAAATAATACAGATAACATAATCTGAAGAATACGGCTTAGGAAATCATAATAGAATGCTAAATATATATAAAGCAAACCGAATGAAGTCCCGGCCGAACATTCTTCAAGCTCTCGATTCCATAGTTTCCCCTTCGATTCTACAAGCTTTCTGGCCGAGTTTGGTGCTGTGGAAGTGTTGAGATACGATCTGGTCTCCAAGTGGTGTAAGTGTTCTGTCCAAAAGAAGAGCTGAAGGGCTGTATTTATAGTTGGAACAGCCGCAGGGCGCGGTGCGCCTGAATAGGGGCGCGGTGCGCCTAAAGCAGATCTCAGCACGTGGTCAACTGTCGCACGAGGGAGCACGTGGTTTGCAGCTTTAATGTCGGATCTGAGGCGCGGTGCGCCCAAAAGGTAGGCGGGGTGCGCCCTTGCACATGCTTGGCAGGTCGGTTGAATCATTGGACAAACGCACGCTCGATTATTTTAATCAAAAGTCTGACGAAAAGCGGGATCCGGATCTCTCTTTGGGCGCGGTGCGCCTGGATATGGGCGGGGTGCGCCCATGGTTTCCGGCAGATTTTCGCTTTGCCTCTTTTTAAGCTCAAATGTTTGTGTAATTCGTTCTTTCGCTCCAAACGCGTATTTTTAGCTTCAAAACGAATATTTAAACATATTAGGTATCTTTTAGTTCATAACATATATGAAATTAAACTAAAATCACACTGATATCGTGCGGAAAATATGTATAATTTACGCGATATCATTACACTTAATTAATTCATCACATATGAATTACTAATCAACCTTTAATTTTGTAGTTATTATTATTTACCTCAAATAATAATAACCTACAAGATTAAATTGCAAGTTTAGTATCATTTGATGTTAAATCAAATTTAACGTTCTAAATGATCAATTGGTGTCAAACTTGTTGTTGGTGTGACCCTATAGGATCATGTATTATTAGTAATATCATTTTATGATCATCCTTGGGCATATAGAACTAACATAAACCCATTTATCCATTAAACAAAAGATCCATTCATCATATACATGAATAAAACCCATTTCAACACCCAATTCCCATATTTTAGTGATCCAAGGTTTAAGGTTACAAATCAAGGGTTAGAATCCTTAGGGAATCATTAGAAATGAATCCCCTCATCCAAAACTACCATAATCATCCATCAATTTCCATATTCCTCCTCTATTCATCAAATCCCCAAATTCTAGGGTTTATAACACCCAAATCAATCAAATAATTAGATCTAGAGCATCCATAGATTGGATGTTGATCCAAACAACTTAGAAACATCAAATAAACATTGGGGAATCATAGGAAGAACCTCATCCCACCATAAATCTCGAATTGAGTCAAAACCCCAAACCCTAATTCGAATTCAAAGCTAGAAGATGAAGGGTTTATACCTTAGATTGGTTGAAATCTTCAAGGGCTGCAAGAATCATCAAATCCAAGCTCAATTCTCTCAAGAACTCTTAGAAAATCGCCATCTCCCCTCCTCCTCTCTCTCAAATCACGTGAATGAGGCTGAAATGGGGGAAACCCCTCTCTAAAACTTTATATCTTTCATAAATGGCAAAACTAGTCCCTATAGTTTGGTCCTTCTTCACCCAACACCCCAAAACTCCATTATTCTCATTAGAAGTCTCCAAATTCATAAACATGCCCCAAATACAATTATTTATTTCACTTGAGTCATTCTCTAGGTCAACACTAACCCTTAGTTTCCCAATTTGGCACAAATGGCCCCTTACACTAAAATTCTTCACAATTTAGGTCCTTAATGAAATTCAAAGAATTATTAGACCTAATTTAACACCACTTCAATTCCTTTAATATATCTTCTAAATTTCTAAATCCATGACTAGTCAAATCTACTTAAGGTAAGTTTGGCCAAAATGACACTTTTAGTCCTTATGACAAAATTTCTCACATTTGGTTATTATTTGATTTTAAAACTATATTTGGCTCATTTATTCACCATATAAAATATAACAAAATATTAAATTTAGTTATTCAATTATTTTATTTATTTACAAAATAGATTTTATTTGTCGGTTTAAGCCCAAAACTCCTAGGCCCAAAACACGGATGTTACACACAACAAAGACAATATTGGTTGTCCTTCGCCAATGATTGAACTCTAATCATCAATTTCATTAAGGCATAAATAAACATGAGAAAGTAGAAGAAGAAATATAAATAACTGATTATTGTTTCTTAGATTGTCAAGAGTTTACACTTAGGAAATTAAAAAGGACAAAATCATTACCCAATTTCAAAGGTAGACGATATTATTCATAACTTGGAAAACCTGAAAAATTAGACATGAAATAATCACATGTTAGCCATCGAAGTGTCAACTAAGCAAAATAAGGCCTAAGTGCGGCTAATTCAGTTCCAAAATCAACTTTATTAGGGACTACAATTTAACTTCAGATTGTGAGGACTTGGTAACGTACCCATAGCAGCGTGTTTATGCTAGTCACGAAACATGCACACAACCGATCCATAAGATACCACCCTGATATTGGTCAGACGGGGCTTATAAACCAACATATCCCAAGATTCACATCTAGCACCTCCAAAATGGTATTGCCTTACAAATCCTATTCTTGGCGGAAACTACATTCAACATACAAAAGATAGACAATGACAAATGTATGACCTTGCCCTTGATTCCGGCTACAAGAGTGACCATTGACACTTTATGTAGTCACTTCAAGGAGTAAACTTGATGATGTCAACTACATACTATAAAATTATAAATTCCCCAAACTATCAGCAAATTAAGGTAACACGAATATTCTTATACTCTCTCTACTCCCTTAATACTTACTCTCAATCTTACACATACTAACTTGATCGTAAGAGAGTATTATCAATGTATCCTTCTTCTTGAAGTACTCCTAACAATTACTTTCTCGTGGTGATCGATAGCGAGGCATCTTCCAAAGAAAATCGGGACTCAAACTTTGGCGGCGGAATCCAACATTATCAAAGAATAAAGTCATTTTACTTGGAATATAGACAAAAAGTATTATGAATCAATAAAATGTCAAATATTGCAAATAAATTATTGTTGGGACCAAAACCAAAATATAGCTAAATTGAGGGACTAAATTTGTAATTTACTTTATGAAATCAATTTAAAATTTGTACAGAATAAAACTACGGAATTTATGCAGATTTCTAACTTAATATTTCGAGTTAAGTTCCTTACTTTTACGTATTTAACCTTTTAGCAAAAAAAAAAAAAAAAAAAAAAAAAAACCCGATCATCGACTGATCCATATACCTTTTAACTTTTTCTGTTTAGGAAAGATGAAAGCGTAATGAGCGCTTGAATTAACAAATAAGTGTGGAAATAATCTTGACCAAACGACGACGTTTGACTATTGTGGAATGGGTTAGAGAAGCCATATTGGGCTGTCATACTCAAATCTACACATCCAGAGATGATTTGGATACACATTAATTACCTAACTCCACTCGCCCACCAGTGAGCACCTTTGACAACTATGGAATGACGAAGCTTTAAGCATCCTCCGACTACACCCAACTTTCCAGCCACTATCATTAACCTACTGCTACTGCTACTGCTACCGCTATCAGCTTTAATGGTTTGGGGTTTCAAGTGATTTTTGCTTCAAGGGTTTTCCTACATAGATCTGAACTCAACACAGTCACTTGAAATCCCGTTTCAATCAATTTGCTGTCAGAGGTCAGTACTCTTTCTTTCTCTCTCCCTTATGTGGAATGAGGCTGCACAAAAAACTGCATTTCACTAATGTCATCCAGATCCACCGCGAAATAGAAAACCCCAGTCTGGCGAAGTTCTTGAATGTAGATAGTGTGAATGGAGTTTGACCAATTTAGTCCTCCAGCGTAATTGACGCTATCATACCCACTCATTCCTCATTTCTTCTGCTTATTTTAGTTAAACAAAGTCATGTAATTTGAATCGGTTTATTTTGGGGTTATTATGAAATCGCTAGATGAATGGCCGTGACTAAATCTATCTGATGATGTGTTGGTCTTCTTCGTCCTTTTCTCGAATTAATTGTGGCATTTATGTGATAACTAAGTAATTGCATGAAGCTGGGGCTAGGTTTAATGCGTATTAGGGTTTTGAAAGGCTACAAAATTAATGATGTCAGCAAGCTTGATTTCAGGTCACAGAGAAAATGTCCTCTAATGGACACTGTTTTAGAAGAAAGCCACGCCAGCCAGTTGCTGCTAATTTGGACATAGACTCACTGGTATATTGCGCTATCTATGTTATATTAGTTGTTGTTTTTTATAATGTCTGACATGCATAGGTAATGCAAAGATATTCACAAACTTATCACTCATGGATCATATGCTTATTGACAGCTTGATGAAAATTTAGAGCAGTGGCCACATTTAAATGAACTTGTTCAATGCTACAAGACTGACTGGATTAAGGATGAAAACAAGTATGGGCACTATGAAAGTGTTGGCAGTATATCCTTTCAGAACCAGATATTTGAAGGCCCTGATACTGATATTGAAACAGGTAACACAGTAACATGTGTTCTTTCTACTAAATATATTTATTAGCAACCTTTTTTACATGATGCTTCCTTTAAACTCTGTAGAAATGCATCTTGCAAATGCTAGGCAAGATAAGATTGAAGACAATACTGATGATGATGTACCTAGTACCTCTGGTAGACAGCTAACAGAGGTTATTTTCACCAAATCTTCCTTTATATATATAAGATCCTTATGTAGATTAATTTTGCTTGCTTAATTTTAATTCTTTATGCAGCACTATGGTCAATCCCCCTTGCCTGCTTATGAACCTGTATTTGACTGGGAAAATGAGAGGTCAATGATATTTGGTCAAAGAATTCCAGAATCTAATATGCCACAATCTTCAAGGTTTAGACTTTTATAATTTACACACATGCATCCGATTCTTGGTTTTACTTGCTCTCTTTAACACTTCTATATCTTCTAATATTTTCTCATGTGTGTAGTGGGTTGAAGATTTCTGTGAAAGTTCTTTCCTTGTCATTTCAAGCAGGATTAGTTGGTGAGATCATAAACCATCAAATAAATAAACTCCTGTTTGTAAGAAATTATTGTTTATGTTAATAAATCTGATATCAGTGAAATGTCTCTTGTAGAGCCGTTTTATGGCACTATATCATTGTATAATAAAGAGAGAAGAGAAAAGCTCTCAGAGGACTTCATTTTTCGTGTTCTTCCTTCTGAAATGCAAGATGTAAGCATCACTGAAAATTTCCTCTTTTTTTTATACAAGTTTAATTACCAAGAACTGAAAAATTTTACTCTTTTTTATTTAAATATAACCAGGCTAGCAGTTCTTCTGACTCGCGTGGACTTTTCTATTTAGACGCCCCGTCATCATCAATCTGCCTACTTATACAATTAGAAAAATGTGCCACTGAAGAAGGCGGAGTTACTCCATCTGTTTATTCACGAAAGGAACCCGTATGTAAAAAGACACTAATGACCATGATACGTTTATCACCTATTACTTTATCGTTTAACTATGAATCACCTTTAATAGGTCTATTTGACTGAAAGAGAGAAGCAAAAACTACAAGTTTGGTCACGAATGATGCCTTACAGAGAGTCTTTTTCATGGGCAATTATTCCATTATTTGACAGCAACATTGGTTCAACATCTAATGGATCTGCATCCCCAAGTAGCCCACTTGCTCATAGTCTTTCAGGAGTTAATTTGCAAGAAGGTGTCTCTGAACCAATTGCAAAAGTCACATCAGATGGTCAACTCGGTTACTCAAGTGGAAATTCTGTTGTGGTGGAAGTTTCAAACCTAAATAAAGTCAAAGAAAGCTACACTGAAGATTCCCTCCAGGTAAACCTTGAGACATATTGTTCAAATTATTACAATTCTAACAAACTGATTACTTTCAGGATCCAAAACGGAAGGTTCATAAGCCTGTGAAAGGTGTATTACGGTTGGAAATAGAAACGCTTCAAGCTGCTAACACTGAATATGACAATGCTTCAGAGAGTGGAAGTATAGCCAATGAAGTTGACCATGGAGGTCAACTAACTGATTCCACAGTCAACGAATGGCGCAACATTCATTCAAATAGACATAAAGAACCACCCTTAAACGGATCCGTTTCAACAGAACATACTAATGATGTTCAAGCTTTTGACTTCCGTACAACAATAAGAAACGAGCCTTTCTTACAGCTTTTTCATTGTCTTTATGTCTACCCTCTGACTGTCAGTCTAAGTCGGAAAAGGAACTTGTTTATACGAATTGAACTCAGAAAAGATGATACTGATGCTCGAAAACAATCACTAGAGGTTCGTAAAGATTTAGTTTATATTTTATACTTTTTTTTTAAACATGTTTCTAAAAGATTGAAATTTGTTTGAATTTGAATACAGGCAATGTACGCAAGAGAGCCAGGGTCGTCATTACAAAAATGGGCCCACACACAAGTTGCTCCTGGAAGTCGTGTGGCTTGCTACCATGATGAAATTAAAGTTTCACTACCCTCAATGTGGACCCCACAACACCACCTTTTATTCACTTTCTTCCATATTGACCTTCAAACAAAGTTGGAAGCTCCAAAGCCGGTAATCATTGGATACTCGGCTCTTCCTTTATCGACACATGCTCAATTAAGATCTGAAATATCTCTACCAATCATGAAAGAGCTGGTCCCACATTATCTTCAAGATACTGGCAAGGTATGCGATATTTATTTACTTATGTACCCTTTTGTATTGTTATTGTTGTTATTTACTTATTTACCCTCGTATAGGAGAGGCTGGATTACGTGGAAGATGGGAAAAATGTGTTTCGGTTACGGTTACGCCTTTGTTCTTCATTGTACCCTGTTAGTGAACGAATACGTGATTTTTTCCTTGAATATGATAGACACACTCTTCGTACAAGTCCACCTTGGGGTTCTGAACTCCTTGAGGTACTATTTATTTTTATTTGAGTAAATTACAAATTTGGTCCCTCTGCTTTCCTCAAAATCGCAAGTTTGGTCCAATTTAAAAACCCATTACAAATTTAGTCCATATGACAAGAAAATTGAAGTCTTAAAAGAAATAACATTGGACCAAACTTGAGATTTTGAGTAAATCACACTGACCGAATCTGCAACGAAATGCAAACTTAAGGACGACTTTGGGAAGATTACAAAAAATGAACCAAACTTGCAATTGTGAGTAAAGCACAGGGACCAAGTTTGTAATGTACTCTTTTTACTTTGAAGTTACTTCGTGTTGCAAGCACCATGTAATGGTATTGTTTTCTATAATTCATAACTTAAGTATTTGTTGTGAACTTCTTTTCAGGCAATCAACAGTTTGAAAAATGTGGATTCAACTGCTGTGTTACAGTTTCTTCACCCAATACTAAATATGCTTCTTCATCTTATTGGAAATGGTGGAGAAACCCTCCAGGTTGCTGCTTTCAGAGCTATGGTCAATATTTTGACACGGTATGTATGCATTTTTGAATATTTTCACACAATCATGGTATATCATTTTTGTTTATTAACATAGAAAAGCTGTCCACCAAATGTTATTAATTTTGCAGGGTGCAGCAAGAATCAGTTGATGAAGCTGAAAGAAATGTATTTCTAGTCAACTATGTGGATTATGCTTTTGATGATTTTGGTGGTAGGCAAACTCCAGTATATCCTGGTTTGTCAACAGTTTGGGGAAGTTTGGCTCGTAGCAAGGTAAAACTTAAAAGTCCTTTTAATATCACTTAAATATATAAGGCTTTCATGGAGAATAAATAATATTATCTTGTAGGCCAAAGGCTACCGTGTGGGACCCGTATATGATGATGTGCTGTCAATGGCTTGGTTTTTCCTCGAATTGATTGTAAAGTCAATGGCATTAGAACAGACTCGACTCTTGTATCATAATCTATCTCTAGGTATGAGTATTGGCTATATAATGATAATCAGTTGAAAGTTGAAACCCTAATCTGACTGAGTTTTAACAGGTGAAGATATTCCACCGATGCAGTTGAAAGAAGGTGTGTTTAGATGCATCATGCAATTATATGACTGTCTTTTGACTGAGGTCCATGAACGTTGTAAAAGGGGGTTAAGTTTAGCAAAACGTTTAAACAGCAGTTTGGCTTTCTTTTGTTATGATCTTTTGTCAACCATTGAGCCTCGACAAGTTTTTGAACTGGTGTCCTTGTACTTGGATAAGTTCTCTGGGGTATGTCAATCAGTGTTGCATGATTGCAAGCTTACTTTTCTACAAATCATTTGTGACCATGACCTGTTTGTTGAAATGCCTGGCCGGGATCCTTCTGATAGGTATACTATGTTTACATGTGATTTACTTGTATCGCTTTCTTCCATTATCTACAACAATTGAAATGGTATTTTTTTTTTTGTTACAGGAACTATCTTTCATCTGTCTTAATTCAAGAACTTTTCCTTACTTGGGATCATGATGATTTATCTCAGCGAGCAAAAGTAAGTGTGATAACATAATAACATATTAATATATTTCCTTTCCAATTGCTAATCATTTTTAACTGTTTCTAGGCTGCAAGGATTTTGGTAGTTCTTTTATGCAAGCATGATTTTGATTCTCGTTACCAGAAGCCTGAAGATAAATTGTATATCGCACAACTATATTTTCCACTAGTGGGACAGGTAATTAAGATGATTTAATTCTTTTTTTTTTTTTCTCGCTAGAACTATTAATTTACAAGTTATATCATCTCTCTTGTGCAGATACTGGATGAAATGCCGGTATTTTATAACCTGAATGCTGTTGAAAAGCGTGAAGTGTTAATAGTGGTTTTGCAAATATTACGTAATCTGGATGATGCATCACTAGTGAAAGCTTGGCAACAAAATATTGCCCGAACAAGACTATTTTTTAAATTACTTGAGGAATGCCTAACTCTCTTTGAGGTTGTTAAAAGTTTATTGATGGTGAAATTTGATTGAATTAACATTTGCGGTATTGCCAACTTACATTTATTGCACAAATGCAGCACAGAAAAAGTGTTGACAGCTTGCTTATAGGTGGCAGTTCTAGAAGCCCAGTTGCTGAAGCACCTATGTCTCCAAAATACTCTGATAGGCTTTCACCTGCCATTAATCAGTATCTATCTGAAGCATCTCGTCAAGAAATTCGGGTATATTTTCTTATATGTTTACTTGTCTTCCTTCTAGTCATATTTAGTAATCTTGTTGCCTAATTATTGTATCTCTAATTCTAAATTCTTCCATTAAAATGCAGCCACAAGGTGCATCTGAAAATGGATACTTATGGCAGAGAGTCAACTCTCAACTGAGCTCTCCTAGTCAACCATTTTCCTTAAGAGAAGCTTTAGCTCAAGCACAATCTTCCAGAATTGGAGCTTCAACACAAGCACTTAGAGAATCTTTGCATCCAGTTTTGAGGCAAAAACTTGTATGTTGTGTGAAGAAGTTATTTAATTCGATTGATTAAAGATTGTTTCCATGGATAATAATTATCTTTTTATCATCAGGAACTTTGGGAAGAAAATCTTAGTGCTGCTATTAGTCTCCAAATCCTGGAAATAACAGAGAAATTCTCAAAAGCAGCAGCATCACATAGTATTGCAACCGATTATGGAAAGTTAGATTGCATGACATCCATTTTCACCAGTATCTTCTCTAGAAGTCAACCACTAGCATTCTGGAAATCACTATTCCCGGTTTTCAACAATGTGTTTCAGCTTCATGGGGCAACACTAATGGCAAGAGAAAACGATCGGTTCTTAAAACAAATTGCTTTCCATCTTCTTAGACTCGCTGTTTTTCGTAATGAAAATATCAGAAAAAGAGCTGTCATAGGGTTACAGATCCTTGTCAGGGTATGTGTAGTTGTCTACTAGTGTACACTTTTTACCTGATACTTTATACTTCTGACTTTTGTGACTTGACCTAATTGTTTGTTTTCAATCTTGTAGAGTTCTTTCTCACATTTTACACAGACAGCAAGATTGAGGGCCATGCTTACAATTACATTATCAGAGCTCATGTCTGATGTTCAAGTGACTCAAATGAAGTCTGATGGGACCCTCGAAGAAAGCGGTGAAGCTCGCCGTCTTCGAAAATCACTAGAAGAAATGGCGGACGAAAGTAAAAGTGGAAACCTACTAACGGAATGCGGGCTTCCGGAAACTTCACTCGTTGCCATTCCGGAAAAGTCAACCGAAAGTAAATGGTCCTGGTCAGAGGTGAAGTTTTTATCCAACAGCCTTCTTCTTGCTCTCGATGCTAGTCTGGAACACGCACTTCTGGTACGCCCTGTAATTTTTCACTTCATAATAAAAAGTAAAAAAAAACTTCCATCATTCCATGAATATTAAAACTTGGTTCATGTACTACTACAGGGATCACTTATGAACACAGATAGATATGCTGCTGCTGAGAGCTTTTATAAACTTGCAATGGCATTTGCTCCTGTTCCAGATTTACATATAATGTGGTTGTTACATCTTTGTGATGCACATCAAGAAATGCAATCATGGGCTGAGGCTGCACAATGTGCTGTTGCTGTTGCTGGTGTTGTAATGCAGGTATATTGCTGTCTAAATAAATAATGTTTTTTAAAACAAAATGAGGGCGAATTTGTGTTTCTTTGTAGGCTCTTGTGAGCAGAAACGATGGAGTCTGGAGCAACAACCACGTGACCGCACTCCGCAAAATCTGCCCGATGGTCAGCACCGAGATCACATCCGAGACCTCAGCAGCCGAAGTAGAAGGCTACGGTGCATCAAAACTAACCGTCGATTCAGCCGTCAAATACTTACAGCTGGCAAACAAACTTTTCTCACAAGCTGAACTATACCACTTCTGTGGAAGCATTCTAGAACTCGTAATCCCGGTTTACAAAAGCCGAAGATCATACGGACAGCTGGCGAAATGCCACAGTATGCTAACAAACATCTACGAATCAATCCTCGAACAAGAATCAAGCCCAATTCCATTCACAGACGCCACATATTACCGTGTCGGATTTTACGGTGAAAAATTCGGAAAACTCGATAAAAAAGAATACGTGTACCGAGAGCCTCGCGACGTACGGTTAGGTGACATAATGGAAAAGCTTAGTCATATATACGAGTTACGTATGGATGGTAATCATACTTTACATATAATCCCGGACTCGCGACAAGTGAAAGCAGACGAGTTACAGCCTGGCGTCTGTTATCTTCAAATCACGGCTGTTGATCCGGTTATGGAAGATGAGGATTTAGGAAGTAGAAGAGAGAGGATTTTTTCTCTTTCGACTGGATCGGTTCGTGCGCGTGTTTTTGACCGGTTCTTGTTTGATACTCCGTTTACTAAAAACGGAAAGACGCAAGGTGGATTGGAGGACCAGTGGAAACGAAGGACGGTGGTTCAAACGGAAGGGTCGTTTCCTGCTTTAGTGAACCGGCTTTTGGTTACGAAATCGGAGTCTCTTGAATTTTCGCCAGTTGAGAATGCGATTGGTATGATTGAAACGCGAACTGCTGCATTGAGAAATGAACTGGAAGAGCCGAGAAGCTCTGATGGTGACCAACTTCCGCGTCTTCAGAGTTTACAGAGGATACTTCAGGGATCCGTTGCTGTTCAAGTGAGTATTCTTTATTTACATCTTCATAATAGCAATGTACTTTCATTACTAATAAATGATTAATATGTGTAGGTGAACAGTGGAGTCTTGAGTGTGTGCACAGCTTTCTTATCGGGTGAGCCTGCAACAAGACTTCGATCACAAGAATTGCAACAACTGATTGCTGCTCTTCTTGAATTCATGGCTGTGTGTAAGCGAGCAATACGGGTGCATTTTAGACTGATTGGGGATGAAGACCAGGATTTCCACACACAATTGGTCAACGGCTTTCAGTCCCTCACAGCTGAATTGTCACATTACATCCCTGCAATTCTTTCGGAGCTGTGATTGTATCCATGGTGTTTGTGTTTAGTTTGGTGGTTTGTCTGTTTGTTTTTTCACTCATTTGTTCATGTGTTGATTATGTTTGAATAGGATTGGGTTCATAGGTTTGGATTTTCTTGGAACAGAATTTCTTGTAATTGTATATTTTTTTGCTTTAAAATCTCCTGTGTTTGGCTTTTAGTTTAATATCTTTTGGAATCTTCAATCATTAGCATAGTGATATTGACTTTTGTAAGTGGCCAGCTGGAAGGTCTTTACAGGAGGAAATAATTAGAGATTTCTTTTAAATGTCATTTCTTGGCAGGCAAATCATAAATTTTGTCGATTATGCTTTAATCTCATATCTCCCTCATGGGTTTTAGCTGCTTAGACCTACCATAAAGGGAGTTTTTTTGAAAGATTCTTCAAACAAAACGCTTATGTAAATTGAACAAACTATTGGAGGAAATTTTAGATTGCTCAAGTTTTTTATTCAAATAAAGAGAAAAAAAAAAAAAAGACCACACAAGGATACATTTTTGTGCAAAATAACATAATAATTTCATCTTTTCTCAAAATAACCCTCTATTTCGCAATGAGGCCATTATGCAATTGCGGACCCTAATGTGAAATAGCTTTTTTGAAAAGTGGTTTTTTTTTTTTTTTTTTTGTCTGTGCAACATATGTTTATCTTTTTGACATTTGAGTTGAATTATGTTATAATGATAATTTGGCGACATTGATGTCAAACACTTGACAAATGTTGTTGGTGTTGTGTGTCCAAATGGTTTTTATATGTATCTTGTAGATGACGTCCCTATATATTTGTTAGGGGGAATCAAATGACATTTGGCGGAAACCAATCGAATGGAAGAGGGTTCAGTGAAAATTTGTCATGTGTCGGAAGGAAGCAGCAACCAGTTAGATATTTAATGTCTCCTGGTATCTCGGGATATTGTATATAAAACACCATCAATAGACAATATGTTTTCAATATGTTTATCTACATAATCATAAGTATGTTACTTCCTACATGGGGGATGCAAATTCGTAAGAGTACTAGCTACATGGGGGATGGAGATTGGCGAGTTGTAAATGATTCAAATCTAAATCCTTATGGGGAGCCATTGTAATATTGTATTGAGGATATCTGACCTTGAAAGAGGTCGTTACGAGATAGTTGGTCAACGGATGAAGACATTAATGACGAAATAAGAATTTTTTTTAGGACATCCTTCCCAAGTACCATTGTCAGGCCCCATTTTGACACCCACACCATCATATTGCCACGAGCCAGCAAAAAAACCTACAAAATATCAAAATCAAAGAATATTTTAACTATCCCTGAGATTGAAATATGTTCAAGAGGGTTTTGAGATGAAGACGAAAAGATCTACAAAAGACATGTTTTGAGGTAACTTAAAGTATTTCATGAATTATAAGTAATTTCTTAAACTGAAAGTATTTCGCTAATCACCAGCTTTTTTGGCAAATTTGATGGTTATTTTGTGATAAAAGTAGAAAACATACTCATTTTGTGACCTGACCTTACCATTGTGGTAAATTTAGCGATTGACTCGTGAAATACTACGTTGGTAATATTATTAACATTTGGAAATGAATCAGAGATAGGCAATGGTAAAATAAGCTTTACAAGTTGTACATGGAAGCACAATGTCTAGATGAAAACTAATTGCCTAAATGATAGCACAATGCCTAGATAGGGAGATCATATGACTAAGCAAGACATGGCCGCAACATCTATGTTGTGTAGGCCAACACGAGACATGAGTATTGTAGGTTACTTCAAGTAGATTACCATTGGAAAATAAACGACACGACATGGTCAAGATCTCCAAGTTAACCCATCACATCTTTCGGCTGGAATGGAATGTTGTTACATATTTATTTTTTAATAAAAAATAATTTTATCATGTGAATTGAGAAAAGAGTTAAAGTTGTTGCATATATGAGACGTTATTCCTAAATTAAAATAGAATAACTTTATTTCAATTAAATTATTTGGGGTGATATAAATTTAGTAAAACTTGGTCTTTTTGAAAAACAGACGAAACAAACTTTGAGTCTTTTTGGTAACATGTAGTCAATACCGAGTTTGTGTGCCCATAAGGGTTTTTGGATGTGTGCTTGTTAAAACCATAAAAAGTTAAAAGGGAAGAAGCCACGGTGATCCCTTTATACTACGGTGGGGCCGGTTGCAACCCATAAGCATGATATGCATTCATTTGAGTGGTTTCCCCCCTCATTGCTCAAGCGAATAAGGTTGGTGGTAAAAAAGACATCTAGATTGTAGTAGTAGTATTTTTTCTTTTTTCATTAAAAGAAATTAAAACAACTGAAGTTGAAATGTGTTTTCAGAGATCTTGAAATACTTGAAAGCTCCCTTCTCCCTCCCTCCTCGTTTCTCTTCATTTCTTCACAAATTTGAAGGAAAATGGGAATGGCTACACATCTGTCGCTACTGAAAGGGGATTCTTGAAGCCGTTCGTTGTTCTTCCAACAGCAAATTGTGTTGTCACTCGGGGTTTTGTTCGAAGGAAAGCTTGCTGGCATTATTTTGTTTTAGGGTTTGAGATCTTTTAACTTTTCGAAAAGGGGAAGCTCGGAATAAGCGTCAAATGTGTATGGATACGGAGATCTGGATATTTTGAAAGAAACGGTTAATGACTGTGCTATACTAGGGTTTGCTGCGTTTTCAACTTTTCATCAGATTCTTGAGAGAGTCTCTCATGGCGACCACAAAGCGTGCTTATAAGCTACGTATCCTTTTCCTGTATTTATTATCTCTATGTTCCTTTCTGAGTTTTTTTCAATATCGAAACATAACTGATACGATATGTAGCGGATTAGAGAACAACGAACTAAATCCCACCGATCTCTAGATACTAAATGTGTGCCTTCGGTTTCAAATATCAAGTTCTTTTTCATTAATTAAGAGAAACTTGTTTTGAATCTAGTGGTTAACATGATTGGTAACCTTAACTGAAATCGATTTATAGAGGAATTTGTAGCACATTCTTCGAGTGTGAATTGCCTTAAGATTGGGAGGAAATCTTCAAGAGTTCTTGTTACTGGAGGAGAAGATCACAAAGTTAATCTATGGGCTATCGGCAAACCAAATGCCATACTGGTAAACCACCCAATTCCCCTTTTTTTCTTGCTACTATGAAGATCCATTCCTCCTTTTTTCTTACAATAAATCATAAAACATAATTCTCATTACAGAGTTTGTCCGGCCATTCAAGTGGGATTGATTCTGTCAGCTTTGATTCTTCTGAAGTACTGGTAGCTGCTGGAGCCGCAAGTGGTACAATTAAGTTGTGGGATTTAGAAGAGGCAAAAAGTATAACTTATCATTAATTTGATCATTATTCATTCTGTCCATTGTGGTAAATAATGTTCATTAATTGGAATAATATGGTGTCCTTACAGTTGTCCGCACTCTTACTGGTCATCGATCTAATTGCATATCTTTGGACTTCCATCCATTTGGGGAGTTTTTCGCTTCTGGATCTTTGGATACAAATCTAAAAATATGGGACATTAGAAGAAAAGGGTGTATACATACTTACAAAGGTCACACACGTGGAGTCAATGCAATAAGATTTACACCAGATGGTCGTTGGGTAGTGTCTGGTGGAGAGGACAACAGTGTGAAGGTAACATAAATTTTTATAAAAAATATTACTTTGTAAATGTGGTTGTTTTGTTAATATTTGAGTCTTCTGACAGCTGTGGGATTTAACTGCTGGAAAGCTTTTACATGATTTTAAGTTTCATGAAGGCCAAGTTCAATGCATAGATTTTCATCCACATGAGTTCTTACTGGCTACAGGTTAAACTTACGAAATTGATTTCACATATTCTTTATAAAAATTACTTTGTTTTTCAAAATTTTATAATTCTCTTTGTTTGCATTTTAATCTTTCAGGTTCTGCTGATAAAACCGTTAAATTTTGGGATCTTGAGACTTTGGAACTCATAGGTTCTGCTGGTCCAGAGGTAAAACACCTTAGGGTCAATTTTGTCAACTATTTCTTTAATTAATTCCATTTTCATTTCCCATTTTGTAGGTCCCATTCTCAACCTTGGGTTTTGTATATATGGGACTCACATAATGGAGATGACAAAATGGAACTAGTCTACTCTTATTCATTGCATTTTGTACCTTTTATTGTTTTTTTTTTTGCCACATTTGTTTATTTTGTTTTATATTTCAGACCAGTGGAGTACGTTGTATGACATTCAATCCTGATGGTAGAACCCTTCTATGTGGCTTACATGAAAGTCTGAAAGTATTCTCATGGGAACCAATCAGATGCCATGATGCAGTAGATGTAGGATGGTCAAAATTGTCAGATCTTAATATGCATGAAGGAAAGCTTCTTGGTTGTTCCTATAATCAAAGCTGTGTAGGCGTTTGGGTTGTAGATATCTCGGTAATATTATTTTCTACATTCTACCAATTATCACACATTCTTTTTCTTGTTTTTTATTAATCTTTCTTGTGCAACCTTTTATTTTATATAGAGAATCGAACCGTACAATGTTTCCAAGATAAATGGTCATCAAGAACAAACTGGAAACCTCTCAATTCTGTCCGATAACACTTCAAAGTCAAGTTTAGGCAGGCTTTCAATTTCACAAAGTTCAGATTCAATGAAGGAATCAAAAACAATAGGGAGGCTTTCAGTTACTCAAAACTCAGAACCAACAAACAAAGATTCTAAAACCTTTTCATGTATGTGTCTATGCTGTATACTTGTGTGTTCAATTATTATTTCATTATCTTTTATCTTATGTATATTTTATATGTAATGAAGCTACCGGAAGTGTACCTGCTATTTCTCAAAAGATGTATCCAAATGTTGTCCAAAAGATAAGTCAAACTCCTTCAGTTACTGTTCCAAGTGGACCAGCAACTTCAAAAAGAAGTGTCGCAAAGAATCAGTCGACACAAAATGTTTCAAGTTTTAACAGGCTAGATGTGGCCCCTGTAATTGTGCCTAGAAACAACATGAGGTCAGAACAGGGAGTTGATATAAGAAGAGAGGGTATTTCTGGAAGAGTCATGCCAACAATGGTACTGTCAAAAACTTGTGATTCTAGAAAGTTCTCAAATGTAAAGGACGAAGGAGAGAAGGCAGTTTCTTCTGTGAGTGATGTAAGTGACAGTGAATCGAGTCGAGTTGCTGATAGAAGTGGTTTTACTTCAATGAAAGATTCTAGTATTGTGATTCCTGCAAAGGATACAAGTTTTGAAGATGAAAGAAGTTCTGTTTCTGGAAAGGTTGAACAGAATGTTGTGACAGAATCGGGTCCGAGTTACCAGCCTGAAATCTGTAAGTATTTAATTCTATGAAATGTAGTTTGTATGTATTGCTTTCTGTTAATGGTTCATATCATTATTTATATGGCAATTTTTGCAGATGAAGGACGTCTACAACGACCAAATAGAGATAATTTTTCTATGGAAAGTAAACGCAGAGGTATATAATCTTCTTTTTAACCAATCAGAAACATGAATAATAATATTCAACTATTTATTCAGGAAGAACACGCACACTTGTTTCCACTTGGGACAGAAAAGAAAGGCCATCTTATCATGATACTCTTCCTTCTAGAAGTCTCTCTGATAGTGTCTCTGTTGTTAACACACTGCCAAATACTGTGGTATGACACTTCTAGATAGTTTTATAGTCATTCCAGACACTTTTTTTTTCTTGTTTTCTGTAAAAAGATAATTCTTACTTCATTTTTCTCTGAATCTATGCAGAAACAGTTATCTGAATCTAGTGTAAAGGAAACAGAACCCGTGACAGAGGAGGATGCTATTGTAGATATAATGGGACGACATGATCAATTTGTATCTTCAATGCAGTCTCGTCTAGCCAAATTACAGGTTTTTATTTTTGATAAAGATCCGATTTATGCTATTGGAAAAGTTTATATATATATATATATATATATATATATATATATATATATATATATATATATATATATATATATATATATATATATATATATATATATATATATGAATACTTTCTCTCTTATCTGCAGATGATCCATAGATGCTGGGATAGGAATGATATTAAAGCAGCAATTAGAGCAATGGAGAGAATGGCTGATCATTCCGTGAGTAAAAAATCGGTTCACACCTCTTTTTATTTTTTTATTCTTGTAGTCCTGACTCCAAAATTTTTATCATGATCCAGGTGACTGCAGATATAGTCAGCCTTTTGACAGAAAAAATCGAAACCATCACATTGGATATTTGTTCTTGTCTACTGCCTCTCCTCGCAAACCTCCTTGAAAGTGACATGGATAAGTACGCACCTCCATCATTATGACTAAATTATATCAAAATTTAGCATGATGAAAGTATTTTAACATGGTTGATTTTAGGCATCAAGGATTATCACTAGAATTGCTGCTTAAACTGGTGCGGGTATTTGGTTCTGTGATATATTCATCAAGACAAGCATCAGCCTCTGTTGGTGTTGATATAGAAGCAGAACAAAGGTATGTTCTTGATCCTCATTGAAAGTTATTTAACTTTTTATTTATTTATTTATTTTAACCAAATGGGCGGTGCCAGGCTGGAGCGTTGCAACCTCTGTTATGTGGAGCTTGAAAAGGTCAAGCGTTTCTTGCCGGTCCTAACCAGGTGTCTATTCACTATACTCTTTCAGTTTTCCTCTAAAATGATTAAAAATGGCATCTAAACATGATCCTTTTGATGTTTTAGAAGGGGTGGATCGATTGCCAAGTCAGCACATGAGTTGAATCTTGCGCTACAAGAAGTGTCATGAGCTTGTGTGAAATTAGGGTTTTTTTTTTTTCCTCTTGGATGCTTTTTAGGATAGGGAATTTGAAGAATTCTTTCTTGGCCCATATGGTACTCGACTCGGGGGTTGTGCTGATGGGAGATTTATGTAAATTTGATTCTATGCAGTTGTGCGGAAGCATGAACTAGCTTGAGGCATCTATACCGGTTTTTGGTCGAGGAACCAATCAAAGGGAACGACTGACTAAACAAAATGTATCCGTACATCCATACCCAAACCCAACCCAACCCAACCTAGTAAATATTTTGAGTTCATGTGTCTTTTGGAGTGAGTTAATCATTGGTTTATTTATATAATACCAGTTGATCTCCAAGATTACCTGAAATGTATTTGAATTGTGTAACTTGATTGTAGGCATGGATTTCTCAAGTTGTGAATGTTTGGCCACTTTTGGCTCTCACCAATTCTTCATTTACCATTACTCCAAGCAAAACTTGTTTATTTTTTCCACCAACTTTTAAACATGTAATTTGAAAAAAGTAATAAGTAACCCATTTGCAACTTTGTCCAAAAAGGAGCTGGGGGAGGCTTGGGAATAACATGATAAATTTATGAGTTAATCATTAAAATGAGGGAGGTTTTATGTCAGTGCACACGTAACTTTTTTTAGAATTCAAGAAAATAACTATCATATCTGAGAATAGCCGGTTGTATCTCAAGCAACGATGTATGTAAGGAGGTATACAAATTCCGGATCATTAAAGTGTTCTTAATAATATGGTATTGGAACTCGAGGCTATAAGAGTGAATGGTCGATGATGATAAAGCATTTGGGGTAATAATATCTTTGTCATATTCTTACGTGCATATGAAACATATTTTGATGTATCGGAAAAGACATGAAGTATGCGAATGTTATTGACATACTCCACTTCGTCGCAAGGTATGATTTTGTTCCAAAGCGATCCAACAAATTCTCCTAGAGTTAGGGGTCTCGCCCCATAGGAACTGCCGCCAAAGCCTCTCAAGAGTGTTTATGACATTACTGGGAGCTTTGAAGAGAGAGAAATAGTACAAATGAAGGCTGTCCAAAACCGCCTTGGTTAATGTGAGCCGACCTCCAAACGAGAGAGTTTTGGATTTCCAAGGGGCCAACTTAGTATTAACTAGTTGCCACATGCATAACAACTTTTGGTCAAGGAACCAATAAGGGAACGACTGACTAATCGAGATGTATCCTCCATCCATACTCGAACCCAAACCTAACCTAATAAATATTTTGAGTTCATGAGTCTTTTGAAGTGACAATTAATCCATTAGATACTTTATGTTATATCCGTCAATCCATTACTATTGTGTAACTTGATTGTAGGCATTTATATTTTAACTTGATTGTACTCATCGTAACAACCGTTAAAAATACATAATTTATACAAGAGTTTTGATACACTTGTCAATAGACCATCTTACATAAATACTCATCATAACAAGCGTTAAAAAACATAATTTATAGTGGGCTTTGTTAATTAAAGCCTGACCAGTTATACCATTATTTGATAGGAATAATTGGAGGCTTGAGTTTCCCCGGTTATGAAGGCCAACAGTGAGTTTAGCTAACAAATTTATTACTTCATAGGTTTTGACAATTATATAAAATAGAAAAAATGGGTTGAAAAGGCCCATTATTGGCATAACTACATGTCTACACTCTACATCCATCATTGCCTCATTGGTTTTCTCAACTAGGCTCGTTTAAGGCCCAAGACCAGTTTATATTAGACCCATTTACAAAAATTTGATTCGGGCCTCTTTTTGGCATGCATTAAATTAGGATTAGTACCTGTCGGATAAAATTTTCAATTTTCATCTCATCATAAAAAATGGATTAAAGACATAAAAGACTTCCCCATTGTTGATGTTTTATAAAAATAGTCCTAAAAACATGCCAATTTCAAATTGTTGCCATCCTTATTATCCAAAGATAACAAACACAACCTAATAGCCCGATTTGAGCATGTGGCCATGCCAATATTGTTAACTTTGAGCTACGTCTTTATCATTATATGTAAAATATACTCAAAAGGGTAGAAATCTGTCATGTTATTAAGTTCTTTTTTTTTACTTTTGAGCTTTGTGAAATTATGGTTCTTAGGATAAGTTTTGAGCGACTTTTGGCGTGAACCAGACAGTGCCCTAATATCAAGAGAAGCTGCTATTTGCTCAAAAGGTGACCGTACCCTCCATTGTAAATTACCGGAAAGCCAACAGCTCCATCCCCGATAAGTAACAATCAGAAGTTCACAACGACGACAATCGTTGGACAACAGGTAGGAGGAGAGCATAGACAATCCATTTAGGTTATCTCCTTATTTCGATGCTGGGTGTATGCTTTACTGCTTTAGTATATTAGCAAGCCACCTGTTTGTGAAAATGCCTCAAAGAGAAAACGTGATAATATTTTCTTATCAGTTTCTACAGGTGAACTGAGTTTCTAATACCTATTTTAGTGCAGTTGTCGTTCTTTGAGTTGCAAGAAAGGGGCGTTTAGTAGATATGAGCTGGTCCTGTAGTAACTATCTTTGCCTGTCAAGCTCAAGCTCTAGCTCTCTCGTAAATTCCAATGAACTTACGCGGTTTAACAGGCGCAATCTGTCTTGTGAGGTGAGATGTATATTCACGGCATTGCTAGCTTTTATAAGTGACTGGTTAACGTTTTTGGATTCGATAATTATCTCGATACGTTTTCGTTATCTTATGAAGTTGCTAGAAGCAAGTCTCTAATCCAATTTAAGTTGTTTTCATGCGTCTCTATATGCCCTCTGGTCGATATTATTACTGGATTTATGTAATAACTCTTCAATTATTCCCTGTCATGGCAGTATAAAGAAGAAAGAAGGAAAGATAACGACTTAAAGAGACCAATAAACATTTCTGCTTACAACGGGTTAAAATCTCCATCTTATAAACTCGTAAGTTGTTTAACTTTATGTATAACTCTAAAATTTAGCCCCAATTTGGTTATCATGTTCATCTTTACTGGATTCATTCAAAATCTTTATTGGTTCTCTTACATGTCAGGACAAAGCACAAAGAAGGAAAGAACATGTCTTAAAAAAGCCAAATAACATTTGTGCTTACTACAGCCTAAAACCTCCATCTTATAAATTTGTAAGTTTCTTTGTTATCTTTCCTGTTTCCTCTTTGTTACCTATCGAATCTATGTTGTACTATTTGCAGGATGCTCTAGAGCCATATATGAGCAAGAGGACTCTTGAGGTCCATTGGGGTGAACATCATCGTGGTTATGTAGAAACTTTGAACAAGTATCTATCCAAGAACGATGTACTGTATGGATACACAATGGATGAATTGATTAGAGTGACATATAACAATGGAAATCCATTACCAGAATTCAATGTTGCTGCTCAGGTCTGAACAAAATCATGAGCTTTATTTCTGTTTTGGAAAATGTCTGGAATCATGAATGATTGTGGGATTTTAGGTCTGGAATCATGATTTCTTTTGGGAATCAATGCAACCAGGAGGTGGGAACTTGCCAATATTGGGTCTAATGGATCAGATTGAAAAGGATTTTGGATCATTTGCAAATTTCAGACAAGAGTTTATAGAAAGTGCCCTGACATTATTTGGGTCTGGCTGGGTTTGGCTTGTTTGTATGTTTCTTGTTAATAATTTCTTTATTGTTTAGTTTATTATGTTAGCATTCTGTTTTATAACTTTATGCTTGCATCCAATTTTGACATTTGTTATTGTATTGATTTTCAGTAAAGAGGAATGAAAAACGACTTGCAATAGCTACAACTACAAATGCTGTAACTCCTCTTGTTTGGGATGATATTGTAAGCACGTTGTTACTATATATATATATATCTTGTTTTGTGAATTTAATTTCTTTCCTTTTACTAATGCACTAATTTTCTCTACTTGCACAGCCTCTTCTTAGTTTGGATATGTGGGAGGTATGACTCTCTCTCACACACTTTTCTCACACATACATGGCTGTAAATAAAAACCCCACCTGTCCCAATTACTGTAGCAGTATATTGTACATGTAATTCAATGAAAGTGTACCATTAGTCTGATATCTAAAACACCCCACAATGATGACAAAATAGAGGAATTTTGTATATAAAAGAAATACCCATTCCTTCGTTACAGATACAAAAAAGACCAATTTCCCAGTTACCCAGATTTGAAGAAAAGGAAAAGCACAAAGTGCATTCACCATTTGATTGATCTAGCTATTGAATTACTTTTATATCATTATCATGATAGTTGATAGCTCAGTGGCTAATTGATAAGAGATAACTGTTCAGTGGCTAAATCAATATAATGGTGAAAGTAAGTTATTATTATTAATATTATTTTTTTGTAGTTTCTATTGATACCGAAATGAGTAACCAGGAAGCTGTGTTTTTAAATGAACAAAAATTATAATGTTTTAATCACCACAAAAGTGGTGAAATTGATAAAATGGTGAAGTATAAGTGCTTTTTTTTTTTCTTTTTTCCTAGATTCAAACAAGCAAGTATATTTTTATTCCAACTTTTTTAGACTAAACTCTGCCTTAACCTTTACATATCTGGAAAATAAATTTTGGCATTCGTTTTTGGACAGAGAGTGTATGGTATGTAGTATTCATTCTAATTTCTGTTTCTTCTGTTTTGCAGCATGCTTATTATCTGGATTACAAGGTACATGTCCATTTGAAACACCCTTTTATTCTTGCTGCCATTTGTTTAATTTTCAACTCCATTGTGTATATCTGTTTCACTTCCATTTTATCTCAACAGAACGACAGAGCCCGGTATGCTAACGTCTTCATGGATCATCTTGTGTCATGGAACGCGGTACTGGGACGCATGGCGCGTGCACAGGCCTTTGTCAATTTAGGAGAACCCAAGATTCCGGTTGCCTAACATCTCTCCCGTTTAGGTAGAAAGTTTTGCTAGTATTAATGCAACTTGTATTTTGAAAAATGTCTGGTTGAGCAATTAGTTGAGGTAGTAGTAAATGCAAGGCCACTTTTTCAGCAACCGCAGGCAAAATAGCAAGAGGCAAAGTAGTAAAAGGAACAATTTGAGATTAAGTTATTGCAAAAAGCAAAATAGCAATTGTATGATTTGGTATGGCGTTGATTCAAAATAATCAAACATAAAATAGTGAATTTAAGACAATGTAGTAAAAGGAACAATTTGAGAGAACAAATGTTCATGGTGGGTTAGGACAAATAATTTAGAAGATGGATGTATTTTGGGTCCGTTGTCGAAAATCCCTGGTGAATTTTTTTTTACAAAAGGCACTCTAGAATCCTCGACCTTTAAATTTGACAAAACTAATGGGATGGCCTGTGCGTTGTAGGTAGCAGGTTTATCAAGTCTATGATGTTTATACCATTTCTGTAATTTTTATAAAACAAACGGACATTTTTGTTAATTCGTTATTAAATAGGGACCGTTTTCACAAATCTATGAAACATAGGGATTATTATTGTAATTTTGCTATTAGATGGGGACCATATCTACAATTCTATTGTAAAATTCAGACACCAACTCTGGAATTTTGCAATGGGACAAAGATTATTTTTGTAGATTTCTTAAATGCAATGACAATTTTAGTAATTTTTTGAAATAAAAGGACAATTTTGTAAAATTGCTATTAGAAAAAGACTTAACGCAACTTTTTGAAACAGATAGACCGTTTCTATAAAGTTAGTATTGGGTAGGGACCATTGGTATAGTTTTATGAAATATGGACCGAAATTGTAAATATTCTATAAAGCAGGAACCATTTATGTAAATAAGGAAAATTTTCCTAAATATGCCTCATATATAATATTTACGATGTGTAAATAAGGAAATTTTCCTAAATTCTGCCTAATTTCCTCAGAAGGTTCGACAACCAAGCCTTCAATTTCTTTACGATGTGTTCCCAAGCCTAATAATGGAAAAAAAGGGAAGTAAAATAATAAGAGAAAAGAAAGTGAGCGGAAAGAAAACAAATATCGTATATTTGTGTTTTCGGAGACAAAAGAAAGAAAGTAAAGCTAGGTTGAATGGTAAAATTTGAAGTCGTCTGATAATGGAGAAAACAACATATGTGAGAGGTGTCGAAGAAAATCGAGATTATGAAGGCCATGTACACTTTTTTTTTATATTAAGTTGAAGGGTAAAATCGGTAAATGTCGCTCTCTCCAAATCCTCCAATTTTAGAGGAAAACCGTTAAGAAAGAAGATTATCAAAAATATTTATTTTAGTTCATTCCACTTCTTTCCATTAGAAAAACTAAGCAACATGATTTTATTATTATTATATCATTTTCTTCTCAAATCTTTTCATTTATCTCCTTAAAAACGACTCGAAAACCTAGTGTTAGGGACGCAAATGGTCGATGTTGCTTTGCTCATGTCATGTGGACTGTGGAGCAAGAGATTGATGGAAAAATCAACATATACCATTTGGATTCAAGAGTATACGATGCACCCCAAAGATGTTGATAACATTATCAACTTTACACCACACTGGAAATTTTATAACATTATAAACTTTACACCATAAAAAAGTAAACAATTGGTTCTCCGATTGTCTAGGTATTAAGTTTAGACGTAGTGTTTTCTTTCTAATACTTCCTTTGAGTTAATGTAGTATCATTTGAGGTCGACATTTCGAATGCAGATCAATAATGAGTTTTTTTTTTCTTTTGTAGAAAGATGGAAACTGTAGGTTAGGGACGTAATCTCAAAGTCATGCACGTAATTAGTAATTATTGAGACTCGAATTGGAGCCAAAATGTTGGCTCGCAGGAGAATAGGCAGAAAAGATAGATTTGTCCTTGTGTAAAGGTCATGTGAGGGCTTTCTAAAGGAGCTTAGGTGATGGTAACTAGGACCGAGACCAAATATGCTTGATTTTAAAAGGTAAATTGCACAAAAGTCACTAAGTTTACACAAAATATTGATTTTGAGAATGTGTTTATTTTTTGGCAATTAAGTACTAAGTTTTTCAATTTGTTGCAGTTTTGACGAATTGGTCGGTCAAACCGGCTGCCAGCTGATGTAATATGACGACGTGTTAGTCTTTAGTGATGTGGTGTTGACTTGGCGCTGACATGACTATAGTTTCTTTCAAAAGTGAGATGTAAAACAACAATTATAGTGGATAGTGTATTTTATTAGTTTTTTAAGGATACAAATACAAAATAAGATGATGTACGATGATTGTATATACTATATACAGACAATTATATAAAAAAAATTCAAAGCAAACTTTTAAAAATTGATTTGAAAGTAAGATGATATACGATGATTGTATATACTATCTACTGATAATTATTCTAAAAGTGTAAAATATATATTTAGTAGAAGTGATAATTATGGTTTATATATGTGTGGATTTGTTAATTGGGCCATTATTTATCTTAATAGTCAAATACGTAAAAATAAAAGATATTTTTAGCTAAAATAAAAAAAAACATTATTCAACGTCAGTATCACGTCAACGCAACAAATACTGACATATCACTATATCAGGTCATTTGGCAACCGGAATGATCGGTCAAATGGTCAAAAATACAATAATTTGGAATATTTAGTGACTTAACTTTAAAAAAAAAAATACAATATCAAAATCAAATTTTTATATAACATAGTAACTTTTTTGAAATTTATGCGATTTTAGAACTATGAAAATGGTTGACATCGATTTTCCTAAACACTATATGACTGGATAAACTATGAAAATGGTTTACTTGTAATTTACTCTTTTTGTTTTAGTAAAAGAATGGATTGATAAACATAGGTTAAGGCATTGCCGCGCATTACGACGTCTCTATTCCCGCGCAAAGCGAACATACACCATCGCCATAGAAGCCAAGTGATCCATTCTTGAGTGAAAATGGCCGAAGTGGTTTCGCCTATGGACATCGATGAAGCTAATCCATCTCAAGGATCCAATGGAAACAAGGGCAAAGCTGTAGTTGCTTCCGGCGGCGCCCCACCAGCCCACAGCAAAGCCACTCCATGGGTCGAGAAGTTCCGGCCTCAATCTCTCGCCGACGTCGCCGCTCATCGTGACATAATCGATACCAGTATGCGACTTGTTATTATTTTCATTTAAAGGCTTCAATTTTCTCTTGAACTGTTTAGGAATGGAAAATTCTCACTGGGGTTTTTTGTCGAACAGTTGATAGGCTTACGAGTGAGAACAAAATGCCTCATCTGTTACTGTACGGACCACCGGGCACCGGCAAGACATCGACGATTCTTGCTGTAGCTAGAAAACTTTTTGGGACGCAGATGCACAATATGGTTTTGGAGCTCAACGCTTCAGATGAACGTGGAATTGATGTGGTGAGGCAGCAGATACAGGATTTTGCCAGCACTCAGAGCTTCTCCTTTGGGTAATCATTGCTCTGTGCTCAATAATTTGCTGATTTGGAGATGTTGCTTGATCTCATGTTTTTTCGTTTCATCACCTTCGTCTGTTGTTTATCAGTGCAAAAGCCTCGGTGAAGCTGGTTCTTCTGGATGAAGCGGATGCAATGACAAAAGATGCACAATTTGCTCTTCGTCGAGGTAATCTATACTGTTTGAAGTACCTCAATCATACTTTCCTTTTCTAATTACTCACCATTCCACACATCTCTAATGCAGTGATTGAGAGATACACAAAAAACACCAGGTTTGCACTTATCTGTAATAACGTCAACAAGATCATTCCAGCACTACAATCAAGATGCACAAGATTCCGATTTGCACCTCTGGAGTCTGTCCATGTCACTGAGCGACTTAAACATGTCATTACCTCTGAAGGGTAAGTTCGTAGACATTGCAATAATATCACACACTTCAAACAAACCATTTATAATACTAATAATACATTTTTAAATTAGACTTGATGTGACTGAAGATGGGCTAGTAGCTCTTGTAAGGCTTAGCAATGGTGATATGAGGAAGGCTTTGAACATTTTACAGGTTATTTATTTTATTGATTACTTGCCAATTGCCATATGTTTTAGCTTACAGTTTCTGTAATGCTTATGTAATGTGTTTTGATTCATGCAGTCAACACATATGGCTTCTCAGCAGATTACTGAAGAAGCTGTGTACCTTTGCACAGGCAATCCATTGCCCAAAGACATTGAGCAGATATCTTACTGGCTTCTAAATGAACCATTTTCATTTAGCTTTCAAAGTATCCATCATATATAATTATTTGATTTAGTGTTTTGTTTTGTTTTACTTCTTTCTGTTCTTGTTGGTGCTTAACTCTTTATAGAAATATCTGATATGAAGGCAACAAAAGGGCTGGCTTTAGTGGACATTGTAAGAGAAGTAACCATGTAAGTTTTGTATTTTTTGCTAGTAAGTTGCTATTAGTTTTACAGCTCATTTTTAATTCATGTTTGTGTTGGCAGGTTTGTTTTTAAGATCAAGATGCCTTCAGATGTTAGAGTCCAGCTCATCAATGACTTGGCTGATATCGAGTATGTATATGTTTACTCCTAATAAACTACAATAATCATTAGTTATGCAATGAAAGAGTTGTGCTCTTTTGATTGGAACAAACTGAACTTGATTTTTCCTTTTATGCATCATATTTGGGCTAACTTTACTAAACTCAACAAAGTCTTATCTTAAACTAAATACTCTCTCATATTAAAAGCTAAGTCATTGGCTAAAATTCAGTAATGTGCTGTTTCTTTTTGATTTAATGGACTTAATGATCTGGTAAGCTGTATATGAGTGTTTTTTTGCGACTTAATGTAGAAAGAATTACTTGATAATGAAAATGAAGGTATTTTTCCTTTTGATTTCCCTAAGTGTGTTGTCAATTTATCAAATATTTTTTATTTAAGTATTTCACTATATTTAAGTTTATAATTCAATGTATTGGTGCATACATATTTCATATCAAATATTTTTAAATTATTATTTAGGTTTTAGGAGTCTATGTCATTATTTGTACCAAATACTTTTTCTGTATTTCCTGTATTTATAATTTTATTTCGAAATCCAATGCATTTTGATTATCTATTACATATTGAATCCACGTGTGACGTTAGGATTTGTTAAATTGCCATGATATTCATTTAGAATTTACATTCAGAATCAGAACAGCTACTAATTTTCTCTAAGTATTATATGAATTCATAAATTTCTCATTTAGAATTTACATTCAGAACATATAGTCATTTTCACATTCAGAAATAATTCGAGATAGAAGGCTAAAATAGTCATTTACTTTACTCTGCCCAGAAAAGAAACAACATTTGTTCATCCAACACTTGCTTCAGACATAGATTATTTATCTAAACACCACTAAATGAAGAAAAAGTGAAACCAGGTCCTAAAAGTGGTCTTGTGCTTTCAAATTCTGGATACGATAGAAAAAATCATTCTTTTTATCCAAAAAGTATGTTTAAAGATGAATCCCACTACAAATTATTAGTGTCTGAAAATGATTCATGTGATTGTGCAGGTACAGGTTAACTTTCGGGTGCAATGACAAGTTGCAACTTGGATCAGTAATTTCCACTTTTACCCGAGCCAGATCTGCACTTGTGGCTGCAGCAAAGTAGACAAAATGTTGAACAAATGTATCATCTTTCAAGAAAGAAAATAGTATGTAATCGACATTATACCTTCAATCGTCTTCTCAACTATGTCTTCTTCACTAAACCAGTAGGGATTCCGACCTTTTGACCATCTTTTTATTTGAAATTTTTGTTTCCATTGGTTGTTAGTTAATATCTGGTGGGTTTTATTGACAACTTTATTTCATTCTGATTGAGATGATTGGTTTCCGACTTGAGATCTTGATAACATTCATGGAACCATAAAGTTTTGTTTTTTTTCCAATTGATAATGATGGAGAAATTGTAGTAACGCCCACCAGACATTGCTTATAGTTATTATTTAATGATCTGTATTGGGGATGACCTATGTTTTGTTTACAAACTTATACTAATTTTATAGACCCTTATTTTTAGAAAGCTGGATGACTTCTAGTAATGAACAATAAACATTGCATATAGGTCTTATTCAATGATCTATATTGAAGGTGAATAATCTAGATCAAAGTTTAACTGTCCTTTTGTTCACAAACCTTTAAAGGCATCCTCAATGGTTATCTTTTAAAAGTCTTTAATTCTTGTCACATTAGTTTTTCAACCAATCTTACTTTGATAAAAATCTTGTCAAAAACCTTCTTCGATGGTTGAATTTTTTCAAAAGATTTTCTATATGTTAACTAATTTATAATTTATATATCTTAAATGTTTGATAAGGCTCTCTTATATAATTATCATTTTTTTTAATCATGTCATATTTCAAGAATAAAACATTACTCCACATTATGTCAGTTTTCCACCAAAAATATAAATAAAAGTTGATAATATATTCATGTATGTAGTTATAAAAATGAAAATCACAAAATATTATGTGAACGAGAAATTTTATAATAGTTGATGTTTTTTTTTTGGGTAAGTTTTAGTAGTTACATTTACATTATATATATTTTGTAAACACATTCATTTTATTTTGTATATTTAATTAAATATGTTAACAAATAAATAAACAAATTATTTAATATCTAAATAAAACTAGGTGTATATTGAAGTTTTATTTAAATTTGGAGATCAAAATAGACAAAATGAATAAGATGATTAAAAAGTTAAAGAATACTATGGTCATCTCCATTGTGAAGCTTCCACCTAAACATTGAGTTCAATGTTTAACTAGTATATATATATTATTTAAAAAACAATTATATCACTCAATGGTTCAATTGTTTTTTATATAAAAACAATTATTTATTTTATTTTATATAACTAGTATATATAATATTTTCGAATTCATTATACATATAATAATTTAAGCAATTTATATTTAACATTTAAATTGATTAAATTAATTAAAAAATATAATTTAATTTTACAAGTAAATAAGTTTTATTTTATAACTTATATTAGTTATCTAAAACAATAAAAATTACTTTAATAAAAAATAATTAAAATGACAACATTTTATTATTACAATATAACCTATTGAAACTACATATACTTAATTTTAAATTTTTAGTTAATGTATTATTTGTAATTTTTAATTTACATGTAATTTTAACTTGTAATTTGTAAAATTTAATTAATTAAGTATTCTAGTTTTATGCATTGTTGTTTTTTTAAATGATAAATATATAAAAATTAAAGTAGCATGGTGAGTGGAATGCTGATGTGACAATCTATCAAACTCTTATTTCTCTCATCTTCCTAAAAATATTGATTTTGTGTTCTGAAATTGTTTATCTGAATGTTCATCTATGTTGTTTGCTTCTGTTAGAAGGTAAAAATGTTGTTTTTCCCTTTCAGCCAACAACGTCAGAATCATTTAGGTCTATGAATTATTCAAGTCTTTGAATAACTTATGCATCTTAATGGTTCAGCCCTGGATTATTTAGGTTTTACCAAACAACCCCTAAACGTGACACCACTGTTCTTTGTTTTCAACTTTGTAATACTTTTTAAACCCTTGGACCTGTATGACATGTTCAGTTTACAGATTCCATTAAATTTCGCGTTTTGATTAATTGATTATTATTTGGCCAATGATACAAATTTTAGATTCAATTCCTTATATTTTATTTAAAAACAAAAATATTCTCACATCCCTCTTATTTTAGTCATAATTTATCAAAATAAAAACATATTATCACCATCTCTCCCACACTCATACCCACCCATGCAACCCACCCCAACCCTCCCACAAGCACACGTCTATGCCTATGCCTACCCCATGCATACGCACACAGACCTACGTCTACACCTCCACATATGCACACATGCACACAAATGCATTGATTTTCATTCTTTAAAATCTTAAATCTGCACCAACTCCTAACTAAGTGACCATAAATCCAGCCCCAAACACATGAATTATTTTTATAAAGGGTTATTGTCATAATGACCCAACAAAGTTGTATAAAATATTTTAAAATGTCCCTATACAATATATTGTGCTCTCTAGGTCCTTAAACCGACCAAAAACATGACATTTGAACCCTTTTTGGAATGGTGAAGGGGTTAGCCGGTTGTAATATTGACATGGCTATCCATATGGCACTTTAGTCACCATTGTTAGTCTACGTGGCCCTGACATGGTGTCCACGTGGATGATTATTATTTTCAGAATTTATAAATTGTTATAAAGTATTCATGTTCTTTGGGCTTTTGAAGACTAGATTTAAATCCAGAAAATCACCCATCACCTGCTTACACCCACCATCACCACTTCCATCGTCCACCCACCACCACCACCATTACCAGTGGACGCCATTAATCGATGAAGAAAACTGCAAGGCGGACACACTAACTGGAAATATCAAAACGAGGACCAGAATCTCCCATTGCCAGACGAAAAGCCCCCGGAATGATTTTTGTTTCCATCTACGGATTCTAAAGGTGCAAACTAATATCGAAATTATTAACACGAGACTAATCCATTGAATGATTGTCAATGCATCTAGGGTTTTGTATTTCAAATCATCGGGGTTATCTTCATCGAACAGAGATTCATCCTCATCGTCGTTTTCCAGTCTCCCTGAGCCACGTGCCATTGCACCGGGAGTGTATTGGCCTGATTTAGGAATGTCGGAAGTGGAATCTTCGGTGGATCCGCTAATCTCGATTGTTGAGTTTTAGTTCTTACCAGACTTGCTCTTCTCTGAAACGATGTACATTTCATAACCTCACCGCCGTTGTCATAATCGAGAAGATAACTCAAATTGCTAGGTACTCGTCGATTGCGTTGATTTAGCATTCGAAACTCGTCTTCCTCCTCTGATGATGATCTTTTGTAATGTTTTCCCTCACTTGAATCATCGGCGATGGGTTTGAGGACCATAGAGAAGCTTGAGTACCATAAAGAAACCTTCGATTCAGCAACCACCATCTACATCAGGGATATACTCGCACAAATCTGTAATCGTAAACAGATCCAGAAATCACAAACTTGACGACGACGTTGGTGCTTAACGCCTATGTAGACTCGTTGATCTTCGATTTCATAATTTTCCCTGTTGATCTTCGATTTCATCTTTTTGTGCTTTGCAGATCTTCGCATCTTCTTCATACGATCTCGTAATTGGCTTCAAGTATCCTACATACAAGTCGGAGCATACCATCAAATTACCATCAGCCAACGAGGGGAGACGCTGATGGTGTAGCCGACACTGCTTGGGATTCCACTGTAGCCGTTGTTTTGGATATTGGTTGATTAATCGGAGGCGTGTCTCGTGAAGAAGAAGAAGATAGGGCATGTTATTTTATTTTAGTTTTCAATTTAAAAAAAATTAAAATAATCAAATATCTATGTGGACTGTAAGTGGGTCCACTCACCCTAACATCATCATCAGGCAACCGGTGAAACCGGAAAATAAAGGGTACATACCTTTTTTTAACAGGGTTTTTTATCAGTTTAAGGACCTAGACTACACAAAATATTGTTTAGGGACCTTTTAAAATATTTGACAAAACTTTGTTGGGCAATTATGACAATAACCCTTTTATAAAATGCAATTATGTATATCTATTTTGTGACATGTTTATAATTCAAGAAAAAACGGTTTGAGCAGTTAATAAAAAAAATTTAATTAAAAAAAAGTTTTATTATTTTTATTAAAAATAATAATATATAAAAAATTAATAAAATTATATTTTGATCGGATTACATAATTTAGTTTCCAATTTTTTTTTGTCAAATTTACAAACCAAACACAAAACAAAATCCAAACCAAACACATAAATAGATTATAAACTCATTCACAATTCAGTTCCTTCATATTACAAATCTTATGACAAATTCTATTACTAATTTACTATTAAACATATTTTGTGAACCAAAATTCCCCATATCTTTTTTAGAAAATTCAAAAAGGAGATGTTATTGTATGTAAAATTCAAAATATTTCTGAACATTAATAAAAGTGTCTAGATATTTTAATAGGGTGTTCAAAAACACACATCTTTACTCATAAAATAATGGTTTTGGTGTTCTAGAAGCCAGTGGAACCAATGGTGTTCAAGTATCCCACGAACTACGTTTGATAAATTGATAGTGAGTTTTCACTAAAATCAATCATAAAATATTGACACTTTTTGAATCTCAGCCATGGAAGATGACCGTAACTTTGGTTGTTTGCATTATTTTGCCAATAAGCCAGTCAAGCAGTCATATTCACCAATTCCAAACGCCCGTACCTACAAGACCTCTCAAGTCTCATGAAATAGCAAATTTGACGTTTATGGCACATTCCAGATGATAGCTGACACCGCAATTTGAGTTGTATCTGTATGTAGGGGCCCCTATCTCATCATCAATCATCTCTCTTGTATTTATCTTTTGTACCGACACCCCGCCAACATTAATTCCAAGTTTCCAACCAAAATTAGGGTTTATTTTATTCAAACATGGATTAAGGGTTTTCTGTTCAATCGAGTTTCCTGCTGCTGGAGGATCACGTATAGAATCAAGGTACCTTCTCCGTTCTATTTGCTAAATTCTTCACGAACAGTTGATTATTGGTTGAGTTGTGGGATTTGCAATTATTGGTATAAAAATTACTTTATTTATTTATTCATGGAGTGTGCTCAAACGGGCCGATAACACCATGAAAATCGAACTGGGATTTAACTTATATAAGTTCTAGTGATTGACCTCCTAGCCAACCCTTTGGATCGGAAACTATTGTGTATGAATGTTTTTTTGGCAATTTGAAATTTTTACTGATGTCAAAATTGAGCAGTTTGATTTCCCTTCTGAAAAAAAATCCCAATTTCATTCATCCAATCTACAGTTTCTGATATTTCTTTGTTTGAAAACGATCTTTAATGTCATGTTAATATGATGAAGTCTAGAACTCTAGTCTACCACTGACATGAATTTAACATGGTGTAGTTGCACTAGTTATTGCTATATAAATATCTTTAATCACCGCTCACATATTTCTCATGCTTGCATTGATCTGTGTATCAGGGACCACCGACCAGCACCTCACAAGCGTCATTAATGGTGATATACGTATCAAATCACCATAAAGCTTCTTTACGCTAATCATCTTTCTTGCAACCCATCATCATTCAGTCAATCAAGTCAACTTTCTTTTGTGGCATGATACTGAAATTATAAAGATCTAAACGAAGGGTCACAATTCTATTCTAGTATCTTTTTGACTAATTTTCTGGATCACGAACTTGAAACAGATTTCGCGAGTGTACTAGATGATGGAAGATGAAATAGCCAAAGAATCCATATGGACCAGAGAGCAAGATAGGGCTTTTGAAAATGCTCTGGTTGCATACCCTGATGAAGATTCCAATGATCGGTGGGAAAAAATTGCCACCTCTGTTCCCGGAAAATCTGTAAAAGAGATTAAACATCACTATGAGTTATTACTTGAAGATTTAGACCGTATTGAATCTGGTATTGTTCCTTTACCTTGCTATAGTACCTCTTCTGATGACTCAGCAAGCCATGGAGATGATGATGGAAACAGTAAAAAAAGTGGCAATTTGGCTGAATCCATTCATGGTGTTAAATCCTCAAAATCAGATCAAGAACGCCGTAAAGGTGTCGCATGGTCAGAAGATGAACACAGGTTAGTTTTTAATTTAAAAACCGAGAATTCGTTAACTTTTCAAGTTCTTGATCTTATTTTATGAAAACAGATTATTTCTTCTTGGTTTGGAGAAATACGGGAAAGGTGATTGGCGAAGTATATCAAGAAACTTTGTGGTGACAAGAACACCTACACAAGTTGCAAGCCATGCACAGAAGTATTTCATTCGTTTGAATTCAATGAATAGAGAAAGGAGGCGATCAAGCATTCATGACATAACCAGTGTCAACAATGGAGATGCATCGGGGCCTAAACCTGCAATCACGGGTCAAACGAACGGTTCTCCGGCAGGTAAGTCAAGCAACCAGTCAACTCAGGTCACCGGAGATCCTCCTTCCGCCATGGTTAGCGGTTTACCGCTAGTTATGGCAGTAGGCACACCTGTAAATGTTTCATCACACATGGCATACCCGATGTTGAACACATCATCCCGTAGGTGAAGTTGCAAGTTGCAAAACTGTATAAAGGTTAGAAAGATGTTGTAGGTTGTTATTTTGAATTTATGTCTTGTTTGTGACTTGGGGATTTCTTTAAACAATGGACATGTTGATTAGACACATATATGAAGTGATTATGTGTGTGTGTGTGTGTGTTATGGTGTATGTTAGAATATGGCCTAAATGTGAATTTTCTTGCAGGATAACTCCTAGAGGAAGATGCAAAGTATTGTTGCTATGATAAATGGAGATGGACCACTAATGCCCAGTGTTATGATTGAAAAATCAATGGATTTGTTCACATTTGAAGTTGGAATCTATGAACGGGTGTGGCTATGGATTTGGAAGCCCATGCTGCTGACGTTGGAAAACATTATTTTTCTTTATTAGAACAATATGATTTTTGACCAACTTTATACGTGTGTAAATATGTATATTTGTGATCTAGTATGTAATATTTAATGGAGTTGCATTCTCTTTAAATAGAGCTTCAGAAAGATATATTGTATGTGTAAACTGGAGTTGGTGTGAATAAGATATCGACTCTCAAAATGAGATGTTTGAAATACGAGATGGAATTTGGAAAGTGTGGGAAATAAGTTGTCCCACATATGTGGGAGGGTAAGTCGTAATTGGGTTTATTACTTTATTATTATGAAGCAAATGAAACCCTTACACGTGGCTATGGATGTGAGTTGCGAATTCTGTGGCGTGGTGTTCAAAGACTTTGTACTAGTTGGATAACCTCACCACAATAGTTCATGGGTCAAAAATTCTAGACACGTGTAAGTACACGATAATATAGTCAATGAGTTCATCATTATTTGAAAAATGTATTTTCTAGCTATTGATGTTATGGAAGCTCATCTAAGGAAGAGGTTGTGGATCCTAAAAGAAGTAAAAAGGGAATGGTTGATAACTTGTTTGGTCTTGATTAAGTAGAAAAAGAATCTAAAATCTACTGTGAGGTGATTGCTTCAGTAAAAAGACATCAATAGAGTACAAAAGTTATCAAGAGTTCAAGACCTTGTTTTGCAAAACTAAACGTGGAAGTTAGTGGATCTACTTTTTTGAAGTATATCACTAGGTTATTGATGAATCTTCAAAAAAAGAAAAAAGAAAAAAGAAAAAGAGAAAGAAGGTAGATAAATGGTCACATCGATAAAATATATTATGTAAGATTAGTTATCAATGGTTATAGACAATAAGAAAGTTTGGATTGCTTTGATACATATTTTTCTATGACAAGAATAACCTCTATTAGGATGATACTTGTCATTGTAACCACAAGAAATTCTTATAACCTCTATTAGGATGATACTTGTCATTGTGACCACAAGAAATTTGGAAGTTCACCGAATGGATGCATATACAATCCTTTTAAAACATGATTTAGAAGAAGAGATATACATGGAGCAACCTGAGAATTTCACTACCACGTAACAAGAGAAGAAGGTATATAATTTGTTAAGTTATTGTATGGATTTAAGCAAGCTCAAATAGATTGACATCAAAAGTTTAATCTTGTCATGATGGAATATGCCTTCATAATCAACGAATGCAATAAGTGTATCTATGTAAAAGACATAACTATATGTAGACGACATACTTATCATCGAAAGCAATTGAAAACGATAATATCAACTATATTTGTTTAAAATGAGGTATGGCATCAAAAATATGAGTTTAGCTAATGTTATTCTTTGGGTTAAGACTAGTAGATCACACACACCCAAAATGGAATTGTATAATTCAATATAGGAGATTCTAGTATACTAGATTTTTGGATTATAACTATCAACATTTATTGAAAAATATAGGTGGTGCTCCCCATATAGGAAAAGTTAAAGAACTATTGACCGTCTAATGTATTTGACAAATTGTATATGACCCGATTTAACATACGTGGTTAGCTGATGATATCACATTATTTATACATATTTTATACGCGATATCAGAGTATTAAAAGTTGTAATTTTGGTTAAAATAAGAGATAAATAGTACTTAATGGTTTTGATTTGTTTATTTCAGGATTTATGGCATTTAAAAGCAAAATGAACTGAAATTGGGCAAGCTGGACAAAGATTCCGACATGTCCAAGAGTGCAACGAGACATAATGAAGGATAAGGACGACACATACAAGATAATGACTAATCACAAAAATTTTGACCATCGCAATGCAATTGTATGGTGATCAATACGCGATCCAATGTCGGCAGAATGGTTATTTAAACAGCCCCAATCTCGATTTTTGACAGTTTTTGACTTACCTAAACTGAGGAGAAAACCCTAAATTGATGTTTTAGAGTCCACAGGGCTGTTGGGAGGCCGAAAGGCTGATATGGAGCAGGAATCTGAAGGATCTGAAGCAAAATCATTATGTCATCGTTTTTGTATATTTAGCATGCAATTGAATTTCATTCTGCATTCTATTTCAGATTTGGTTTAACACCCCATTGTTTTTGTTTGACTTTGAATAAGCCTTACTTTTATGCATTAATTGCTATCCAGTTATTGAAAAGTTGCTTATTATATCTTTTTAGTTTAATCAAAGATCCTTATGTATTAAAGTTTAAATATTTGTCATTCTATTACTGAGTTATTTCAATCTAGATGACCAATATGATTGTTTAGCTTGAATCACGAGTGTACTATGACCATTAGGTAGATGTGACTAGAGATGGATCAAATTTAGGGTTATGATAGTAAAGTAATGAACTTTAATGTGTAAGATGAGATGACCATTCTGTGCAATAATTAACATGGCCATTCAAATTAATTGCCCAATTAGATCTACATGATATGAACTGACTGACTGGTCGTAAGGTTAAACAATTAACGTGACCATTGTGATTGGGAATCCTTAAAATATTAGGATTAATAAACTATTTAAGGGAACTAATCAACTTAGAATCAGTGAACAACAGGTTAATAACCATTGTACAAATAGAAATCAATTATCATTGAAGGATGAAGTCAAGTCTAAATAAGAATTCCATCAGAACTGTTTCCAATCAGTTTTCCATTCTAGTTTCCTTTTGTTTGAGTTTTTCATTTTATAATCCAATGCCCCATTTTTATTTCATGTTTTAGTATTAACTAGTAATTAAATAAGCTAATCTATTTCATACCCGTTCCCCGATAGTTTGACACCCTTTCTTACCAATGCTATACTGCTACACGATTATGTTCATTTCTAAGTGTGTAATAGTCCCTAGTTTAGATGAGATAGGTTTTATAAATTTAAAACATGATCTGGCACATCAAGTTTTTCGCATCTGCCATGGATTAATTCACACGCATCAACTAATTAAGCATATATACTAGTATTCAAAGTGCTAGACATTGGAAAAGTATGACCAAATTCTATGAGACTTAATGTACACTCATGAATAGGAATTACATTATGTAGATTTTCAACTATTATGAGACATATAGTGATGAAAAAAAATGAATATAAGGATATTAAAGATCCCAAATCCAAAAGTGTATATATGTTCAAACTTAGTAGTGCAACCATATCTTGGAAATCCTCTAAATAGAAAATTATAACAAGGTCCGTAGAGGAATATGATTTTATCCTCTTGGATAAATATGGAGAAGAGCCGGATTGGCAATACTAATTTCTTGGAAGATATTTCAAAACGACCGAAGTCTGTATTGGCTATATGTATACATTATGATAATCATTGAGCATCTGGAAAAACATATAATATGGACGTGTAATGGTGAGCTTAGACATATATGTTTTATACATAATATAATTAACACAATGACTCTCAACTAGAGTTATCAATGTTGACTATTGAATTCAAAGGATAATGTTGTGGATCCACTTATAAAATATTTAAGTGGAGAAGTAGTTGGTAAGTTGACTAAAGGAATGAGAATGAAGACCTTTAATAAATGAGTTCATATGAGGGAAACTTAATTCACCTGAAGATCCCAAGATCTGGGTTCAGGGAACCCCACTTGTATGCACTAAGAAGAATCATTGTTGGGCCTAGTCATACTCGAAACAAATCAATCTCCTAGACGTGGTACATGAGATATGACATATTCAAGAAATTAGATTGTTTTACTAGATGCCTCCACGATAGTTGTATAATGTGCCGATTAATCTTTTGTATATCTACTTTTATATGTGGATGATATGCTTATCTCCATCATGGAACAAGAAATATAACATGATTATAAAAGATCATTTGAAAGATATATATGTTTTGCCCAAAGAATCCTCAGTAAGGAATTTTATAGAGATTGCACAGTTGATACCTTATTTTTAGCCAAAAGTTGTGTAAACATGTTTTGAAACAATTCAACATGCAAGGTGCCAAAGTGGTCTCCTGTAACACCCCAAACTTTCACACCAAATTTTTTTTTCCAAACGTATTTTTCAAAATACTTCATTATACAAAACATTTGATTATATAAACGGGGTATTAACAATCTATATCATTACCACAGTTCAAACCTGTTTATTTTACATTTTGCACAACCGAAGCTACGGTCCCACACCCGACCCTTTTAACGCTCTTCCTGCTTACCTGAGTACATAGCATTTAAAACAAAATACGTGAGACATAATGTTTCGTGAGCATTATGGGTTTAGACCCAAAACAGTTTTTCCCAATAATAACATTATCCTTTAAATTTTCAATATTTTATTTCCTATGAGCGCACCCATAGGTATTCCTTATTTTTGTGATGGTACATCCCTACGAGCGCACCCGTAGGTTTTATACGAGACGCACCCGTATAACTACTTCCTCAATAGCATGAAACGGATTCATCTATCAAGGTAAGACAACTACTTCGCGACGGGAGGTACCATCCCAGTAGTGTCTTTTTGCCACCCCTACCGCAGCAGGCCGTGGTCTTTATCCGGATACTAAGAAACTCATCATCATGGGCCAATCACATTATTAGTTCACTGCATTTCTGATTCTCTTTCTGTACACGTTATAAGCATATTTTTCGTAAAATAATTTTAAAACCATAAAACCACTTTGACTCCAAAACATTTTTGAATAAAAACTCATTTTGCTATGTACTTCAAAAATCCACACAATACTCACCTTACGTCACCTAGGAGTTACTTAGCTTCGTGGACTCCTTTATCTTTCGCTTGATCAATTCTATTAGAACCACCACCTATTATATACAAAATATATATTTATACTCAATTCATATATATAATAACCAACTTTACAGCACAAGAGTGCCATACTATGCAACTACGGGTTATAATTAGACTAAGACTCTCATTATAATAACTTTCTTTAGTTTGTCAATTTTCCCGAAATACGCGTATTTTACTACAGTACCCTCGGGAGGTCGTATTTCGGTTCCGACAATTTTTTTACAAAGTTTTGGACCGTAAGGGACTTATGTTTAAAATTTGAGGTCAAACGGACAAGTCTAACCCCAATTTCCAAAAATCAAAACTCAAAACCCTCTTCAGTACATTACACGGTCGTGTAATATTTGCTTTGCAAATTACACGGCCGTGTAATTTTGCTGACTGATTTACCCCTTCAAGACATTACACGGTCGTGTAATGTTGCCCTTGCAGATTACACGGCCGTGTAATTCTGCTAAGCTGTTTTCGGGTCCGATTTTCGTTCTGCAGCCCCCTGTTTTCGCGTATTAAGCTCTTATTTCACCACTTAATTGTTAGGGGATTATTCCAAGACATAACCCTTCAGTTTACATCAGGTTTTAACCCATAGAAACAACTTAATTGCATAAGTACTTAATTTAGGGTTCTTGAGGAAAATTATCAATTCCTCCTTCTTTTAACCGATTCCAGAAGTGGGATTGAGTTTCTAATGGTGTTTAGAACATGTTTTCAAGGTTAGAAACTTAATACAAACCCCACACCACTTCTGCAACCCGTTTTCCCCCATCCACAAAATCCTAAAATGCTTAAATTGAGTTATAAGGGTGGGATTCTCACCTTGAATAACTTGGAAATCAAAGTCTTCAAACTAGCTTTTGATTTCTGCTCAACTCTCCCAAAATCTTCGAGAACCTGCTTGAACTCCCGACCTCTCCCGATGCTACTGAAAATTTCTGGAACTTATGGAGATATTTCTCCTATTTATAGTTCCATATTTACACTACTAACCCCATATTTCCTTTCCTTCCAATTTAGCACCATAATCTAATTTTATTACATAGAACTTTACATATTTTTCATTATTACTCACATTACAAAATATTTTACATCAGGATCCCAAAACGTGGCAAAAGACTAATTTGCCCTTTTTCACAACTTTTACTCTTACACCTAATCATTTTATTGAAAATTTCCGCGGGTTCTTACATCTCCACTCTTAAAGCACCCTGCATCAAACTCCCAACTTTTCTATCATTAATAAATGATTAAGAAAATGCATGTATGTCGAGAGTTCTTTATTCTGGTACGTTAGCATCATTGACATACTCATATATATATATATATATATATATATATATATATATATATATATATATATATATATATATATATATATATATATATATATATATATATATATATATATATATATATATATATATATATATATATATATATATATAGAGTAAAGTTCAATTGAGAACCTAAAAAAGCCTAGGAACCTAAGAACCCATTTTATGAACTTTTTTTCTACACAATATTTTTCAAAAAAAAATATACCAAAATTTTTGTTATGATTCATCTAGAAGATATCAAAAAAAAAAATTCAAAAAAAATCATTTTTTAATTTTTTTTTTCATATGGGTTTAGGGTTTAGGGTTTAGGTATAGGGTTTAGGGTTTAAGGTTTAGGGTTTAGGGTTTAGGGTTTAGGGTTTAGGGTTTAGTTTTAGGGTTTATAAATCTGTTAGACACTTTAAATAAAAAAATTGGATGCAAAAAAATCATTTTTTTTCATATGGGTTTAGGGTTTAGGGTTTAGGGTTTAGAAATCTCTTAGACGCTTTAAATAAAAAAATTGGATGCTTTTAAAAATATTGTGTAGAAAAAAAGTTCCTAGGTTCCTAGGTTTTTTTAAGTTCTCTCATGATCTCGACCCTATATATATATATATATATATATATATATATATATATATATATATAACCAAATTTTCATATCCTATTAATATGTTGAGCATATACATACCAGTTTGTGGGAAGGAACACTAAAAAGTAGTCTAACAGGTTTTCAAATATTTATTTGGTGTAAAGGATATTGTGATGCTGTTCAAGAAATCAAAAGGCGGAGTTGTATGATTTGTTGATTCTAATTATGAATGTGATTTATATGGTCATACAGGGTTATGTGTTGTTGTTGGTTCGTATGCTATCTATTGGAAAAAAATTCTTCAATGTGTCATGGCTCTATCTACATGAATATATGACTACTATTGAAGCCTTCAAGGAGATAAAATACTTCAAATGTTTGTTTGGTAAGCTTAGTTTGAATGTAGCTATCATCAACCGTGACAATAGTGAGATTTTTATAACAATAGATCAACTATTCAATGATTGCACGAAGCATATGAATATGGATTATCATTTTGTGCAAGAAGTCATTGCTAAAATAGATTTCAAGGTGAGCAAAATCTCTAGTAATGACAATCCAATGATATGATGACAAACATTCTTCTTTGTAAGAACCCGCGAAATAGTGTAAAGGGTAAAATAGTTTTTTTTAACACATTATAAGACCAATATGTAAAATAATATGTGATTTGTGGAATAATGTTATAAGAAATAAAAGACTATGTAAAATTTGGAGTTTTACCGCGTGAATAGTGAAAATTAGCCGAAAAGGGGCAAAATGGTCATTTGACATGGAAATGACCAAAATGTTAAGAAAATGTTAAAATAGAAGTTAATGGAACTTAAATTGTAAATTTTGGGTCTTAGGACCATATTTGCAAAGAAGATAGAAGATTAGGGACTAAAATGTAAACATTTTTATAAAAATTAAATATAAATAAGAGATATTATCCATCTCTCCATCTCTCAAATCAGAAGTTTATAGAATTCTCCAGAAGAACGAGAGAGAGCAAGAGAGAAGAAGAAATTATGGAAGCTTTGCTAAGGAATTGAAGTAGGAATGGAATATTTCCAAGTAATCAAGGTAAGGACCTCTACTATTCATCATCTTCTTGAGATGAAATCTGGAAAATCGGGTTATGAAGCTCATGTGAAGTTTCCAGAAATTCATTCCTATCTAGTTAGATTAACACATCAAGTAAACACACTTCAATTGTGAGGTGTTGTTAAAATTAAGAAAAAGATGAAAATATTGCTTAAGAACCCTAATTCACGGTCTTCATTATCAAGACCAGTTTTTTATGGGTTTGTTGAGTCCAAATGATCACTAGGGATGTATTAAGACACTCCTAAGTGGTTAATTTAAAAAAAAATGAATTTTTAGTGAAAATTTCCAAAAACGGGTTTTCAAGAAATTGGAATTGGAATCAGTGATTCCATGGCTTAAAACCTGATGTAAAGCAAGGGTTTTAGTCATGGAATGATAGTAAAATGATTAAGATAAGTATTAAGCACTTAATGGGTCAAAACAGAGGTCTGCAGCTCAAAAATCGGACTTAAAATGGAGTCTGCAGGTGTGGCACGAGTCGTGCCTTTTTAGCCTATGAAGTGCACGAGTCGTGCTCCACTGTAGAGCCAAGAAATAGCTATGTACTATTGGCACGAGTCGTGCTTCCCTAAGCACAAAAAGAGCACGAGTCGTGCTCTTGCTGGGCAGCACTTCTGTCCAATTTTGAGATTTGAACTTGATGCTAGACATGTCCATTTGGTCTATAACTCATACCATAGCCTTAAAATGGTATGAAACCATGTGGAAAATTATAAAATTCAGAATACGACCCCTCGGGGTACTGTAGTAGAATACGAGTACATTAAAGAGTATATAATTCATTGAAAGATGATTTCTAGTAGTCATATACTTGTTATGACTTGATGTTGTGTCATATGAGACCTTAGAACTGTAGAGTCAGTTGTAGCATATATTTATTAAATATATATGTGATATATGTGTAGGAGGTGCTTCAAATACTAGAGAGCACAGAAAGGAAAAAGGCGTATAAGAAGCATAGTGGTTTATATCTAAACCAAGGTGAGTATATGAGGATTTTATAGTACATAGCAATAGTACATAGCAAAGTTATGATTTTCAGATAATAAGATTTTCAGTTATTTAAAATGTTGACGTTTGGAAACAGTTTTGAAAGTAGCTCTTTATAGATATATGAGCTAAGTGTTTTAAACAGATTTTAAAGAAGTTTAGTTATAAATTTATTTTGAAAGAAGCTTCACAAGTGAGATAAAGATGTTGAAGCTAGTTTGAAAGTATTTTGATTATAAGTTAAAAGAGTTTATGAGTTTGAGTTTAAAATAAATTGTGTCCCACTTTGACCAATTCAAGAAGCAAAGTAAAGAAAGTAACGAGATAAGAAATAAGAGCCAGTTGAGTAAGAGCTAGTTGTCCGGACTAAGATCACCCACATAATCGGGGGATCAGAAGACACTACTGGGATGGTACCTCCCGTCGCGAAGTAGTTGTCTAGCTTAGTATACCCTTGTGCTTGAATTCGTTCTAAGTCACAAAGGGGAGACAGAATGAGCAAACCTAGCAGATGGATCTGTTCTGTCTCGCAAGGTGAGCTAGTAGAATGAATTAAAATAAATTAATTCATGAGTTTTAGTTTGGTCACAAGTAAAAGAGAAAGAAAGTATTTTTAAATAGAAAAAGTATTTTAAAAGGAAGAAAACTGTTTTAAATAAAGAAAGCAGTTTTAAGAAAAGAAGTAATTTTGTGAAAAATGATTATAAGTTTTAAAGATATACCAGAAAAGAGATTTGAGATATGTTATGAGAAATATGTTCTTGTAGTTTATTTGTTTATAAATCAAGTTTTGAGCAGAAAAGTTTTGGAAAAGTTTTGGGTCTAAAACCCATATTACTCACGAGACTTTATGTCTCACGTACTACTTGTTTTTAAATGCTATGTACTTAGGTGAGTGGAGCAGGAGCTAGGTTACTTATTGTGACTTGAAGCTGGGACTACGTAAATTACAGATAAGTTTAAATTATGGTTTCTGTATTGAGTCTGTAATACCCTTTCAGAATAAAGTTTATAAAAAAAAATTTTAGGTGACTTTTCATGGTCACGTTTTGTAAAATGTTTTGTAGTATAAACTATATTAAATTATGGTTTGAGAAAGGGGTGTTACATTCTTGATGACTAAATTTGACTTGTTTAGAGATCTGGTTGATATACATGCTCTGAAGTAGTTCGTTGTCTATATACATATTTGTTTCAATATGCTTTGTTGGTTGATTGACGCATTTGATGTGGATTTTGTTAATTTTTTTGGTGATGAATGTGGAGTTTGTTAATTAGTGCCTCCTAAACATTTGTGCGCTTTCATTTCTACTTCTTTCTTGCCATGAAGTTCCTTAGCACCCAATAAATTAAAGGTTTCAATAACTTTTTTTTGTTATATTGGAGATATCTGGGTGCGGGCAAACATCTCGCTTTTATCATGTGCGAGGCTACTTGGTTGCAACTTCCTCATCCTCGTGCCAAAGTCTCACTTTAAGGCTGACAAGATAAAACCCCTTTGTTGGTCATTTTAGTTTAAGCAACTTGTTTTCTTTATATGCTTAGACATCCATGTTTTTTCTAACTTATTTATTCAAATGAATTACCAATGGCCATTGCCCTAGCGGCGCCCCGTGTTTGAAAATGTGTCTCCCCCTAAAGGGTTGGGGGTTTAAGTGATGTGGTGGGCAAATTTATAGTTTAGGAGTAAGATTGAGAGGGCGTATGCATTATTTATTCCAATAAATTGCCCAAAATACATCTGTTACTTCATTTTCTTTGCATTGTAAACATTTTTAATCACTAATCGATCTCTAAATGGTCTCCTCTTTATTTTTCTTGATTTGAAGTTTACACGTGAATCTTCGTGAGCCTAACTATTATGTTTTACTACTTTACATTCTCATTTTCTACAATTTACTTAATCTTAAGTGTTATTCCACATTATTGATTCTTTCACAGATTTTGGATTATTTGTTATTTTGCATGGTTAACCTACTTTTATCAATATTGATGAACATTGTTATTTGGTTAAACGTGTTTATTGTTCACTGGCTCGTTCATTTTTGCCAACATCTTTATAAGAAAGACAAATTACGGAAAAAAAACTATATTTTAGCATTTTTTCTGGTTTAACCATCAAATTTCATTTGTTCTAATAAAACCACCAATTTTAGAAAAGATTTCAACACGACCATTATGACCTAAAGAAGCCAATAACAATAGCTTCGATGAAACTTTTTTACCAAAAAATGATGGTTTTTTCAAATATTAAAAATTGGTGGTTACACCGAATTTTTGACAAAATATAGTGTTTTTTTTTCGTAATTTGTCATTGATAATATTTTACAATTTAATTTATGTAATTACGAAAAAAACATTATATTTCATCAATTTTTCTGCTTTAACCATCAATTTTTCAATTGTTTTAATAAAACACCAATTTTTAAAAATGTTTTAGCCCAACCATTATGACAGGAAGAACCGATAATAATGAATTTTACTAAATTTTTTACCAAAAATTGATAGTTTTTTCTCAAATCTTTTAAAACTTTTATAAATAGGATAATACCTTTTTTATAGCTATAATAGTACATAAAAATATATTGTTTTTGCGTGTATCCTACATTTAATGAGTAAAGATTATTTTATAAAACATTAGCTATTCCGTGTTATATAGGCGAAGGAGTGGAAGGGGTACACTTGTCAGATAACATAATTCAGCCTGGGAGCAATAAATCTGCACCTGGAGTTAGTATTTTCCGATTCGGAAGGTTGTCAAAGACTCGGCGCCCTATAATTGAGAATATTCCTGCATTCGTTGGTCTCTGAAGAATTCCGAGACCGGCATCAACTTTGCAGGTTTCCTGTCCTTTGAAGTTTTTGCCGCCGGGGTTCTTCGTCTCTCAGGTAATTAATCATCTCATTCAATTTCCGGCTGTTTTTGTTGTTTGGTTTGCCGTCGTTTGATACGATTGCAATCGATAGTATTTTTAATCCGTTTAGGGTTTCTTGGGTTATATATCTGTCTGATTGAAGGTTTCAATCTGAAAATTAAACGAAACGCTGGATTGAAAACCTACATTGCAGACAAAACCGTTCCGTTTTACGTAACTCGAACGATGAAAATGAGATTAACCATCTCGGTTTTGTACCGTACAACACGGTTAAAGCGCAACATGATGGAATCACGTTCGTCACGCCTGACTACAGCTATTGCCTTCCTTCTAATTTTCCCCTTCCTCGCTCCTACCTTTTGGATTGGTGCAGTTGTGGCTTTTATGTTCAAAACTTTGCTTCACCCGTCAAACATCAATATTTGAATTTTGAATATTCTTTTAGCTTCAAAATTAAGGAAAGAATGCATCCTTGAGTCACAAATCCATTTCCGTCAAACATTTTCAAAACTTTTTTGATCGGTGATTTGCATCGCTACAAGATAATTCAGAAAACCAAAAAAGATGATTTCCGTTAAAAATAACTTCGGAATAATATTCTTTTTGAAGATTCTTTTGGGAAAGGGCTATGTTTATAAATTAAACATATATTACGTATTATTGCTAGATATGGGCGGTGGGCCAATAATCAAATCGTATAAATTCTACTTTACACCCTCATGTTTGAGATAAATGCAATTATCACATATTGCGTTACAAAATGGTCAACCCTGCATGTTTCAGGGTGTTAACTGTTAAATAGACTTCCACCATCATTGGCCCATACCTTCCCCACTATGTCCGGTATCTTCTTCTGTGATTCTTTTATGCTTCTCAAATCGACCATTTTCATGGCTCTAATATGTTCTTCGTACGTAAGCACATAGGTTCCGCATCAAGCATATACTTATGCCCTAACTTTCTTATATAAAACAGCCGCATTAAATTCTTTCCACATAAGTTGGCGTTTCTTGGAATTAACGATGCGTCAATCTAATGCTTCTCAAAAACATTTGTTGTAGATAGGAAGAAGCTTCATTTGGCTTGGCTGACTGCATATCTAAAAAGACTTCGCGTGGGCTGTCAATAGGCACGTTTATTGGCAGCCCAAAGAGCGACTTCAACCAAGACCCACAACAGGTACCAAGTTAATTATATCAACAAACACGTTTTTATTAATTGACTTTCTACGCGTTGTTCATATTAATTAATTAATCCCACTTTCTGGATTTCGTGTCTTTGTCTTCTTTATGTACTTACAATCGCTTATATATATATATATGCATCAGAGATTGTACATCGCCGATTCCAAGATTATGGGTTCGATGTCTGGTTTATTTCAAAGACCGGTTGTTGCAGCATCTGCTGTTGCATTAGCTTCTGTTTCTACTGATCTTCGTGACAAATTATGGACATCAAAACCGGATTCATCTCTTTCATCACAACAATCAAGCAACTGTATATCAGATTCGATTAGTGAAATAAAATGGGCACAAATATCAAATATCAGTGTTTCAAAGCTATATAACTCGTCTTCTTCAACAAAGAGGCTGATACCTGTTCAAATATGCAACAATTGTGGTTCAAACAAGATAGATTCTGATTCTACCTCTTTTTCTGCTTTACTCGACGTGTATAGATCAGCTGAGTTGGCAAAAGCTCACAGGTCAATCGATTATGCTCCTGGTGTACCTAACACAACATCTAATGACTTGATTTACAGATGGCATTTACCACAGGCTAATGCCATTGATTTATCAGAAAACTCTAAAATGGTAGTGGTTTTACTCGGATGGTTAGGTGCTAAACAGAAACATCTTAAGAAATATGCTGATTGGTATACCTCAAAAGGGTTTCATGTGATTACTTTTACATTTCCCATGTCTGAGATTTTAAGTTATCAAGTTGGAGGGAAAGCCGAACAGCATGTCGAGTCACTTGTTAACCATCTTTCTGATTGGTTGGAAGAAGAGTACGGAAAGAATATGGTTTTTCACACATTTAGCAACACCGGATGGCTAATGTAAGCATGCCCTTTTCATCTCTTATTAATTCTTTTTGTATTTTGATTCTTATAAAAACTGTGATTGTTTTTATATCAGATATGGAGCTATTTTGGAAAAGTTTCAGACGCAAGATAATGCACTAATGGGAAGGATAAAGGGGTGTATTGTGGATTCTGCACCTGTTGCAGCCCCGGACCCACAGGTTTGGGCTTCGGGATTCTCTGCTGCTTTTTTGAAGAAGAATAGTTTTGCAGCAAAAGGACATATAAATGGAGACGATGTCCCTGTGAAACCAGCAATGCGTGAATCGGCTCTGTTGGTGGTTCTTGAGAAGTTTTTTGGCGTGGTTTTAAATCTACCAGCAGTTAACCAGTAAGTTGATTGAAAATTTATGATCATGTTTGGTTGCCTTGTAAGAATATGATGAATTTTCAGTTTTATAGTATTATATGTAAATACAAAGTATACTTTTAACTTTATTCTATATGCAAATATTAGTGACAAATCTTTTTGATTAAATTACAGTTTTATTTTTTATAAAGTAACTAAAAAGAATATTTCTTTTATAATAACTTAAATGAGCTTCTGATATCTTTACGTTCTTTATATTTGTAATTAAAAGTTCATTAATGATACTTAAAATAATATACAGAATAAAGTTAGAATTATACAATTCTGTTTATATATAATATAAAAAACATATGAAAATTCATTCTGTTCCAGAGGTAAACCAAACATGATTGTATAATATAAAAACATATGAAAATTCATTCGTTCCAGGTAATGAATGAGTTATTTCATTCCATTATCATTTTTGGTGGGTCGTAGGAATGGAATGAATTTTCATCAAATTTTATTTATATTTTATATAAATACAATGTATAGTTTAGCTCTATCTTATACAATCTCATAATAATAAACTTATATTACAAAAGTTTAAAGTTAAAACATAATAAAAGCTCACTAAAATCCATATAAGATATAATAAGATTTATTGTTAATATTCTTTTTTTAAAATAAATAAAGTTGTAAGCAAACAGTAAACCAAAATCATGAAATTATTCAAAAAACATTTTTGTCATTAAAACTTACATAAATAAGATATATATTGTAGTTTTTCATTCAATTCCATGGTGGAGTAGAAACAAAACACCCCGTAGCTAAGAAATGAAAATCAACAAAATGAAAGTAATCACATCCCTTCAGGAATAGTCCATTCCATTCCTTCTTGGATTCCACCGTATCAAACACTACACAAGTATTACTCGTGTCCATTCTGTTGATGAATATAATAAAAATAAAAATGGTTGGTTTTCAGGAGGCTTTCGAATGTGCTACTACAGCTGAAATCCGGGCAACCAAGCTGCCCGCAGCTGTACATTTACAGCAGTGCGGACAGAGTCATTCCTGCAGGATCAGTGGAGTCTTTTATAGAGGCACAACAGAGAGCAGGGCGCGTGGTCAGGTCATGCAACTTTAAATCAACACCACATGTTGACCATTTTAGGAATGAACCAGAGTTGTATGCTTCTCAACTCTCACAGTTTCTCAAAGACTATGTGCTTACTTCTTGCGGACATGAGTAAAAAGTTGATGACACTTTGACCGCGACCTTGATTCTTTTTCCTATTCTTTGACATGATCATCTGATTTATTTTATAAAGTGGAATATACACGAGGGACAATAAGTGTTAGGCTTTTTAACACTTACCCTTGAGCCAGATTCTAACTGTAATTCGATTGTTACTGAATATAAAATTACTACACGGGTCTGATAAATGCTAACTCTAATTCACATCCTTACACATCACAATAGGTACGTCATTAAAACCATGTGTTGTGAAAAAATTATCATTAAAACCATGCCCACTTTGTTACGTTAATCAAATAATGAACGATGTCGAATCCGATGTACAAACAATCCTACATGAAGATGGATGAAAACAATAGATGCTGGAGTAACTTGTCTAAGATATGTTAAACCGACTTAAAAAAATAGTTTTGTTTCATGTACGATGTAAAGTTTAAACACAAAACAACCAATTGCACCTGCCAAAGGTAGGAGCGAGGAAAGGGGTAAATTAGAGAGAAGACGGCCATAGATAGACTGTTTTTTAAACGGTAAAAAGTAAAAAGTAAAAAGTCTTCTATTGACTTTCAAGTTTTGTAAAAACGCGCGGAAGGTTTGAAGCGCATTGTAGATTTTGGATCCACCGTTTTCTTGGTTGAATTTGAGATTAAAATCTGCACATAGACATATAATTATCACAAAGAAATCCTAAGTGGGTTAAAAGTTCGATTGCGTCAAAGGATTCCAAATAAAACCACAAGAACTAAAAAGAATATGTCGCACACTAAGGGGGTGTTGGTTTTCTTCAAAAAGTCTTTTTCTTCCAAAACGTCCGCGGGTATGTAGACGTTTATCAAAAAGACTGCTTGTTTTCTTGAAGACAAAATACCTAAAAAAGTTTTTTTCATGTATTTTCCCAAAAGACATAATTTTTATCTTTTTGCTTTTTTTTGGAACTTCAGTTCGTAACTTTCTTCTAGCTCCCCCGTCCCTCCCTCTTTCTCTCAACACCTGACTACCGAGAAGAAAATCATAGCCTCTGTCTTCATTACTCCACAAACAATTTTTTATGAATAACGAAAACATGGAAAAAGACTTTTGGTCAACATATTCTTCCGCAGACATAAAAAAAGACTATATTTTACCTCTTAAAAAACAAGCACCACCAAAGAAACGAAGAACTCTATTGACACAAACTTTATGCCCATAAATCATTTCTTATTTTTGCGCTAAATCATTTCCATATCGTGGTGGAAGATATGGTTGTGATTACAAACAAACAGTTGGCCAGTTTTTGTACTTCATTCCTAGTGATCATTTCTTACTTTTACACTTTCCCTGTTTGAGCTAAAACTTTTTTTAACCAATTAAAACCAAATATTTCCTATTTTTGTTATTTAGCTGGAACTCCAGGTTTCAAGGTTACCATCCTTTAACCCTTGGTGACGTGGTCTCATTTAATGACTTAGAGTCATACTTGGCACCACAATTGATCTCTTTTATCCAAACCGTAAACTCTTCTTTCTATTTATTATTCTTTGCACTCTTCATTTTTCCTTGTAATGACACCATCCTCAAACACACATAAAAAACAAAAGGATAGTAAAGAATGATGGAACGAAGTTGCCATAGTGTGGGGTTGAAGCTCATCTATTTACCGTATAAACTCCAATTCCCAGGTAGACGATTTTTTGGGTGCCAAATTTCAAGATTGGGGTTCTTAGCAAGGCTTTTATCCAAATTTCATCACAAGTGTATAAGTGTTGCTTATTTGATAGAATAGAAAGAAAGATTGAAAATATTCTAAGTAGACTGATGACAGACTTAATATTTAAATCTACAATGATCTGATCTGAAATTGCACTATGGTATGAAGGTTATAGAGGTTGAAGTACATCTCATGTAGTTCAAAATCAAATAATTGATCTTGAAGTTTAAGGAAAAGAAAATTACTTGCTTGATGTGTGAGAAAAAGGTGGAAGTATGAAGGACAAAAGTTGATGTATGAAGACCAAAGTAGGAATATTGAATCATAGAAGTTGAAGTATGAAGAATTAAAGTTGTCTAGTGTAGTGCATCTTGGGGTTGTGGTAGTTTTTCTAGTTGTTCTTTTGAGATTGGTTATCTTTGGATTTTTTGTTAGTTAATATCAACTCGGTATCGAGGTATTTCGTATACATGAATTTCCTTGATTACTCGATGTTTGGTTTAGATTCAGGATCAATCATTTGATTCCTGTCGTTTTTCGATTCATAGTTTGATAGTCTTAGTTTGAAAGTGTAAAGCCCCAAATTCCAACTTTAAATTTTTCTTTAAAAATATAAGTAAAACGCAAATAGCCTTATTAGAATGTTAAATCGATGTTCATCAAAACATTTTATCAGAGTATATTCGTCCTATAATTGTAAAAATATCATTTAATAATATAATTGCAAATCATAAATGTGCGATGCACCGCCGTCACGCCGAGCTCACCCATTTATCAACTGAAGTACGTGAAAATGTTTTAAAATTAACGGGTAAGCACAAAGTTTAGTGAGTTCCACAAGTTACCATACATGCCCACACATTAAACAACGCGTCCTCGAGAACGACCCGACCCTACCCGCCATACAACAGCTATGGGCGTCCATCATACAACAGCTATGGACACGGGGCGGTTCTACCTATCATACAATAGCTATGGATTCCTAGTTTTGGCCCAACCCATCATACAACAACTATGGGACAAGACGATAGTCCAACTCGTCATACAACAGCTACGAGTGAACACACATCGGTACTGAGCCCAACAACAGATAACCACAATTATAGAACAAATCAGATAACTGTAAATATCACACAAGATGCCTAACATGCAACATCATATAGTAAGGTGAGGACACTCACCTGAATCACAACCGTCCGGATAATCGTTAATATCCCAAACTTGGCTCGCCCGATCACCTAAATCCCATACACACAACATATTAGCCACAAACCTTACCCATATCGATTCAGCTAAAGGTGCGACCTAACAATGGTCACAATTCAACCATTCAACGTCAACTCCTGGTCCACAGTCGATATCAGAGGAGACTGCTGTGACATCCGCCTAAAATGGATTCGGGTCAACCCAACCCAATTGGGAAATTTAATAAACCCTACTCAAGATTTACTTGACGCTAATAGGATCAAAACCTATACAATACGATATAAATTGACATTAATAGCAAAATAGCATAGTATAACGTTATAACTATAATCAAATTAAATTATGATACCATATTAAAATCAAATCAAAGTATGATACTCTAATTAAATTAAAAGAGTCAAACTTGAATACTATAATTAAACTTCAAATCAAAGTAGATTGTTATAATCAAATAATAACCTATTTTTTTATAAAACTCTATTTTTATAAACTCTACATTAAATTTTATAAAATTCTTATATTAATTAGTGTATTACATAGAGATGTTTGTACTAGTGAGAAATTATGAAGACCACCTAAAGTCAAAAGTTATTCCCATGGTCTCCCACTCACACCTTTCATCATCTTTCCTTTCATTTTTCTCCCCACACATTATTCTCATCACCACTCAAACCCTCTCTATCCTTTTTCTTCCTCTCAATCTCGAAATTCATCTAAGAAATATCAATTTTCCAGCCAAGAACAAGCTCTCATACTCAAATATTCATCCCTATTGAAGCATTCATCAATGTATGTTGTTAAAAGTTCCAAATTCATACATGAAACAAATTAAATCCACCAAAATATCTAAAACTCATTTTATGCATAAACCTGATTTTTCTAAAGATCCCATCAATAAAATAAGAAGTTCTGGAAATTTTTAGAAAATAACTTATTTTTATTGAATTACTATAATTATTGCACTAAAATAAGGCAATAATTCACATAAAATACTTTTTGCAGTCAATAAATTCTGGGAATATTTTGGAACAACCCTTATATTGAGTAAAGTGGATTTATAAAGTTTCATGCATTTATATTACTCTTTGATGCTTATTTTGTATTTTATTTTGTTGTAGATAAATAAATGGCAAAATATAGTTATGTATATTAAAAACTAGATTTTGTATTTTTCGCACCTTATTCACATATTAAAGACTTCATGACTAAATTTACAGATTTTTGTAAGAATGTTTTCTTATTTTTCCTGATTTAATGTTTATTTAATAGTTTAAATTGATAATAAATAGCTACACATGTCCAAAAATTATAACACATTATCCGAATATCATATATAACTTGGTAATCATAAATAAAAAGTCTAATTAATTTCTCTTAATATTTTCCTAATATTTATGATTTTATTGATTAGTTAATAATGAAAAACATAAGAAATACTTCCCTTAGTCCAAAATATCCAAAATATTTACAGTAGGCTCAATATAATGTTAGAAAACTATGGTTAATTTTCCAGAATTTTTAGGGATCATTTATTATTTTTCCCGAATTTTGTTGTTGTTTAATCATTAAAATACTAAATAAATACTAAAGCAGTTAAGAAAAATATGAAAATTTTACAGTAATTATTATTTTATGAAATAATTATTTTCTGATAATTTCAGAATGTTTCATTACTTTTTAGTATTTAAAACCATTTTCCTAAATATCTAAGCATGTAAAAAAAGCATTTTAATGATTATTTCATATAAATAATTGTTTATAATATATAAAATCTGTAAATACTTATAATTTGACTAGTTATTATTTTAATAAGAAATTATTAAAATATTTCCTAAAGTGAAAATATAAATTAATTAAGCAAAGTAAGTAATTCAATTTAAAATTCATTTAACATATAAATACATTAATATTCAAAACAAAATTTGGATCATTGTTAATTCATCTAATATAATAATATGTGTCTAAATTATTTTTATTAATACTATATTCCCATTTATCGATTCCTAAACCAAAACTATTAATTATAATAGGTTCCACGTCGTTTTGACCCGAGCCGTCTATCGTACAACACGCGCATTCCTTATTGGACTAATGTGAGTAATCTACCCCATATTTTATAATTTTAAATACTTTTGGGGTGTATCATGTGGTTTTAATATATTCCAACTTCAATTTATTATTTTTTCACCATTGAGACATTGTTGGGACATTTATATGTGAATCATTATTTGTATAATTGTTGTTTGTTTACGCTACATGTACTTGTAGTGCATTACCATTTTTAGTCTAATCTCCATGACTATGCCCGTATTCTTGAGGTACGTTATGGACAATAATAGCGCTATTGGGTTGACCACCCCGCCTTGGGACGCTAAGGTGATTGATTGCACGTGGTTGAGTGTGTATGATGATTAGATGCTCCATCCTATATATATACTTATATGTATATATAGGGTGAGGACTTATTGTTGTTGTTATCATTTGTTAATCAATTTTTGATTTATAAATTGTTATCTCAATAACACTTGTTTGCCAACTTCAAAAGAAAACAAATTTCAAATTATTCAAACTCACAATTTTCTTTAATAAAACTAGATTACTCACCAACTCTCGTAGTTGACCTGTTTTTACCCATGATGCAGATTTGAAGAATGAAGTTGATGAAAAGTAGGGTGTACCTTAGAAACCCACAAGACTATTTAAATTTGATGTAATAAATGTTGTTATATTTGGATTTGTATTTGTATGTTGCGGATCTTGTTTGCATACTTAGTACTTAATTGAATCTAATCATATTATAACATAGTTGTCATGAGACTTTGAACAATATATCACGCCTTGATCGATTCCGCCAAGGATCGGGGTGTGACAACTGCGGCGCGGGCCTCTCCCCTTCGTTTCGCGAAGGTCGCCATGCATCTACGGGGTTCGCCCGAATCCGCGTCGCTGATTAGCCTAGTCCGCGGCACGGACTGATATCCATCCTAAACCTTTGTTAAGCCCTTTACTGGTTCAGCCATCGGTTAAGGTTCGTCCCAAACCCTTCCTGGGATCAGAAACTACCCTAAGGTCTCATTCTCATGGACATGCAAGTCTATGCATGTCCATGGTCCCAAAACCCTAATCTTTACAAAGCTACTACAATCTTAAAACTAGTAATATCTGAATCAGGGACAACAATGGCTAAATCACGACCTAAAGACATCAGGAAGGTGTCTAAGGTGGATCTTTGGGGCCTGGAGTCCTTCCTTCCCCAATCCTTCATCAAACAAGCCATTTAAATCCACAACTAAGGCATGACACCATAAAACGAGATCAAACAGAAAATCAGAAAGGTAAATCTCATTACCTTGCCTCTGGAACGAAGGGATGCACACTACAAGTTGCAAGCCTTCCTACCCGACAATATCTCCTTCTCTAACCTTCTAATCTTCAAAGACCTTCAATGATTCAACATAAGAGAGTCACTGCAGAAGTTAGTCGTCTCTACCCCAGAAAACCTCCTAAAACATGAACCTTAGGGCTGGGACCCTTTATATAGGTGCTTAAATCTGAAATAGGGTTTTTCTCTTCTGCGGCGCACCGCGTCGCGGTCCTATAGAATACGCGACGCGCACTCTCCAGCCACCCCCATATCCCGCTCCTTCCCATATCGCACCGCGGACGCCTATGGGCCACACCGCGATGGAAACGGGTCTTATAGAAAGATTGTTTGGATTGTTTTGGTTTGATTTTTATAAAGAAAGTTATTTTCGGTTTCGTGTTGTTCTCGATCTGCCATCAGATCTGAGTTTGATTTATTTTGTAATAGATATTTGGGTTTCGGTTTGTTTCCACATGTTAGTAGTTTGCCGACTATACAGTGACACTATAGCTAGGTTTTCTTTCGACACAAAGTGTCAACCACGAACTTTACGATTCGACATTTGCTTACCGCTAGTAGTGGAACGTAAGGTTTTTATCTTTGACTTTGACCGCATCAATAACTGCGACGTGTCACTTTCACTATTTTGTATTATAAGTTATAACAGATTCTTGATAGTGATAGTCGGACGGGTTCAACTGGTTCAAGGTCTTGGAAAATTGTTTTTTTATTAAAGTTATAATAGGAAAAATAAATAAAAGTGTGATGCTATATTAAACAAATAAATGAAAAACATTTATGTTATTTGTGTTAAATTCAAGAACTAACAACATACTTTTATCTACAAATGATGATTTATAGCATCCTATTTTAATTCCTTCATAGTACTTTGAAAAATCTAGAAATAGCAACGCACTTTTGTTAAAAAAAAATTTATTATAACACCTTACTTTAATTGGTTCATGTAACAACATCGTATATCAGAAAAGTTATTGCTTAGACTTCAGTTGCAACGCACAACTTAAAACCCTTGTTTTCATACATTCCTTATGTTTTATATGCATGCATGTATATATATTATTCAAGTGAGATTTGATTATGATATGACATGACATGACATGACATGACAGAGACTTATGATAAAATGAGAACATGTCAACTGCTGCAATGACCAATCTATTCTCAGGTAACGACTGTGAATACAAAATCGCTCAAGATTATTACAATAACTCATAACTTCTCATGTTTTTGCGAATTTTAAAAGTTCTTTAATATTTTCCATGTCATTTTGCTGCAATGATTGCAATGTAAAATCTCTTAATATTCTCCTACCAGAACTTGTAACTTTTTTTGTTATAAAATACGATTTTTTTTAATTTCTTGTCGGGCCACTTTTCGCAATGACAGGCATTGTTAAATGTCAAGATTCTCATGCAATGACATGCCACTTTCTCCATTTTTATGAAATGAGAAATTTTTTTTTTGGCAAAATTTGAAGTTTTGTGAATTTTTTCTGGGTCAACGATGCTTTGATGACTCGTCAGTTCTCTTACAATTATTGACAATGGAAAATCTGACAATATGCAACGACCAGTTACTTTTGAACCTTTTGCGAAACCTTTTTACAAAATGACCAACTTTTTGTTTTGCGAAATTCATAAGTTTTTGCAAATTTTTTGTGGGTATATATTAGGGAAAATGCCACAGTAACTCTACATGGTTTTTGTTTTGAATCAATTTGGTCCCTGTGTTTTTTTTTTGCTCTTTAAGGACTCATGGTTTGGAAAAACATGTTTACTTAGTCACTCGGTAGTGAGTGACCCGGTAAGGCGGTTAAATGGCAAGAAAGCTACAAAAACACATGCTATGCAATTATGCTATTGCTAGGCATGCGGCTAAACAATTAAAACAGATGCTATGCAATTATGCAGTGGCTAATGGGTATCAACCGTGTTACAAGAAAAATGATAGTAGAAGGCTATTGTTTGATGTTGTGATGGAGAATGCACCTTTAGGCTGTGGGTTCATGGATGAGCGATGAGAAATCTTTTCAAATTAAGTCCTTAAAAGATGTGCATAGTTGTGCTAGAAAGTTCAAACTAGGTTCCATAGTCAACTATACGTGGATAGGGAGTCATTACACTAAAGAATTTTTGGAAAATCAGAAAAAGAGTGTTAGAATGCTTAGGGAGGAGGTGAAAAATAAATTCGGTATTGAGGTAAGTATGAGTCAATGTAGGATAGCAAAGCACATGCACTTACGCTTATTGATGGTACACTAGTTGAACACTTTGCCAAACTATGGTCATACGGAGAAGAGATCAGAAGATCCAACCCAGGTTCCATCGTGAAAATAAGTGTGAACCCAATGCCGGGTGGGAAAAGTTACTTTATTAAGATCTATGTTTGTTTCCAAGCTTTAAAGAAAGGGTGGTCAGAAGGGTGATAAACTTGGATGGATGTTTTCTAAAGGGGATTTGTAGTGGGGAGTTGCTAAGTGTAGTTGGTGGGGATACTAACAACCAACTCTTCTCAATTGCTTGGGCAGTGGTGTGTGTGGAGAACAAGAAAAATTGGAAGTGGTTTTTAGAGTTACTAAAAGATGACTTAGAACTTGACATATATTATAATTTGACATTAATGGCTGATTAACACAAGGTATGTAATCTTTATCTTAACCTTACACTTTCAACTTTTTTTTTAACTTTTTACATATGGTTATATTTGTAGGGCCTCTTGGAGGCAGTGAAGGAGGTGTTACCTACTGCAGAAGCAGCAGAACATAGTGTTGGGAGTTGAAATATGAAATTAGATGAACTAATATAGATATGCAATCAATAGCACAATCAATCACACGATTAGAATGAAACAAAGCTAATTGAACAGAGTAATATGAATAACATGTGCCGAATGATTAGATTAAAACTTAGTTTTACAATGGGGTTTTCTATCTTGGAGATATACAATTCTCGTAAGTTAATCTCGTAATCTCACACTCGACACGGTATGGTATCACTGATATTTATACTGAATCAGTGATACCAATAGTACATCTTTTACAGAGAATATCCTATCAGTGTACTAGCCAATAGGATAGAAGATTCATGCAACACGTATTGTACTATACGCGTGCACACAAAAGACAAGATGACAGACTGTAAGGTCTTCGGATCCTCTATGCATTGCACTTCGGAGTCTTTAGACTTCGGTGTCTTCTCTTGTTTATTCACTTCGGGGTTTTCTTCATGGGTTGGACTTCGGATAAGTCAACACTTCATCACAAAATTTCTCAACAATCTCCCCCTTTGTGTGAAGTGTAACTGAAGTCTATACTTGAAAGTTTCTTTTGTAAGCTCGCTTCAGGGTCTTTCTCACAGCAAGATACCAGTTCATATGGTCTATGAACTTCTTCTTCTTCTCAGTTGAATTTTCATGACAGGCGTTCACGTGAGAAATCATTCCTGAGATGAAGGAGGAGGGATGGAGGCCTATGTAGTCAATTTCAAAGAACTTGATTGTGACTTCGGTTTCATTTCGAAGTCCTTTGAAAACTACGCCATAAGGTTCGTCTAAGATCTCTCCATTTTTGAATCTAGCAATGTTCCGAACTACGACAGGAGGAGTATTCAAGGGTTGTCTGTAGTAGGAACATAGCTCCAGGTCATGCTTTGCAAATCGGAGAAGAAAATTGTTGAGGAATCCCAAAAGGTGATTTTTGATAGCAATGGTAGACATTTCAGCATGAGCAGGACCCCCGGTTCACAGAAGATCAAGAATCTGGATGAAGTCCATAGGATTCATGATGGGGAAGTCTGCTATTGAAAACCTGGATTCAACATCGTCTGCCCCCCTAAGCACAAGAAATTCATAATTTCTGAAGCCTAAGTATTTTTCAGCTTCTTTTATTGAGATGATTTTCTTGATCTTGTTTAGGCTCCAAACATAGCTTTGCCTTTGAATGTATTTGGCATGAAAGTTTATTTTATTCGTCCAAAAACTTGCTTTCTGATCCTCTGGCACCGAAGTGACGAATTGAAGGAAAGCAAAAGTCTTCGGATTGAATGGAATGTCAAGCTGGATGTCTTCGGAGTCAACAATTGCAAAACTCCGAAGAGGAAGTCTATTAAGTACATTAGGATTTTGAAATCCAAACAGCTTGATTGTCTCAACTGTCCACTCACCATTATTTCGAGCAAATTCATTAATTTTGATCATTAAATCGTAGTCTGCTCTTCTGGCCTTGTAGATCTCTTCCATGTGTGGAGCAATGATGTTCTCTAGTGATCGGTCTGTTGAACTTCCAGCACCAGCCGATCCACTAGCACCCATGCCAGTGGTTGTGATAGTTGAGGTTGTAGGACCTGCAGTAGCTGCAGGGATCTGTCTAGGCACGCCCTGTGGCCTAGACAATCTGTCAGAGAAATTTATCAGAGGCTGAAGTGCAACTCTCAATTTTGTAATCAAATCTTGTGTGAGAGCTGCATTTGTTCGTTTCAGTTCCTCTGTAAATTTGGTGACATCCGAAGTGGTTTGGGCGGCAGTGAGCTCTTCAATTTTTGCTCTGGCCTCATCAAGCTGTTTTTCAAGCTTGGTACTTTGCTGGATTTCACTCCGAAGTCCTTGCAAGGTTTTCATGACTTCGGAGTTTGTTTTATCGGTTTTATCAATGAAAGCATCAACCTTCTTGTTGATGGAGGTGACAGCGGATTCCAGCTTCTTTTCGAAGGAAGATTGGATCTTATCTTGATTATCCAAGAGCTTCTTCTCAAGACTATCTACAGACTCCTTTATTCCTTTGGATAGAGTGAACTCCAAGGACTCTATCTCTTCAGAGATATCACCAATGGTCGGCTTTATGGGGTCAAATCCTGTTTGAGCTTGAATAAGCATGTCAAGCTTGGAGTTGAGGACTTTGTACTGTTTCATTAGTACAAAGCCTTCATCTGGCAGATCTTCTTCTGATGCTCCTTCAACACTCAAGGGAGCCATGTGAAAAGCTTCGAAGATTGCTGCCGAAGTGGGGTTTTGTCTTGGTGATGATATGGGTAAATCAAACTCAGGCAAAGAGAAGTCGATACCAGTGACAGGTATTTCGGAGGATGGGGGAGCAGTTGTTAGTGGTGTTGAAAGAGGAATTATATGTGGAGGTGTTTCAGGTCTGGTTGATTTTGGTGGTGAAGGAGGGACAGTTGTTTGTGGTGGTGTAGGTGGTTTAGTTGTTTTTGGTGGTGAAGGAGGGACAGTTGTTTGTGGTTGTGATGTAGGAGAAGGAGGTTGATCAGCAAGTATTTCTTCTTCTTGTTCTTCTTCATGGACTGTGGATGGAGTCCTTTCTGAGTCCGAAGACTCATCCACAACCATGATCTTTCTTTGCCTCTTAGGCTGTTTCCTCTTCGGTGTGGTTTTAACCGAAGTTTTTCTTTTCTTCTCTTCCTTTCTAGGACCACTGGGTCCACCAGCTATTTTCCTCTTCCCTTTTTATTTAGGGATTTCTTTCACAGATGTCTCCTTGCTTAGATCACGAGTGGGATAAGGAATCACCAAGGTGTTGCGGTAAGAGCTTACTTCAATACATTCCATGGGAACCTTGGAGAGCATGGCAATAGGTATTTGTGCACAGTAGGCTGCTGGTTCATTATCCAAAGGCGATATAGTGATTGGAGTATACCTCATTTCGGGTAGAGAGACGTCTGCCACATATCCAGTCTTTTGATAATGGGCATGAACAACAATTGCCCAGAACCTCGCATTTGAAATTTCAGTCCCTTTCAGACTATGATTGATGTGTAAACAGAAGTCAGCCCACAGAATAGAGGCGTAATCGACTTTGACATCATAGTAGATTCCGAAGAGCATGCTCTGAAACGCCACACTTGCAGAATCTAATCCTGAAGTTCTTCCAGACAGACATCTGAGGAAGATACTAAAGAAGTATCTCCACAGATCTGGCAATTGGTTCTTCTTAAATAAGCTGATCTTTTCGAGTTGGGGAAAGTACCCCATTTCATTGAACATATCGACGAGTTACTCAGCAGAAGGAGTCACAATCTCCTTAGGATCGTAGATGGGAAGATGAAGAGCCTCAGCAAATTTCTCCTTGGTCAGTTGCACTTTCTTAGTTTTTCCCTTTATATCTATGGTTTCGAAGAATACGGCTTTTACGTGATTGTTCGAATCGAACAGGGCATTCGAGGTGTAATGTGCCCTGTGAACAAGTGTTGCTGGAATCGATGGTGTGCAGGTTAGGGCGTAGCCAAGAATCGATCTCTTCAAGCATTCAACAAGAGCATCGATGGGCTTTGGGTAGAGTTGAAGGTTGGTGCGTAGTACTAGATTTGCTGACTGGCTTTTGAGAACAGGTACTGAAATAGCTTCAGTGGTTTGAGAAGATCCTTCAGCGGCCATTGTTGGAGATTTGATGAAGAAGATGAAGTATGTTGTGTTTGCTGAGAGAATTGGAATGTAAGGTTTGCGTAAAGAGTGCGATGGAAGAGATGGAAAGTTTATATATTATTCGTGGTCCCAAGGCCATTTAATGCACGTTTAAGATGGTCCAGTAGTAGGTGGACACCTCATCACCTGCTCGTCCCACTTTCTCTGCAAAAGGAGAAATATACGGCTGTCAGTTACAATGATTCAAAATTTGAACCGTTAACTTTTTGAGACGTCATTATGAATAATGTTTTCATTTAATTTTTATTGACAGCTGTATGTAAACAGTTAAAAACTCAGGGAATGTTTGTCTCTGTTATTTATCATAAATGTGAAAATCATTTGAACATTTAATTGACTTCGTAGTTATGAAAAATTATGACCGTTGAGATTGTGCTTCGGAGCATAAAGTTCCTCACTTCGGTGCTTTTGTTAAGGACTCCGAAGAGAGTTCTGTTACTTCGGTGATTAACAAACGATTGAAAAGTGTTCACAAGTGTTTTTGATTTTCCTTTTGACTGATGCAATATTTCGTCTAACTTTAGCTTTCATGAATATTATGAAAAGAAGTTTTAATGAATTAAAGTTCAGAGTCGTTCGAATCATGTTGGAAGTCCATTTTTCAATTGGAAGTTTGTTTGATTCAATATCAATCATGAATTTTTAAGTCTAATCACCCCATCACTTACTTGATTTCACATTAGGAAACATGTTTTGTGTTGTGCTTATTTGCTTCAAAATTTTCAAATATAATAAAGATAACATCCTTTGTATTTGAAATTTAAAGAAATTTTCATTCATGAATTGAACGTCAGAAGTGTTTCAGAAGATTTGATTGGATTGTTTTGAAGATTCATTTGAAAATTTTATTCCATTTCATCAGTTGAAGTGTTTGGATACTAAGCTCAGATGACAAGCCTTTGAGCTTCGTACACCACTCCTACTTTATCATTTAAGACAGACTACTTGAAATGTTCATATTCTTCTAAAAGGTACTCGACTATGTTATAGGAGCTCCTTGTACTGTTATTTAAAACAGAAGAATAAGCTTTTGAATGCTGATTTTCCTTTTGCATTCCCTTGGTTATCTTTTGATTTTTGTTTGTCTTTGTTTCTTTAGACAAGTGTTTTATATTTTTCTTTCTTGTTTTCTTTTGCGAATTTCCTTATACGAAGACATAGATCATCACCATTTGGTTTCTTTCTTTGATGCTTTTGTTTTTGTTTTAAATAATCCCTGTGAGTGAAAATCTTCATATAGTTCAATTTTGTATCATTTAATGAAAAGAGATTTAAATTTACTTATCAAACGATGTTGGTTCAATTTTTTGATGAAAACTTCGGAACACTTTGAATTATCCTTTGTAGTTTTGAGGCCACATGATTAATTATCCTTTGTAGTCAAGTTACGAGGGGTGGTTAGAAATAGACATTATGTTGAGGTTATTGAAATCAATCAGGGCTTCAAAGTGTAAAATAGCCTTGACCTCATTTCGAAGTCTGTTTTCTTACCAATGTTTCAAGTCGATTCCCAAATACCTTTTAGTGCAATAAGGTATGATTTTCAGAATCTAAAATCAAAGTTTTGTCCTTTACTTGGTTAATTCATGAGAGTAAAGTTAAATTTTGTCATTTACATCAGAGTTTTCTTTTCGTTTGATATAAGTTTTTCTTGTTTTTGAATTTTCTTAGTCTTAAAACAATTCTTTATTTTTATGAAGTTAATATTTGTTCAAGTGGTTTTCAATTTTGAAGGATTTATTTTGAAGAAGAGTTTGTTCCGCAGACCTCCGAAGTGATATTTTACTTCGGAGTACTGCGGGGAAGTGGCAAGTGTTTTTGCTTGTTTTTTTTTCTCCGATGACCTCCGAAGCCAGAATTGACTTCGGGGATCTGCGGAGACTATTTTTATGAAATTTTAGAACAGAGTAAGAGTGAACAAATCCGAGAATTATTGAAGAGTTGATCCATCTATCATTCCAAGTCCTCGAACGATTCTTGTGAATGCTTCTTCATTTAGAGCCTTTGTGAAGATATCTGCCAATTGTTCTGTAGTGTGAACAAAGTGCACCTCAATATTCCCCTCCTCAACATGACTTTTGATGAAGTGATAGCGAAGAGCTATATGCTTCGTCTTGGAATGTTGAACTGGATTGTGGCATATACGAATTGCACTTTGAGAGTCACAGAACAGAGGAATTTTTCTCATATTGATGGCATAGTCTTTCAATTGACTTTGAATCCAAATGATCTGAGAAGTGCATGCAGCAGCTGCTACATATTCAGCCTCTGCGGTGGAGATAGAGACACAAGTTTGTTTCTTGGATTGCCAGCTGATAAGTTTTCCATCTAAGAATTGACAACCCCCCAAAGTACTCTTGCGATCAATAGAGCATCCACCAAGATCAGAGTCTGAGTATGCTTGAATGTAGAAACCAGAGTTTGCTGGATACCATAGACCATAAGCAGTAGTTCCATGAAGATATCGGAATATTGTCTTAACAGCAGCCAAGTGAGGTTCCCTTGGATCAGCCTGATATCTTGCACAATTGCAGACTGCAAACATGATGTCAGGACGACTGGCTGTAAGATAGAGCAATGATCCAATCATGCTTCGGTATTGCTGTATGTCGGTCTTTGGTTTGTCCAATGATGGATTTAACCTTGTACCTGCAGGCAAATGAACTTTTGCTTTGGAGCAGTTAGTCATTCTGAAGCGTTCAAGCAGACTCTTCGTATATTTTTGTTGATTGATGAATATCCTCTCCTTAGATTGTTTGATTTGTAAACCAAGAAAGAAGTTTATTTTTCCCATCATACTCATTTGAAATTTGCTTTTCATCAGTTTTTCAAAGTCTTTTGACAAATTGGGGTCAGTAGATCCAAAGATTATGTCATCTACATAAATTTGGACTAACATCAAGTGAGATCCAACTTTCTTTCTAAAAAGTGTTGGATCTACTGATCCCTGTTTGAAGTTTGATTCTTTTAGAAATTTGGTCAAGGTTTCATACCAAGCTCTTGGAGCTTGTTTTAAACCATAGACTGCTTTGTCTAGCACATAACAATAATTCGGATGAGTTTTACTTTCAAAACCAGGTGGTTGTTCAACAAAAACGGTTTCCTCGAGATCACCATTCAGAAAAGCACATTTAACGTCCATTTGATAGACATCAAAATTTTTGTGTGCAGCATAAGCTAAAAATATCCGAACTGATTCGAGTCTGGCAACAGGAGCGAAAGTTTCTTCATAATCAATCCCCTCCTGTTGACAGTAACCCTTGACAACCAACCTAGCTTTATTCCGAACTACGTTGCCTTCGGTGTCTAGCTTGTTATGATACACCCATTTGAGACCGACAATTGAGGCATTTGCAGGTTTTGGAATTAGCCTCCAGACTTTGTTTCTTTCAAATTCTTCTAATTCCAATTGCATTGCTTCAATCCAGTCTGAGTGATCAAATGCATCTTTGACGTTCTTAGGTTCTACCTTAGAGATAAAGACATTGAACATGCACAACTCTGAATTTTTGTTGAGATCTAATTGCTTTTGGTGAAGTTGTGCACGAGTCAGTACTTTATCTCGAACATCACCAATGACAAGTGATGGAGGATGATTTTTCGTCCATTTGTCCAAAGGAGGATAGTTTGGATCAAAATCAGGAGGTCCTTCAGCATCGATGTCCTCAATGTCTGAGGGATATCCCGAAGTGGAGGGAAAATCATCCATTAGCAAGTGATTATTTGAATCTGTGTTGGTTTGTAGTGTGTGTAATTGTGAGGTTGAGTTTGATATGTGCTCCCCCTGGACATTTGTTGGAGTTGGAGAAGTTGTATCTTTATCCGAAGCGATTGTTGTGGCTGAATTCGGAGTCGCAATTTCTGGCTCCCCCTGGATTGTTGGATACATGGATATGATATTTGAAATTGACTGGGGAGTAGAGACAAGAGTGTTGGAACCTCTTGGACCGTTGGTTGTTGCATCATTAGTCCTTAAATTTCCAGCACATCGGTTTGATGGCTCCCCCTCAATACTTACATTTTCCAAACTTTGATTAGATGACTCTTCCTCAATAGAAGATGGTCTTTGTATGCTGCTTGTAGAAGAGTCATCGGGTCCGTCTGTGATCTTGGAGAGTTCAGATTCATGGTTGTCTGGTGCTCTGACTTCGGAGTCCACAGCTCTTTCAGGTTGATCAAATAAAAGTGAGAAGTCTGTGTCGAATGTTGTGATTTGAGCAGCTTCTACAGCAGGGTTTGGAAAGATTGAAGACATAGGAAAAGGATGCAGAGACTTCTTGATGTAGTAGTCATCAAACCTTATATTAAAGGTTTCTTCGATTTTGCGAGTTTTCTTGTTCATGACTCTGTAGGCTTTTGAGTCTTGAGAGTAACCAAGAAAGATGCCTTCTTCTGATTTGTTATCGAACTTGGTTAAGTGATCCTTCATGTTCAAGATAAAACACCGACAACCAAAGATGTGAAGGAATTTGACATTTGGCTTTCTTCGGTTGAGTACTTCGTAAGGTGTAATATGGAATCTTTTGTGAATATAGGATCTGTTTTGAGTAAAGCATGCAGTAGAAATTGCTTCGGCCCAGAAGTACATGGGCAAATTTGCAAAGTTGAGCATTGTTCTTGCAGCTTCACACAGGGAGCGATTTCTTCTTTCTACAACACCGTTTTGTTGAGGAGTGTAGGGTGCTGAGAAGCTGTGGTTAATCCCCTTTGTTTTCAAGAATCCATCAAGAGTCTGATTTTTGAACTCCGAACCGTTGTCACTGTGCACAGTTCGGACTTTCTTGTTATGCATCAATTCCATTTTCTTTAGAAAGTTGATGATTTCTTCAGCTGCATCGGACTTGTTCTGGAGGAATATCACCCAAGTAAACCTTGAATAGTCATCAACAATAACCAGAATGTACTTCTTCTTTCCTATTGATTCTATTGCAGATGGTCCACACAAATCTATGTATAGAACGGAAAGCGGTTCGGTGATTTTGGGGTTGATCACTGTAGGATGTCTTTGTTTTGTCTGCTTGCCATGTTCACATGCAGAGCAAAGAGAATCATTGTCAAATTTGAGAGCTGGCATCCCTCGAACCAGATCCATGGCCACCAACTTGTTCAGATCTTTGAAGTTTAGATGGGCAAGTCTTCGGTGCCATAACCAGCTGACATCGGAGTTGGCTTTGGAGAGAAGACATAGAGATTGCCCACCTGTTACTGGCTTCAGATTTAAGGGAAACATGGATCCCTTCCTTTCTGATTTCAGTAAGACTTCGTTTGTTGCTTCTTTGGTGATTATACTCCCTTGGTTGTTGAAAGTTACAGCGTTCCCTGTTCCAACCACCAATTGAGATATACTCACGAGATTATGTTTTAGTCCTTCAACAAATGCCACTCGGTTGATAGTGAATTGGCCATTTGTTATTTTTCCATATCCCCGAATTGGACATGTTTCATTATTACCAAAGCGTACGTTTCCAGCATCATCCAAATTCCTGAAATCTCTGAGATATTCCTTTCTCCCTGTCATATGTCTTGAGCAGCCACTGTCCATGTACCATTTTGAGTCATACCGCTCATCAGACATAACCTGCAATCAATCAAGAAGGAGTTGGTACCCAATCAATCTTGGGTCCTCAGGGTAAGCAAAGGATTCTTGAATCCATTTTTCTACGGCTTCTTCAGAAATTTCATTTGCATTTAAATTAATCAAATTCTCCGAAGCCTCATGTGATGAGCATGATTCCGAAGTGTTTGAGCAAGATTCCAAAGAGTTTGTAGCTAAAAATGATGAGTCCGAAGTGACTGACAAAATGACAGACTTCGGAACCCATTTTTGAATGGAATATTGTGATTTAGAGGAATTGGAAGATTTTGAAGTTTTTGTTTTTGCAGTTAAGTTTTCTTTCAAGTCATTTCTTTTCCAATTTTGTTTTGGTTTTTCCGTTTTTGACTTTGTTGAAATTGAGCTGCACAACGTAGAGGTACAAAGATACTCTTCGTATGCCAATTTGAAGTCATTTAATGAGAGATCCTTATCCTTGAACATTTCCAAATTGTTGTCCAGCCAATTGTGGAATGTATCTATCAGATTGTTTCCCTTTGAAAATGTTCTCTTCGTCGGTTTTTGAAATTTAGGATTTGGAAAGTTAGGTTTCGTTGGTGTAAAAGATGGTTTTTCATTTCGATTCTTAACTTCTGAGATTTTTGAGCAAACCGGTTTTGTACCAGAAGTGGAAGCAATTGCTTCATTTTGTTTCAAATCTCTAAAAGAAGTTTTTCTTTTCACAAGATTTAGGGTTTGCTTGGTTTTCGAATTTTCAACAGTGGGTTTTTGAGTTGGTTTTGAAATCACCACTGCTGATTTTGGTTTTTGTAGAACTTGTGGTCTTTTCAAAATTTAGGGTTTTTGTGTCAAAGTTTTGAAATATGAAACTTCTGATTTTGAAATTTCATTTTCGGGATTAAGTGAAAAAGAAACACTTTCACAAGACTCCATTAATTCCAATACATCCATCTTCGGAACTGTGGGTTTTTCCACAACTTCAATTTGTTTGTAGTTTCGATTAATGTAAATGTGATCGTCATTTTTGAGGTTTAGCAAGTGTGACAAATTATCGGGCACTTTCTCCTTTTCAAAACAAAGACGATTATATACGTTGTGGCCGTATAGTTCTTGTTTCCTTATATTCACTTTTACTTCCATTTTCTCATTTATTTCATTTTCAACCATTTTGGATGATGAGAAAAATCCTTCATTTGTAACTGTGGAGTTATCCTTTTCAAGAAGTTTTTGCAATTCATTATCAATTAAGGATAATCCACCGGGTTTTACGAAGATTGAGTTTTTGAAGTAAGAAACCTTAGGATAGATACAAGCCAAATGGACTAGTCTTTTTGAATTATCCTTGAGATATTGATCGTAAGAAACAGATTCATCTGTGATTTGAAGTTTAATATTTGAAGTTTCTTTGGTTTCAAGAGTTTTTGATTCACAATTCATTTTTGTTTTTCCTTTGTCCACCGAAGACTTTTGTGAGAAGTCTTCGGAGGTTGATTCGGATATGGAGGATGATTTTAACAAAATCAAATATGAACAATCAATCTCCTCCATGTCCGAATCACTTTCAGAATCCTTTTCAATTTGAGGTACAGCCTTATTCAGGATTGGAATTTCTTGAGGCAAAATTTTCAACAATTTATCAGCAGTTAGATGTTTTTCCACAGATATCAGGCCATGTTTATATGATGGATTAGTAACTTCGGAGCCTGATACTATAGATTCGCATTCATAAGATATACTATCGACTTCTTTTAATTTAAACTCAATAAAAGGTAATAGTTGTCTATGTTGGATATTACAAACATCAGCTGAATGATAAATTCTCGTAATATGCGCATATAATCGTTTGGCTGTTTCACAAAATATGTTTCTCTGTCTTAAGATTACATCATGATTGTTTAAAAAAATTTCTCTATTCTCTTCTAACAAGGAGATTCTAAGATTAGATTTCTCTAATGCTAGCTTCAGGTTCTCTACTCTCCCCCTTAAGCTTAGAAGCTCCTGTTCATTGAGTATTTCCCTATTTTTAGCATCAATGAGTAATTTATGCATGACAGAACAATCACGAGTTATTTCATTTATAATGGGAGCAGATTGAGAAGTAGGAATTTTAAAAGATGAAAGAAGTTTTGATACCTGTTCTGGGATTGTCAACCGGTTGTCATTAGCCATCAAACACACTTCCTCATCATCATCAGAGGAATCTTCATCCCAAGTCTTCGGAGTATCAGCAGCAGTTATTTCCAGTCCCTCCGAAGTCACAAACCCAAGACCCGCAGTTGCTTCAATCTGCATCCACTTCTCTTCATTCAACTTCTCCGAAGTGTCTTGTAGAAAGCTCTTATCAACATCATAGGCCATGAAAGCACTATGAGATGGCTTTCTCACTTCGTCGTCATCTGAATCAGAAGACCAAAATTGATATGATCCTTGACGATCATCAGCAGCCATTAAGGCTAGGTCTTTGGTCCTCACTCTAACTTCCTCCATTTTTCTTGCGTAATACGCTTCGTCCTTTATCTGTGGTTTCTTTTCGTTTTGCTTCCGAAGCATGCAGTCCTTTGCAAAATGATTCTTGCCATGACAATAATTGCAATCATAACCAGAATCACCTGAGATTTTCTTCTCTTCGGACTTCTCTTTAGATAACTCCGAAGCTGGTTTTTCAGATGGCTTCGGGGTTGACAGTTTCAAGTTATCCTCCTTCGGAGTGTATATTTCAGGTTTGGGCTTGGAGTTGAAGTTTGATTTGTTAAAGTTTTTCACAAATGGCTTTCCAGAATTGTTTTTGATGAATGGTTTCTTGAATCTTCAATTGTTGGCGGCATAGAGAGCAACAGTGTCTCCATTATCATCTACCATGTAGGCAGCAATGTCTTCATCACTTGATTCTTCCTCTTCTTTTGATACGAGAGCTAGTGGTCCAGAACTAGCCATTTCACTTCTTCGACCTACTACATCGGGTTCATGTGATTTTAATAGATTGTATAGGGCAGCCAGCTTGTATTTCTCAATGTTCTCATAGGATTTGACCATGAGCATGATTGGTCTCCATTCCTTGCGAAGACTGTAGAGAAATTTGATATTTATCTCTTGTTGGCTTCTTGTTTCTCCATATTTATCGAGTGTGTAAATCATGTTGCTCAAACGTTCATAGCAGGCTTCCAAGGACTCATTTTCCTCTTGCTTAAAGTTTCCGAAGTCTGCAAGAATCTCTTAAACTTTGCTGGTATGAAGAATTTTATCTCCTCCGAAGCGGAGTTCGAGATTGTCCCACATCTCTTTTGCAGATTTAGCATCAGCAATGTGGTGGCTGACATCGGGACCCAAGCCACTTCTCAGTTCCCGCATGGCTCTCTCGTCGTTTTCAAGCTTTTTCATATCTGCAGCATTAAGAACAACAGCTTCTTCTCCGTCAGGAACAACGAATCGACCAGCAATGTCAGTGTGTGGACCTTCAGTCACAGACCTCCATAGATCTTTGTCCAGTCCTATAAGGTAATCCTTCATTCGACCAGCCCAATAATCGTAGTAAGAAGTTACTAGAACAGGGGCTTTTGTTGCTGAACCGATGAGGTTGGCATAGTTAAGCATATTAGCATAAGTTGCTGTGGAATCAGTCATCTTGATGTATTTCAACAGGATCTTTTCAGTAAAAAACGGGTGGTAGAGATTTGCAACAGATGCGAAAGACTAAATCTGAGAATCGATTCAGATTTAGAACTGAAGCAAACGAATTTGAACTCTATCAACAAGTTTTTGAGCTGACTTGCTCTGATACCACTTGTTGGGAGTTGAAATATGAAATTAGATGAACTAATATAGATATGCAATCAATAGCACAATCAATCACACGATTAGAATGCAACAAAGCTAATTGAACAGAGTAATATGAATAACATGTGCCGAATGATTAGATTAAAACTTAGTTTTACAATGGGGTTTTCTATCTTGGAGATATACAATTCTCGTAAGTTAATCTCGTAATCTCACACTCGACACAATATGGTATCACTGATATTTATACTGAATCAGTGATACCAATAGTACATCTTTTACAGAGAATATCCTATCAGTGTATTAGCCAATAGGATAGAAGATTCATGCAACACGTATTGTACTATACGCGTGCACACAAAAGACAAGATGACAGACTGTAAGGTCTTCGGATCCTCTATGCATTACACTTCGGAGTCTTTAGACTTCGGTGTCTTCTCTTGTTTATTCACTTCGGGGTTTTCTTCATAGGTTGGACTTCGGATAAGTCAACACTTCATCACAAAATTTCTCAACACATAGGCAGTGTGTTAGGCATATCTATGAAAACTTCAAAAAAAGATTTTTCGGAGCACATTATGAAAATCTCTTTTGGAAAGCTAGCAAGTCAACCACGGAGGCACTATTCAACCAAGCAATGAAGGAAATCCAGTTGCTTAACCCTACAGCATATGACTACCTTTTAGAGGGATATCCAAAGACATGATCTAGAGCATTTTTCAGGATTGGGGCCTGTTTTGATGCTGTTGAGAATGGTCTTTCTAAAAGTTATAACTTTTGTTTATAGAAGCCAGGAAGAAGCCTATTATCAGTATGTTGGAAGACATACGACTATATACTATGGAAAGGTTGTACAAGATGCACATTAAAGGTAGCAATTGGGTTGATTGCCTTGTTTGTCCGACCATTAGAAAGAAGCTTAATGATCTCAAAGAACTTCAAAGGTATAGTAAAATAAGTTAACTTCAGTATTTTAGATGTTGCAATTATTTAGATGATTGACTTAATTTATTAATTTTCCACAGATATTGGAAAGTACTGCCTAATGGGTTAAATCAGTTTGAGACAAGGAACTTAGCAGAATCCTATGCAGTAGACGTGGAGAATAAAACATGCACTTGTAGACTATGGTAGTTAAATGGGTATCAGTGTATGCAGCCGGTGGCAAGCATCTCATTTGTTAACCGGACTGTAGATGGGTATGTTGATCCATTTGTCCTAGCAACCTTTTTCAAAGGCAATTACAAGTTCCATATGGTTGGAATGAATGGTAACAACATGTGGCCAAAATCAGAAGCCACTCATCCCTTACCACCATTGAGCAGGAGGATGCCAGGTCGACCTATAATAAAAAGGAAAAGAGATACTTGGTAGACATACAATTTCTAGATTTGGTAAAACTATTCGATGTAGTTTATATAAGGGGCTAGGTTGCAACAAGGAAACTTGTAACAATGGGGCATCACAAATGTCTGTACAAGTAGATGAGTAGCTACTCAACAATATCAGGTCAAACCATGACATAGCAAGACCAAAAGTAAGGCGAATGAACAAGTTTGAAACCTAAAAGATTTGAGAGGATTTTGCATAATAAGTTGGCTATACAAGGTTTGAAGGAAAGAATAGAGAAGGGAACAACAGTGCAACACCAATGTATTTGACTAGTGTACTTCTGTCATTTAATTTTCAGACAATGGTTGTGGTGCATGTAACCTGACTCTATGTTTTTACATTAATTTTATTAAATTAATTTCTTGTATATTGGAATATTGAATTGGTATGCATTTGTTTAGAATCTTGACTCTAATTAGAATATTGAATTGGTATGCATTTCAATTTCATTTGTTTTGGCATCGTGCTTTCAATTTGATATGTTATAACATCCTACTATCAATTTTATCTGTTATAGCATCATAGTTTCAGTTACGTCTGTTATAGCATCATACTTTCAGTTAGATATGTTATAGCATCCTACTATCAATTTTATCTGTTATAGCATCGTAGTTTCGGTTACATCTGTTATAGCATCGCACTTTCATTTACATCTGTTATAGCATCCTATTATCAATTTGATCTGTTATAGCATCCTACTATCGATTTGATTTGTTATAACATCCTACTATCTGTGGTTTTTGAGGGTTTAATCCTTGTGGTTATAGCATCGTTCTAGCCTATAACTCGACTAAGCATTTGACCAAAAGATTTTCCAACCTTGCTGCATTTTGGGTCACCTTAACACCACCCACCAGGTTACTATCATTTTGACTGTGTCATACATGGTAAGAACATAATAGACCATATACGTATACTGCGATAATTATGTAACTTCCATTCATATATATATATATATATATATATATATATATATATATATATCGATTTAACAGATTTTCACAGACTACATATGAAATGGTTGATCTGTACATAAATATGATGCCTCTTATGTAGCATGATCATGATTAGAGTTTTGGACCTTGTTACGTTGGTAGCTCATATTTATTTGTTAAATAATTTCTATATTTGGATATTGTGAATATTGGATTGGCCTACCTCAAGATGTCACTTCATGGATCAACATCATTAAGTGAATCTTGAAATGAGTCAAGTTTTTGTATACTTGGACTTGATATAATGTTGGATTTTGAGTAAGCATAACTAGGCATTTATGTAGTTAAACGTTCTTCTGATCAAAGTAGTCATAAAGGTTACTCTCAGATGTAACATGAAACTTAATTATGAACACATGTAATCAAATATGGGATTTGTTCCTCTAATTGTTGGAGTGTCATATCGACGGGTCACTTGATGCATTGAATAGATTTGAGTTGTGTGGCTACATCCATATTAAGTCTTATGATGTCATTCATATTCATAGATCAAGAAATCAATATTGAAGTTATAGAAGAATGATTTAATCCATGGCTCATGTTAAAAAAAATGGAAATTAAGATGAAAATCATTTGCTATTAATAGTTTACGGAAGATTTGTGAAGAGAAACATGCATGTATGGTTAGAGGTAGTGGTGTATTGCTAGACACTTAGCACGACCTATACAGCTGACCTCTTTTCCTTCTTGCACAAGTGAGAGTCTGTAGAAATAGTATGCAATGAACAAGACATATGTTATATTACTAATTATAAAGTAAATATTATTTAAATGGGGATGAAATGATAATATATTTATACTTGATAAATTTATTATTTATTAACTAAAATGATAAGTAAATAATAGTTATTTGTTATTTATCGATCAAAAATGAAATCAATAAATAAAAGAGTTTATATTATATTAAATTAAATTAAATATTTTATTTAACAACACCATTTACTTAATTAAGAAGTTAATTAATTAATGGTTTGGTCTACTTAATTGGTTTGCTATTAAAGGCTTGAAAAAATTGTCCTACTAGCTTAAGTATAAAGGAGTTGTGTGGTCATATGAGGAAATAAGTGAATATAGTTGAAATCCTAATAATTCCCTCACAAACCCTTGAAATTAGTAGCCTCCTTCTCGTATTGTGGTGATCGACAATTTCAAGCAAGCTAATAAGGAGAAATCATCTTTTGTATTGGATTATCTAGTAGCATTCATTCTAAGCTCTGTGTAGATACTGATAGAGGTACATTTGTGATTACTTTTTTCCGACATAAAAGATCTCTACACTTGATGTAATGGAATATAAACACTTTATGGTTGTGATTGTTGATCTTTTATTGTTTTATTGGATCCGTTCTTAAGGATCAAATTTTAAAGTTGTGTTTTTCTTTCACTGTGTTGGTTCGTTAATTGTTTTTGTAATCAACCAATCCCCAACACCTTCATATCTTTATGTCCTTCATCTCTTAAGATAATCTTGATGCCCATCACCAAGTGTTTATATTTACTTCCTTAATATCTTAAAGAACTCCCAAGGTCTATCACGAAGGGTTGTGTTGATGGTTAGTTAGATCATGTTATCATGGTTAGCATAAAACATACTTAGAAACTCATAGACTCAAAACTGTTAAGCATTGAGTAAACATGAAGCAATTAACCATCACACATGCACCACACAAAAGGTTTTCAAGAACTAATGTGTCATGAAGGTCCCTTAGAAGGCAAACACAAACTTTGTCTCAAATAGATATCTAAGACGTATAAGTGTAGACCATACTAGTATCTTTACACGTACTCTCTTCATCAATACAATTGTATGAATGAATGTAGTGATGATCATGATTTATGCGATTCGTAATTATCTTTAGAAAAATTGTGAAATGTTTTCAAAGATATTTGCTTCTTCAAGCTCTTTAATTGTAAGATGCACAATTAAGTACATGTTTAAACAACTAATACATTATATATATATACACACAAGGCACATTATATGAAAATACAACATCATATAAGAACACAGTAAATTCGATCTCTCTTGCTCAAAATATAATTTCCCACACAAAACGAATGTTTATTCACTTTTCTATCTTCTTTCTCAAGAATGGAGGTTCCATTTCACACCTAGGCAACAAAAATATGGTTTATCTAAGTTTTGCCCAAAAATCCTAATTTATCACATTTACATCCTAAAAAAGAATTATTTAATGACCATTCAAACCTAGAACTCAAACATAATGAAAATAAGGTCTAATGAAGGAAAATAGGAATACATAAACAACGCACGCCTTAGAATTCTTTAATTGGGAGGTCATCGTCTTTATTTCTCCTCTTCAAACACTAAAACACGATTTTGTTTCCAATAAACCATGAATTAAAATAGTATTTAATAAAACTACGGTAAAAACATCTTAACCCTAATTTTTGGGTATTATGATATTATTTTTAAAATTGAATCGGCATGCATCATCCTTCTAGGAAGACGGTGACAAAGAGAGTAGCAAGCATCATTTGCTTAGCAAGAAGAATGCTAAAAGTAGAACATGACTTGTTACACTGGTGTTTTAACCAATGTTGTAAATATCGTTTGACGGTCGAGTGAGGTTAAGGGATTCATCGAGGGTTAGTCGGGGATTAATCGGATACCCTAAATTATAAATGAATTCATTTAAAAATATATAAATATAACAAAATAGCAAAGTTTGATTCATTTTATTCCAAAATACACATAAAAAATTATATTTTTTCAGTTTTCTTGAGTTATTAGAGAGTGTTTGTGTTGTCATTTGAAAATTAAAAAATAAATAATAAATTAAAAAAATAAAAAAAATGAAAAACTGACCGCCAAGGCCAATATTTGACCGATTTTTGCAGCAAACCGTCAAGCTGACCGATTAGGCCTAATCGTAATCGGTTGAAGACCGCCAAACGACTAATAGCCGATTAATCGACCGCCAAGGCCGATTTCTGCAACACTGGTTTTAACTTATGACATTAGAGAAGCAATCAGCAATGGACCTCTCAAGCTTCATGGAGTCAACGGTAGTGCTCTCATTAACGGTGGATGGTGGGCGCCGAAGAATACATAGGGAGGAGAGACAAGGGTCAAGGGGCATGTCATCGGAAGAGGGAGATGTCAGGGGAGGGGAGGGGAAGAGAGAACAAGGCCATTTAGATATCTATATCAATTATTACTAAATTAGTTATCAAAAAATAAAAATAAAAAAACCAGATGGGGGCACATCAATCACTTTATGTAGACGAATGACGAATGCATATATCACACCACATAATTAACGGGAGAATGAGAATGTTAAACTTTTAAGATAGAGATGCAATCCATAATTGAACCACGAGGACAAATGGACAATTTATGTAGTTCACTCAAAATTATTTCAAATATGTCGTCGTGTCTTTGTCATACGTTGTCACATTACTGTTAAATCAACAGTCAAACAAGTTATATTTACCTTTTCACATGTAAACAGAATATTAATGAGTAAAATCCTTCAAAAATAAGTTGAGATATGTAGGTAAAACAAACCTAAACTTTGCTATTAACCTTAAACATTTATAATCAAAATCATAATTATCAAGCACAGCAAAACATCATTGCAACTTCATGCAAGAATTAGGTTTAAAAGAATTCAAACCACCCTAGATTTCTTTGGATTGAACAGATTTATATAAACCCACTAAAGTGATCAATGCCATCAATATCTTTTTCTCAACAAGTGTGACTATAATCTTCGATAATGTTCATTAAGATTTGATTTCATTTAAGTAACTAATATAAATTGTAATTACAATTAACTTTAATTAAAAAGAAATTTAAATCTAAAGAATGCATACTTATAAAAACATATGATAGCTGAAATCCTGGATTGAAGCCTTCTAAATTCAAAACTTACTTCGAGTTGTTAAAAATGTGTCAACTAATTTTTAGGCAGAGTCTTAGTCCATGTCCTTTTTCCCAGCAAGAATCGTTGAAATCTGGAGACCTCTGCTGAACCCTTGGTTGAAAAGCAGCCTTGTTTGGAACTCTGAAACGAAAGGGACCCATGAAAGTATGGCAACTGGTATAAATATCACGAATCCCATCATGTATTCGTATGCACGCCCTAATTCCGTTATCGAGTCCCAAAATCCTATGCCTTTTACACAAGGCCTGCATGCTTGACCAATCTTTCACAGTACCACAAAACCAAGACGAATAGGTAAATGAGACAAATTTGTAAGAACTTACGACTTAATGGGAAAGCCTATTTCTGTGACTTTATCTATTAAGTCATTCTTTCTGCATTGAGTCAAAAAAGAAACAGCGCCTAAGTTTGACTACATTTTCTTAAACACCCAATAACCTAATTAACTAATGTGGAGATTTGAAGTGACAACAAAAGGGGCTGTTTCTTTTTAATTTTTTTTCTCATTGTGTCCCTTGTAGTAAAGTGATTGAATGGGTAATGATATCTGGATAAAACATGCTACACATAAGGTATGTATCTTTTCTAGACTAACTCAACTGTCTGAATGAGACTAAACCTTTACATTCCAAAAAAACAAATTTAACAATATTCATGAATTTTAACGTGAGCGGAGTTTGGAAGGAATTAAGATGGCATATAGGTAAAGGGTTAGTGTCTCAATACATTAAGCCAGGTTTTGGGCTTAACTCATTTAGTCACTCTATCCAGATTAAGTCAAAAAGAGACAGCCATGTGTAGCTGTCCGTCTTAAGTGCTTAACCCATTAAGTCAAAAAGAAGACCTAAGTGTACAATGCGCCAAAGGCCACTTACCAGGATGAATGCCCAGCCTGTTGGCAAAAAGGCAAGAAAGGCAGCCAATATGTCGCTGATGGTCAGGCCATATTTAACAAATAAGACTATCATGATCGAAAGGAAGCCAAGGAAGAGAAGTGCCTTTAAGATCCTTAATGTGAGGTGTAAGTTTGTGCCAAATCTTCGTCTGCCCATTGACACAAACTGACAACAAATACACCATACAATTAGATTTCAGGCATTGTATCGTCTTTCTAGCTCTACCACACAATCATATATAATCGATCTGCTTTTTGTACCTTCAATGCTAGAAGAGCAGATAGCATGACTACCCATGAAAGCACATAAACCTGACAAAACGAAAGAGTCAACAAGAACAAACTGAACCCTACACGAAACAAATAAACAGATAAGGAGGAAACAAACCAGTATACTTGTGCTTCCACGTGCAATATTAAGATGATACACGAGTCCATACTGATAAATAAAGAAACGACACGCAAGTATAATTTCAAGGATTCTGCCCCTTATGTTTGTGTAATTGAGATGCTGCTGTTCTGCATCCCACCATGATTCCCAACTTATATTTTGTGCAATCCCAACCCCACCACGATTCCCCATCCACCTTTTCCAATCTATCCAATCATCCACTGTTTTCTGCCAGTCAAACCCCGAAGGGTTGAACACAAAGGGAGAGAACAACCATGAAGCAACCAGGAACCATATACAGAAAGTTATAAACAAGTATAGATTTGAACTGCGGTATGAGGTCCCATACACCTGATAAATAACAAGCAGAATAGCCAATTCCAATCCTTTCACAAAGTGACTACGCGAGTACAGCCTGTAATTCTCTGCAAATCTTGCATGGGAGATGACAAAACCACGACCAGTGGCTCGATATTTGGAACCTCCATGTAATATTGTTCTTCCATAGTAATGTGCTTTTGTTCCAAGCTGGAAAGTGAAAAATACAGAGGCTAGTTGGAGTTGCATCATGATAAAGTCACCCAATGCGGTGGGAAATCCTCTTTCTAGACCGATTTCCATAACCACAGGAAGCAAGAGAAGTAAACTGAGCTGAAAGACGGATTGGATAGCTAAAGCTTCTTCCAGGGCCTTGTTGCTAGCAAGACTTGCATCTTCTAACATTCGCCCTTCCAACCCACTCAAAACCATATACATGCGTCCGTATAAGAAGACATAAATAATAAGCACAGTAGCCTGGATCAAAACAAGTTAATGCAAGTAATAATGTAAATAAGCAGATAGAAATGGTTGATTTTACCATGCTGCTAAAGTAGAAACCAACAGTGCTGAAGTAGAATGACAACATTCTATAAAAATCAAAACGGGAACCCAGTCGGTAAACATCACGGCTAAGTGTCTGTTCGCCGTTTCCATTTGCAACTTTGGCTTCAAAAAGGGATATTTGATTCATACCAACATCACGGCCTTTTCCTATTTCGATATATTCATGGTGTGTGACAAAACCACCACGCAGAGTGGAATTGTAACCTAGAAAGATGGTACACTTCCATGACATATATTTAAAGATATTAATATTAGTTTTGCACTATTTTGAGCCCGTTTACCTGAAAATATATCCTCACTCAAGTTGATGGTTCTTGAAGCTTTACTTACGCCACCCCTTGTGATGTGAAAGAGCCGGTCAAACATATCAGGGTGACCGTAATGGAAACGCACCCTGTAAAGCATAAAAGATTATAAAGGTTAAGAAAATCATATATTTATTTTAGCTTTTTGTAAAAGGTGTGATGAGTTTCATTACATAATTTAAGATATTGGACAATGCTTCCTCAAAGTAATTTTCCTAAAAGCATAATTTAAGATATTGGACAATGCTTCTGAAAAAAAAAATGGAAACTTTTGATAGATTACCTGATTCATGTCGATTGTCTGTAACGCTTCTCCACGAGTGAAAATAATGGCATGGTTTTGATTTTCCTGTTTTCCTTCACCAATTTCTGTAGGAGGGCCTGGTAGCTTGATACGGTATACTTCCTATCAAGCCAATATGTAATGATAATAATTAACAAAAAAAAGAACAAACATAAACTTTAACCCATCATCAGTTTGTTATTTATATAAAAAATCATAGTTACCTCATCTATACAATCCCCGCCCTTGACTAGAACAGAGTAGTAAACCTTCTGAGATATACCATTGATTATAGCCTCTCTCTCATCTATATAGGCAACTCGTAAAGAAGGATATCTGAATCGTTTAAAATATAATTAGAAAATATACTTTTAAATTTCTGATTGATCACGATCATGATCCACTTATAAATACTTACGTCAGCATCAGATTCAAGATGTTAATATAACAACTTTGATCTCTTTCATCATTGGATTTCTTTTGAGCACCATAAATCTGGCAAGAGACTACATAGGTGAACTTCAAATCAGCCATTGCACTTGCACGTTCTTTAAGATCCGTGTGATGTTTATTCATATTAACTGTCCGGAATCCAGTAAAAATCTCTGGAAAAAAATATAAATTAATTTAAAAAAGATACTGAAGCTAAAAAACTTTAAACAAATCGCACTAACCATCATCTTTTGCATAGTCTAGGAAGCATTGAAGTTCAAGAGCTTCCTTGTAGTACATCATACCTCTCACTGAGAAATTTTTATAAAGGAGTTTATGATTATATATAATTTAACTTTTAATTAAACTAGCATGCAAACAGAAAAACCTGTTCTGGAAAGAGTCTGCCCCCTGTAAGAAACCCATTGACGGGTGGCTTCTGTTTCATTGTCGCTACCTTTAATCCGCTCTTCAAAATTTTTCCATTCATCTGTTTTGCACATACAATAAAAAAATAATATTCTTTGATTCTAGATAAAGAGGACAATGGTCAAAACTAATATTAATAGTCACCTGGATATATCTTCTGGAGGTAAAATAGAAGTGTAATCCCATCTTCATTTTCTTGGTGAAGCTCTTCTTCTGAATAGAAAACATCTTCTTTGTAGTAGGGAGTCAGAACACTGAAGTTTACAGAAACAACAAAATCTAATTTTAACGACAATGATTTAGGGAATACATAGGTGAAATTAGTGAAGGTATTAAAAATTATCGACCTAAATGAGAACATGTTACGAACAATTGGAGCATTTGGCATCCTCATAAATAAGGAGTTTACAAAAAAGGTGATACGCCTACGAGCTTCCAAATTTGTGGGCACATTAATTGCAGGTTCCTTGACGGTCAAAAGCAAACGAAGTCTCACCACCTAGGGGCACAAATGGAAAATTAGCAAAAGGAATAATAAGAACAAAAATTGTGAGTGCCAGAACGCAGATGATACCTTTTCCTTCCAAGATCTGATTTGAGTTAATCGGATAAGGGTTCGTTCAGTTTGTTCCAATTTGTCATTATCCTGATGATGAGCGTTGACTCTTTCAAAAATTCTACAAAAAGACACAAAAGGAATCTTATAACAGAATATTTCATGGTCAATTAAAAAAAAAAAGGACTTACTCGTGCCCATTATTCATAACATCTTGTGTGAAAATCTCCACAATATCCTGAAGAACCTTGATGATTTGGGGTGAGTGTATGTCAGCATCAACATTGACTTCTTGCTGGCAGACGCTCAATGGAGTAATCATAGAAATATTAATAATAATTTGAGGAATATAATAACAATGATAACGAACAATAACCCACAGGTTAAAAGAAATGCCTCTTACCAGATGATCCAAGAGCTTCTCCAACGTATCATTAAGTGAAGGCAATCCGCTCATTCGAAATATACTCAAAAATGTTCGCTGTTCAATGCTAGTTTCTATTTCATGAAATATATGCTGTAAGATCCTGTAAAAAGTATAAGAATATGAAATAGTTTTTCAAATTTGTAAGTAAATATTTCCAGTAGAATCAAGATGCAAGGCCTTACATATTATCCCGTTCATCGTTCAGAAGACCAAATAATAATTCCTTAAGTGTTTGGTAACATTCTATCACTGCTGACCGCATATACTCATCACTACTGATCTTTCTGAACAGTTCTGCATCTTCCTTTCCTTTAAAATCTTTGGCCATGTCTAATGCAATCGGGATCTTAAGTGGCAAAAAGTCAATATCATGATTACATTTAATTTCACATAATCAACTAGAATAGAAAAAATAACAAAAAGACACCTTGGTATATTGTAAGACAATTATAGGACCATATAGCAAGTATGTGGGATACGGTAAAATATATGGTAGACCCCCAATAAGGTTCACATATGCTAGAAGGAACAGGAGGGCCAAAAGTTTTTGTTGACTGTTGTTAGTAGATTTCTGTTAAGGGGTAATTCATTCTTTTGTCACTAAAGTCAGTTAGATACTAGAATAAATAGAAGGTCCAGTTGGTTAGGGCAGTTATTCTGGAATTGTTTCACTTGGGAGAGATTGGCCTCTCAAAAGCCAAAGATTGCGTCTGTAACCATTCAGTTCATAGATAATACAACAATTCAGAAAATTTGTCCTTCTTTTCTGTTCAGATTATATCTAGTCTGTACCAATATATATGCAGGATTTTTACCTTACTAGCAAGCAGGAATGGTGGCCACTGAACAACTGGAACATCACATGTAGTATATGGTACAATAAGCAGATCTCTCTCACTTGAAAAAGAAAATGAATGTCAACCAGAATATTCCACTTCAGTTTAATTCCTCAGACTTATAACAACAAACTGTTTAAAACCTGTTGCTGATCAAGTCTTCCATCCGCATTGAGAATATGAATTCGTTCCACACCTGTGAAAACTTTGCTATGTTCTTTCTCACCGACAAATCATCTTCCTGTAGAAATGGCTCCATTTATACATCAAAATGGTACAATGATGTCTACATCCAAATTAGGTTCACAAAAGAAAAGACTCATGTGTACTAACCAGGGGACCTTTTTTAGGCTCTTCTTTCTGCATTGGCACAAGGCATTTATAGAAAGCTAAAGGAACCGATTTAAATCGAGAGTGCAGCATGTCAAGTGTCCGTATCTAAAGATTAAACAGTCGTAAGAACCATTGGTACATGTCATCTTTTTCTTTTAAAGTTTAGATAAAATAAAGATTCATGTGTACTAACCTCACCCAAGTGGCTGAAAGCCCCGTAGATTCCACCAATAATTGTAGCATATATCGCGTACCAAATTTGTGTGTCCATGAAATAGACCTAAATAAAATTACATCACGCGTTTTTAAATTTCCTCGTAAAGGGAAAAGTTAAGTAATTTCAAGAAACTCACCATGGCAATTGGAGCCCAAATAGAAATTACAACCCCAATATTATGTGTCACTGAAAAATGCTCAAGTAGTAATCAGATCTTAATCTTGTAAGAATCATTATTAAACAAATATTATATAACCTTGAGATTTTACCATTGGGAAAGAACTCATGCCACTCATAATTGCTAACATGTGTTTTCATGATTAACTTTGTGGGAAAGACCAACGGTAATATCTACAATGACAATTGAACATTTAAGGCTTAAGCACAAATTGTCTATGGAAATCATATGTTAACACGTATTTTCGTGATTACCTCCACATAGTAGCTGAAAGCGAACTTGCTTATTAGCAGCACTATCCAAAATAGAGTATACCTAATATCAAGAGTAAAAAGTAAGAAAAGAGAAAATTAAAATTCACATATCAAATCATCAACAAACTTCATATCCTTACTTGAAAAGAGAAAAGATGTCCTCATGCATGCCTCTTCCAACATACAGTTTTGGCTGTAAAAATTCGCAAAATTCAGTAAAAAAAAGATTATTGTAACTCAATACAAGGTAATAGCATGTAGTGAGCTTGCCTGGGCCCACCACATTAGAAGAGTGACCACACGCCAATTGCAGCGTTCCATGTGTCTCCTTATAGATGGAAACAAAAATAGCAAGGCAGCCAGTATGTTGGGTATCAAGTAAATTGCTATAAGATAGTTATAAAGTGATTGCTCTCTCCAATTTCCTCCCGATGTACTGAAAAACCTCACAAGTCCTGTTCGATTTGGAACTGATCTTGAATAACAAACAGGCAGAATTACTGCCCAAAATGCAGCTACAAGAAATTTTAAAATATAGCGGCAAATCTGTGTAGGTTTTAAGCTCCTCCAGGCGTTGAAACTAAAGATTATGTCTAAAGTAGCTGCACGAAGAAAGCATAAAAAAATCAAAAGCTACAATCATAATAAGTAATAATGAAAGAATGCTAGGAAGTACCTTGGATAAAGTTAAGTATAGCACAAGTAATGAATATGCTTAAGATATTTTTAATGACACCTTCATCCAGAATTCCAAAAATTGATCCATCTTCATGCCATGCGACAATTATCATAGCCTACACAATCAAAAGGATAATTGAAATGTCACCTGTCTCGATAAGAAATCATCAACTAACTGTGTGTATTTGTTGTATACCTGTAAGACCAATATAAGGAATATCCACATGCGATCAAAACTCCTGTAAAGGTGCAAAAACGTACGCACTTCAACAAAATTTGTTTTAGGCTTCTTCTTTCCAGATACTACTTGATTGCCCCCCTGTAGATTACTTAAACTTTTAAGCATTTTAGTTTGGTGAATGGTAGGTTAAAAGTTGCATAAATGATAAATCCACACATATGAATCAGCGGAGTGAACAAAAAAGTCAGATTTGCGATTCATTGGCCAGCCTAACTTAAAACATTTGTCAGACCTGCAAGAAAGGGAATTAAAGGTTGGTCAACATTTAACACGAATGATAAATGGCAGTTTTATGATTAAAAGAGTTACCAAAAATATTCATTAAGATCATCATAGTTTCTCCATGAAGCATGGCTTGTTTTGCCACCTTGATTTCTCCTGGCTTCCTGCCACCATTAAGAAAAATTATAAGTCCATTAGAAAAGTAAATTATATGAGAGTGGAACAGAACTTATGGTGCACTCGGATGTTATCACCTTACGAAGAACCTCATAAATAGGTGTGATGACATCATGCAGAAATGTTTCCTCACCAAGTGGTGCTGCTTGATATGTGCCTCCACGTATAGGATGGACATTTCTAGATAATGTTCTATGCATTTCATTTGCCATCTTGTTTGTCATTGAAAAATGATCACATCATAAAGAGAAACAAAATAATAACTATACTCTTATAAGTAAAAGATATTTATGATAGGGTAAACATACATTATGGAAAATATAGCAAAGGCATTCGGGCATGAACCGGATGTTTGAAGCTTCACCCCAAATGAGTAGATAGAGTCCAATGTAGAGAAGATGTAACTGCTGCCTATCAATACTAGGTGGGACCTTATGTGAACTTGAACAAACCATAAATCAAACAAAAAAGATTAAATCCTCACTTCAAAGAACAAGAAGTCAAGAAACCTGCTACATCATCTTGCTAACAACTTACTCAATGATTGATGTACAGTGCAAATAATCACACCATGAGACATAGTTCTCGAAAGTTTTATCTAATAAATGCTTTACAGTATGACTATCCAACTGCAAAAAGTTCCTTATCAGTATTTAGTTCATCTTATCATCTCTAAAATATAATCACACACATTGAAGTTCGGTTGTTAAATATTACAATGAGATAGTGGAAGCTTTACCTGATCATAATCTTCAACACCCTTCGACCTTCTATCAATATTTGCAAGTAACAATACCAAGTGTTCCCGTTGATTTCTTACGTTTCCTTTCTTCATTTCAGAGTTGCAAAAAGTTCAATCACAATCAGATTTGTAAACAATCTATGCAAAGTTAAATAAAGTGGTTTATGAATAGAAGTAACCTGAAATCCAAAAATTGATGATAACCACTCGAGAATATCATTAACCGGTTTCTCTCTGTCTCCTACCCTTCTAACAGATGGAAGGTTATCCATATTGCGAATTGCCCGAAGAGCCGCTTGGATCTAAAAACATATAAAGAATGAAATAAATAAGACGGATACACACACACATTTGTTTGTATAAAATGAGATTTATGTGCATCTGAATACAACCTCAGGAAGCTTTATAATTGCTGGTTTATTTCCATCAGCATAAAAAGGAAGAATGTTATAGTGTCCATATTGTTCTCTCTTTTCCTCTACATCTCTTGCATATCGTTGAATCTGCAATGCAAAAACGGGCATGAGTAATTTGGAATTTGAAATTAAATGAGAACTAGAAATTAAAGTATGATTGACCAATCACACCTCTGGCTTAATTTTTGAACCAGGTACAATGTTCTTTATTACATCATATAAAACCGTTGCAATCTGATAAACCTTTGACATCTCCTCACTTAGAGAGAATAGAAGTAAAATAACAAAATGAATAAGTAATTAGATGGTGTAACATCTCTAGACATTAAAACTAAAACAAGCCTCACGGTTTCTTTGTGTATTGGCCTTCTCTGATGTTTTTCTCATAGAAGTTCTGGTAAAATATCTGGATTTCCATAAGATCACTTTTTGCTAGTCGAGGTTTTGTCCTTTCTTCATCCTACACCAATAGAACATTTGGAATTTTCATTAGAGTTTCTAATATCATGAAATTGCTTTCAATTTAACTTGAGTTGTTGTCATCCCAAAGTAGTGAAACTTGTAATCTGCACCTTTGTAAGTTTATTCACCAGGTAGGTCTTAAGTTGGCGAGAACCACGTCCACTAGAATTACGATCTTTATAGTGGGCCTTCCAAAATGCATGATACCGGCCTAATCCAACAAATTATAGGCATACAATGTTAATGAAAAATTCACCATTTGCAGCACTTCTGATTGTACCAACTTATATGCATTTTTCCTTTCAATAAAATCTTTGCTCTAACTTCCTAATTAAAAAGAAAAGTCCACACTTCTTTATATTCCTATTGGGAAGGAAAGAAGCAAATAAAGTAACTAGAAACATACACAAGTAAGCAACTCTGTCATTATCCTTCTCGACCTCATTTGCAACACGAAGGATTGGAACAATAGAAACAAGGGAAGAAGACACAGGCTCGCGGTCGACCCACTCGAACTCATCTTTGGTCCCACTCGTACTCGCCATTTCTGCAGTCCGACTCCGTGGAACTTGTTGGAACTATCTCTCGCTCTGCCCTGGAAGTTGCTGAAGAATTCGTACTCGAAAAACATATTTGTATTTCTAAATTAAGATGTAGATAGAGTGTGTAAAGATCCTTTTCTTGTTTGTGTGGGGGAATTACTTCGCTTTTAGGGCTTTCTTATAGCAAGTAAAGAATGGGAGCATTTTTCATCTTTATGGGGAGGGGATGAAGAGTATAGAGTGATTGCAGCCCTGGTGAAGGAATTGAAAAGGGGACAAAGAAGGAAAACAGCGAGCCTTTTGCTTTTATGCTTTTGGGTTCCAATTTTGATTGATGTCATGGAAACAAAAGATACCATCGCAGCAATTCTGAATAACAGAAGGGAGGTACGAGATACCCGTGTGGACTGCTTTCTGCCCTTTCCCGCCCCATTACGCTGTGTTTCGAGTCTCATTTAACGAGAGAACGAGATGAAGGGCGAGAAATGAGTGGAACTTTGAGAAAAAAAACAAGTTTTTATGTTCCCGAGTATTTTTTACGGAATGAAGTGGAAAGAAGAGGAAGGAAATGGAGGGTTAATATTTTCTCCTAACTTTCCTTCCGATTTGGAAGGATTTGGAAGGAAATGAAATTACTGGTAAAAATAACACTTAATTATAACTTTCATTTCCCTTTATTTCTACTCGGGAACACATAAAACGTTTCTTTCCTTTAATTTTCTTTCGACTCGGGAACACGAAAATATAACTTTCATTTCCTTTCCCTTCCCTTCTTTTATCTCGTTCTTTTCTTTTCTTTTCTTTTCTCTCCATGCTAAAACTCGGGAACACAGCATAATGGTTTAACAAAGAAAAACGGTTTCTTCTATATTGAGCTTTTCCACTTTACATTTTTCATGAAAAAGCTGTTTGAAAAAATCTAATGTATAAATGACTTTTTTAAATTTTATTTTCATCTTTCCATAATCCATTCTTTTTTTTTTTATAAATAGTATTACTTCAAATAGAATTAATATTTCACTTGTCATTTTAGTCCTATTTTTTTTATACATCTCTAATTTAATTTAAATACAATAATAAATATTTACAATCATGTTATATATTAAATGATATTAACTAGTTATAATTATCAAAATTGAATATTTATACATCAAATTTATATAAAATTTTATTTATAATAAATAGAATGTAGGATTTTGACAATTTTTGTAAATGAAGGAAAAAAAAACATTCTAGGAATACATCTTTTAAAGTAAAAATAGTATGAAAAATAGAGGTGAGTTGGAGATGACTCACTTTTTACATAACTTTTTACTTAAAAAATAGAGGTGAGCTGAAGATGATCTAAGGATCGGAACATGATAATTTTTTAATTTATATCCAAGAAAATATTACAATTGAATTCTAATTCCGCTACCATGTTATCTATTATATTTCGGCCCTATATAATTTACAATATGTGATGGGGCATGATGAAGAGTAATGTAATAAATGTTTATATTAAATGTATGTCAATACTAAAGAGAAATATCTGCTTAGCTCGGTGGAATGTGCGTCTGTCGATCGTTTACCAAAGCAAACTGTGACACCATGGTTCAACTCGCTTCCTTTTGGTCTGCATCTATATTGAACTAGGCGAAATCCCAGCGCGTTGCGCAGGAATACAATTACATAATTAAAATATTAAAAGATTGTATATCATTCAAAGTAACAAATAGTCGTTTTCTTTGTAGGCCGTTGTATGATTTTACAAAAATTAAAATATAACTTTGGTAATTAGTTATAAGCAAGTTGAAAATTGTATTAGAATTATATATTGTTATAAATACAATATTTGTACTTAACTATGAAAAATAATTCTTAGATAATAAAATATATTTATTATTTTGAACAATATGATAATAAAACTCTCGTTAATCATGGAATTTCATGAGATAAATGATATTTTATGTGATGAGATTTAATAACTACAACTATTTTATGTATTTTTCTTCAAATTATAATTATTATAAAATAAATATTTTAATTGTTAGTAAGTTTTAATACACAACTTTCTTATACATGTGATCATTACTTTTTTTTTTTTTTGCAACAAACATTTTTACTTAATAGCTAACTTTAGGACAACATGTTTTATTTTAAATAATATAAAGTTCAAGAAACTAAAACAATATAGAAAATATCAATAATCAAAATACTTTACATAAGATTTGATATATGTTTATCTCGTTCGTAATACATATATGATATCGATTTATCTAATGATATAATCTTAATATCTATTCTAAAAGGGGCATCATCCTTTTTAGTTTATTTACTTACATGCTACAACATATCAAATTTTTGTAAAAGAATAAAAATTAAAGATCAACATATATTATAAAAAAACATCAACTTTTGATATGAAATGAAAATAAATATGATCTTGTTAATTTGGCTTATTAGTCTCTTGGGTGTAACTTTCAAGGAAACGAATATTGTAGACGTCAAATTGATTTTGGTTTTATAGAATTGCATCTTCCAAAATTTTCTCTTCCTCTTCCTCATTCAATATGAATACATGAAATCTCTATCGGATGTAACTTTCAAGGAAACGAATATAGTATACGTCGAGTTTATCTTACTTGTATAGAATTTCATCTTCCAAAATTTTATCTTGCTCTCCCTCTTCCAAATTTTTACATGAACTCCAATGTTGAGTTTTTTTGTGTTTCCAAATAATCATTTTCTCACTATTTATATCTCTATATAAACCAACTAACCAATTAAATACAATAATTACTACTTAATACCCATAAGTTAAAAAACTTTTCACTTGTAGTGATTAATATGTAAAATAAATTACAAGAAGTAGTATGACAATATCATTACTAAAATGCATTTGAAAAGTCATTGGAGTTTTAAATGAATGTGGTTGAAGTATTTTTGCCTCTTTTATAAGATATATAGACATAGATAGATATATGTATAGATTCCCCTATAGGGTCCAGATTCTGTGACTACTCCAATTTCGGTGAGGACAATTCTCGTCTACTCATTTCGTCAATGGCAATAACATCAAACATAATTATTGGATTTGACGTAATCGCATGCGACACTCGTCCATGGAACGTAATACGGACCCGATGATATAACTACATGTTACACACACTATAATAAAGTATCTTCTTAGTGACCAAGTTTTTAATGACGACCTGCATTCTGGTCACTAAAAGCATTATTTAGTCACCATATATTCGGTCGTCACTAAATTTTGATAATGTTATAAATTTAGTGACCATTATTATGATGGTCGTCACTCACTAGTCACTAAGCCATAAAATAAACTAAAAATATATATTTTTAAATCTTATTACAAATATTAGTGACTAAAAATGATGGCCAGTGTGTTAAAAGCTTGATGACAAAAAAATGTGGTCAATATATTGAAAAATTAGTGACTAAAAATAGTGGTCACCGGGTACTTTTCTCTTTTATGCATCCTCTAAGGTTGAAATATTATGACGATAAACAGTGGTCCCTAAATATATATATGAAAAGGTTTTAATGACTAATATAGTAGTCACTAGCCATTTTAATAATTACACGTTTATACTTTTTTTTTAAATCTAAATTTTGTTGAAGGGAAAATGCTACAATAATCCCTTATAGTTTTCGTTTTGAATCGATTCGGTCCTTGTGTTTTTTCTGGCTCTTTAAGGACTCATGGTCTGGAAAAACATTTTTACTTAGTCACTCGGTGGCGAGTGACCCAGTAAGACAGTTAAATGGCATGAAAGCTATAAAAAACATGCCACGTGTTTGTCCAGGTCACGGGTAGCTAGTATCATTAAAATGAAGGAATATTATTTTGGAGTTGCATTTCCTTCGATTCCCCCAAAATCCTTTTGAAGGATACATCAATCAGCAAGATAGTATGACATTGCACACCCCGATCGAACTAATTTTTCAAGGTATGTTTCTAAGCAGGCCATTTAGATACATTGATGCGTAAAAGATTTGTTTGAGAACAATGATTTTGTTGCGATGGATGTTGAGATCGTTTATTGAACGATTTACACAACAAACATGTGAGAAGGTCTATTTTTGCTTTCTTGAGTTTGAGATACCCAAAGGATTAAGGCTGATTTCAAATGAGCTAGAGTATGCAAATTTTATCGAGGTTGCCTACCACTGTGGGGTTGCCATACCCTTGTATGTTGATCATTTAGGAGTAGATATTGGGGAGGTAGCAAATGATTACCAACAATCAGTTGCAAGTGTGGAGGATAACATGTCAGGGATAGGAGAATTGACAACAGAATATGAGGTCGAAAATGAATTCAATGGATATCCTGCTGCAGTAATAAACACACCAAATGATATGTTTTTGAGTAAGTTCCATATGGTTGGAATGAATAGTAACAACATGTGGCCAAAATCAGAAGCCACTCTTCCCTTACCACCATTGAGGAGGAGGATGTCAGGTCGACCTACAATAAAAAGGAAAAGAGATGCTTCAAAGGCATTTGGTAGAGATACAGTTTCTAGAGTTGGTAAAACTGTTCGGTGTAGTTTATGTAAGGGGCTAGGTCACAACAAAACAACTTGTAATAATGGGGTATTACAAATGTCTACACAAGTGGAGAAAGTATCTACTCAAAAATCTCAGGTCAAACCTCGACATAGCAAGACCAAAAGTAAGGCGAATGCACAAGTTGTGAAACCTAAAAGATCTGAGAGGATTTTGCTGAAGAAGTTTGCTATAAGGGTTGAAGGAAAGAATGGAGAAGGGAACAACAGTGCAACACCAATGGATTTGTACTAGTGTACTTCTGTCGTTTAATTTTCAGACAATGCTTATGGTGCGTGTAACCTGACTCTGCGTTTTTACATTAATTTTATTGAATTAATTGCTTGTATGTTGGAATATTGAAATGGTATGCATTTGTTTAGAATTTGGATTCCAGTTAGAATATTGAATTGGTATGCATTTGTTTAGAATATTGAATTAGTATGCATTTCAATTTCATATGTTTTGGCATCGTGCTTTCGGTTAGATCTGTTATAGCATCCCACTATCAATTTTATCTGTTATAGCATCATAGTTTCAATTACATCTATTATAGCGTCGTACTTTCAGTTAGATTTGTTATAGCATCCTACTATCAATTTTATCAGTTATAACATTGTCGTTTCAGTTATATATCTGTTATAGCATCGTACTTTCATTTACATCTGGCATAGCATCCTACTATCGATTTGATTTGTTATAGCATCCTACTATCGAGTTGATCTGTTATAACATCCTACTATCGATTTGATCTGTTATAGCATCCTACTATCTGTGGTATTCGAGGGTTTAATCTGTGCGGCTATAACATCGTTCTAGCCTATAACTCGATTAAGCATTTGACCAAAAGATTTTTCCAACCTTGCTGCATTTTGGGTCACCCTAACACCACCCACCATGTTACTATCATTTTGACCGTGTCATACATGGTAAGAACATAACATACCATATATGGATACGGATCGAAGCCCTGCCTCGAAAAGGTGATATATATATATATATATATATATATATATATATATATATATATATATATATATATATATATATATATATCACCTTTTCGAGGCAGGGCTTCGATCCGTATCCGGCCAACTCCTCGAACTACTGTGTGCGACATATTCGTGGACCGGCAAAGCGAACTCTCAATTTGATCAGGAGAGCCTAGAGAGCTCTCTATCTTTCCCCAAATTCCGTTTAACAGATTTTTACAGACCACTAGTTGAATAAAATGACATAACATGATTACAAAAACCTCAAAACATCCAACCTAAGTAGATCTAACTGAACCACCCAAAGCTACCACTAACAAACATTATTCTAACAAAATGCCTGCTAGTACCTACGACAGGACTTTCAATTCAACACAAAAACAAAACAACCTCCAAACCCGCCCCATCACCACCACAACCTTGTTCCCCAGCAAACCTCTTCACTGCCACTGACACCATGACCACCAGAAGCCATTTCCACCAACAGTTGCACGAATGACGCCGCTCCAGCATCTCGTCGTGAATGTAGACAATCGCTTCCTTCATCGTGTTGATATCCGATGTTAACACTTGCTTCATCTCTTCAATTTTGAGATAGGTCTCCAGCAAGACCACATCGCAGTGGCATGGTTGTAGGTCCTCCATTATGTCTGCCACATGTAAACCCGTGAACGAATGACAACAAGATGACATGGTGTTTCGAGGGAGCGATTGATATCAGACGACCGAGAACCTTTTTCTCCAATTTAGGGTATTGAGCTTTTTAAGTGTGATTGAAAGAGGGAAGGGGCACCGCTTTTTATACCGGGACCACAACCGAGTCTTAGTCCCTAAGATTCAATTCGTTTGTAACTGGACTCGTTGGCTTTGCAACTAAATGTCACACCGTAATTGCTTTAAGTGGGAAGTTAGATGGCTCACGTGTACAGTAACCGGGTGAAACCGGTCACACCCTTGTCCGTAGCAGGTTTTCCAAACCATGAGTCCTTAAAGAGCTAGAAAAAACACAGAGACCAAATCGATTCAAAACAAAAACCATGAGGGTTTACTCTGACATTTTCCCTATATATTACCTCCATTTTCATTGCCTCTCTTGCTGTGTTGAGTTTTTGGTTTTTGGGTATTCACTACCTTCACTTCCATTACATCTTTCACCACAAGGTTCTTTAGTTTCAAACAATGGCCGAAAACTCTTTCGTTAAGGGTAAATAACCAAACATATATGGCCTTTATTGGAGTCTAGAGACTATCCACACTAGTAACACTTGATTGAATATCATATCAGCAAAGCATACAACCGAAAAGACATCCAAAAGCACAAAAATGCTATTGCACACGTCTTGAAAAAATGAATTGAAGAGAATGAAAGATAAATAAATTGGGCCAAACAAAAATGACAAGGTCTTTCTGAATACTTTTACGAAAAAATATATTTAAATTTGACAATGATGACCTTATATATAAAAACATTTTATTCAAAATCAAATAGTAAAGTAGTTGTTATTGTGTACTAAATGTAACTTTCTTTATAATCTTAAACCCTAAATAATATTTTCATAAAATTCACAAGATTTCATAAAATTTGGGTAGTATATGCGATTTCGTGAATTTGTGAAATATCAAAAGTTGGTTACGAAATCCTGAAAAGTGTTAGTAAAATTAAGTTTGAAAAGTCATTTTTGTAAGATAAATAATTATTTTATGATATTTATAAAAACTATGATGATTTGATTTGATATTTGATGATACGAATCTACGATTGTTGGTTCCAAATCGTCTTTGGATACACTAGTTGTGTACCCGCGCAATGCGGCGGGACACAAATTGTTATGGGCGAACATCGTGCGGTTCGGTTCAATGTTTTGCTAAAACAAACCAAAAACCGTAGAACATAATCAATTAAGACGACATTTTATTTAAGCAAACGCTCAGCATTTTTCAGGGTCTATTAAAAAGAATTTGGAATTCAATTTTTTTTTTTTAATTTTTGTTAATTGAATCTTTGCAAAATGGGTTATAATTGAATTTAATTTTTGATATTTCCTTTTGGTCATGAAGAATTAGAATGCAGATAACGGTGAATGACGTAATTTTCTTTGTATAACTTTGTTCACAAAACCTTTTTAATTACTTATAGAAATGATTTAATTAACAGTTGAATAACTTATGTGCTCATATTTTTAAAAACTAATATAGGTTAGTGAAATGAATTATACACATAATTAAACATAGATTTGTTCACAAGCTACAACAAATTAAAATGCATGCAAATATGGATTTAATTATGTCTGCTTTTATTTTCATAATTTAACAAAATCATTAATTATTTCAAACTGAAAATTTTTAATTTTCAAACAAAACCAAGCACGACGGCTAAAATGGAAATAGCTATTAGCCAATATCAACACTTTCTAAACCACAAATACGATCTAAACCAAAAAGGACGATGGCTAAAATGGAAAAATAACCTATTAGCCAAGAGTCGATGATATGATATTTTATTTAATATAAATAAAAATGATGAGAAATGGGAACAGCTATGAGCCAACATTAAATCTTTCGGACCCATAGCATCATAGCTCTCATACGTGTACTCCCGTTGATAAGTTAGTAAATCAAGATTAGGAAACCAATAAACAAAAAGTAAACCAAAATAATCTTATCTTCTGTAGACATTCAAGACATGAAAAAGGATAGCCAAATCTGGCTTCTTCATTACATTCAAAATCTGAAAACACAAAACCAAAAACAAAAAGATGGCATATTTTAAGGATTTAACAGTAACAAAACAGTATGTAACCATGCTTAAATTTCCAGTGCAACCTAGCTCCTCAAGTTTAAACATGCATGCTCTCAACTTCAACCTCCCAATCCATGTTCATACCTGATATAAAGTAATTCAAAAATTGTTGTTAAGATATGAAAACCTCCCCAAGCTCTCGTTAGACTTTTCCCCATATGGACAATTAACTCCCTGACAGCCTCAAAATAAAACTTGGCTTCAATCTCAAAGTATTTTGACAATCCTCAAAATAATAACCATGATCATCATTTTGGATAAATTCTATTGTACCCCTCAACCAAAATCCAGGAACATAAAGGATTGGACCCACTCCAAGTGCAAAATGGGCAAAAAAAATCATCAGACATCTAAAAGTTCCAAGAAAAGTACCAAATAGCTTTAAAATTATCACTATACCACATCACCTCCCCTGCCACATACCAAAAGGGTAACTTTACTCCTTCTACATTCTGTATCTTCAGTTCACCTTCAATTACAAATACCTTAATGAAAAAACAAAGATCTCGTTCACGTTGATGAGAAATGAGAAGAATCTGGAGGGAGGATTTATGGTCGTGGCTGAGACGGAAAAAGGGAGGGAGGCTAGGTTTTTTGTTTCCACGGTTGAAGGCATGTGGTGGTGAAGCAAGATCAGCACAGCAGGGGTCAGAGAAGGAGAGCAATGAAGACACACATGGGATCGACAGTGAAAGTATGTGGCCTGAGCTGGGGAAGATAGAAATAGAAGCAAGGAGTCATGGGTGGTCATGGGAGGAGGGAGGGGTGGTGCCATTGTAATAGAAACTTTGAAACCCAAACTGAAATTCAAAGTCCAAAACCCAGAATGGAATTTTGAAACATATACATTAGACATTAGATCCATTCAACCATTTATAGAAAACATACCTGAACCAAAATTTAAAGACTTGATCTCCTTTGGCGATTGTAACGACTAATGAACTGATGAACAATCAAACATGAAACATGGACAAAGAACTAAGAAGCTTTTTTTTTTTTTTTTTTTTTTTTGTGATAGTGATAAAACTAAAATAAATCGACCATCAAAGTTGGCATGTATACCATACCTATTTTTACGGACCTTGGACTATCTTAGCATCATATAGAACTCACATCTATCATCATCTTCATTTATAATAAAATAAAACTAAAAAAACTCATCAGTTAACCCATTTGCTTATTTTTTGACTCCTCCCAACACTTTATATGTTTCCATTTTAGGCCTGTAGCAATATATATATATATATATATATATATATATATATATATATATATATATATATATATATATATATATATATATATATATATATATATATATATATATATGAGGTTACTGTGTTATATATCAAACTACAATGCTAAGCAAACTTGTAGAACATTAAATTAAGAATACAACACAGAAATGCCATCTAAATATTCATCAAATGCTTAAATAGACAGCAAGTGATGGAAAGAAATATTACTTTGCCACAAATCCATAAAAGTATGTTTGGTCATTGGTGTTGTAGGGACCCAAACCTCTAGTCTGCACTAACCCAACTCTTGAACATAAATAATTCCAAAATTTATTAAAATAAATAATATAAGCAAAATTATATAAAACTAACTATTACCATCCAAATCCAGTTTTCACTTCTGATGCTGTTAGGATTAATGGGAGTAAATTAATCACATTACCAGCGGTTGCATGAATTAACCTGATAACATATATTAACCTATAATCAACCCTTGATTGAATGTAAAATTAGAAAAATCTGAATTAATTTATGGCTACATGACTGAAAAACCATATTAGTAGATACAAATAACACTTGAGCAATTAATTTCCTGGAAATATTGATGACATAAAGTTGGATATATACAAATAGCAAACTAAATACCTGTTGACAGTGGGAGTGAGATTGTATCCGAGGTGATGAATCTGCATATACGAGGAACCTCCTACAAACCGCGATAATGACTATGCATATAACTATTCAAAAAATAAATAAATGGAAATAAGATGCAATTAGATAATGATAAAATAAACGATGCTTATAGACAAAAATCAATAACTAAAATAATAAATTTTATATCACAAATTGCTAATACTCTCTTCCAAAAACTATGATAAATAATCAAAATTTTTTAACTTTTTCGACTCTAAACTTAAAAGACTGTACCTTATAGCTGCCACGCAAATGTTACTCTACGATATGACAAGATCCAAACTGTAAGCACAATGCAGGAAAATATTCAGTTTTAGAGCAACAAAAGCCCAACGTGACTGCAAAACTCATGTACCTCAGCATGCTACAAGTGATCAGAAACCATTACAAATCAAAATCCATGTTTTCTATCAAACTAAAGCAAAACAATAGATAAGAAATTTTGAAAAGTGAATAAACAATCATTGAATAATGAACTGATTGGGCCTTACCTCAAAGGGCTGATCCATACAGAGGTAGTATTGGCATTTGCCTACATCTAATAATCAATAACAAATTAAAACATGCGATAACTACAGAAGAGGATGAAGAGACCGGCCCTGTGGAATCTACAAAATCAAACCAGAAAGAAAGAGAGAAGGTCGTGATTGATAGTGGTAGGATAGAAATTTTCCAAAATTAATTAGAACTAACACAAATTAAGTGAAATTTTGAAAGGGTGGAAGGTGATACCCATAGTTGTGGTATTGAACTTTCCATTTAGGTGGTATGGTGGTTACATCACTAACATTGGTGGTGCGTCTCTGTGCGTAGAAATAGAGTTAGACATGGCGATTGGCCGTGGCATTGAATGTCGTGGTGGTAAGTTGTCTTTGGGGTCATTAATGGCTAGTTGGTGAGTGTCTGGAATCAAATCGTCATTTAGATGTGATTCGAGTGGCTGTGACAGTGAAGGTCGTACAGAATTTTGAAGCAGAACGGTTTCAATTGGGAGAGAACGATGATATGGCGGCTTGGATTTAGGGTTTACAAATGAATTCGAGAGTGAACATGATAGGGTTGAAAGAGAAGTTGTGACACCTCATTTATTACTATTTGCAAATACTATGGTTTTGTGTAAAAGTTCACAAATACAAAAATACGGTTTATCAAAAACCGATAATTTTCATGTTTAAAAACTGTGGGTGTTACAAATCCATACCAAACTAACCATAGTAAGCAAGAGAGGATTAAACCTTGAGTCCAAAACGGGAGCTAACTCGAGCTCCACTCCAGCCAAACTTCAATCCATTAAACCTTAGCTTATTAACCTGGGATACATGGCAAAAACATACAATACGTAAGACAATAATGTCTCGTGAGTTACATGAGTTTTAGACTCAAACATTAGATTTCATTTTCCAACTTTTATCTTTAAAATTCTTTACATGAAACCTCTATCAAAAGTTTATAGTAGTTATGTAACAAAACTCTTTACTTTTCAAAACATTTCATAATATACTTTGCAAAAATAACATCTTTCTTAACTTTATAGTAGCAACATACTACAACTCTTTACTTTTCAAAATCATTTCATATCATACTTTGCAAAAATAACATCTTTCTTACTTTCTTTGACTGGTTTTATAAGCTTGCTGGATTTTTATACTTAGGGCTTTAATCACCATAAGTGATACCCCAAGTCTCTATGGCTAGAAAGAACGGATCAATCCTCAGCATAGAAGTGCTTAGGCAATCTACTTTGCGATGAGGCTTTTTCCCCGGTAGACCCCTTACCTAACCCGGGTAGGTGGAACATAGTTCCCTTACTAACGCTGCTTGCTACAATTACCTGTCATACAAAACACTTTCTACTTGCTTGAACATAACTCACATACATATAGATAGTGGCTAAGTGCCAAACTACATCATTTTCTGTTTTTATGGCTAAATGCCAAATTTATAACTTTCATCACATAATAATCATACGTTTAAAACATGTTTTTATAACACTCCAGGCTTAATGCCAAATCATACTTTCCAAACATCTTATGGCTATATGCCATTCATACTTGAAAACATATACAGTTTGTAACCAAAACATACTTCTTAAACATCTTGTGGCTATATGCCTATTCATACTTGAAAACATATATAACTTGAAATCAAAATATACTTTCACATAATTGGTTCATAGACCAACATACATTCACTTAATTTGACTTGTAGTTCAAAACATAATTTCAAATATAGCATTATACTATCACAACAAGTTAGAATTATACTCTTGCATATAATTTCGCGTAAAGAGATTTTATAAGAAATCTTAAAAATACTTACTTGCCATGTACCCCAAAATGGGTAAAAATACTGCATGTACTCACCTCATGTATTGCTAGTAGATTGTTTAAGCGTTCCTTGCATTCGTACTCTTTCTTGATCCAATAATTATTTGGCATGAACCTATAGTTGACATGTTATACATTAACATTCATTCTAACTGACTCTATAACTCATTAGAGTCCTTATAATACCAATACAGGTCATAACAAGTGTATAATTTCTAACTAACTAACTTTATATGAGTCGTATCTCATCCGTATTTCACTACAGTACCCTCGAGAGGTCGTATTCCCGGTTTAATAATTTTCCATGACTTTTCAAACCATCATGGACTTGTAGTTAAAGTTTGAAGTCATTTGGACATGCATAGCATCAAATTCAAACTTCAAAAGCCCCTGAATAAACACACGACTCGTGCAAAATTAAGCCTAAAGGGAGCACGACTCGTGCATGCATTAAATAACAACATACTTTGAAGTGCAGGGGGAGCACGACTCGTGCTAAATGAGCACGACCCGTGCTCTTTCTGGACAGCTCCATTTCACTTCGGTTTTACACCGTAGCAGTCCGATTTTTGCACTATAACTTCGTGTTGTGGTTTGTTAAGAACTTGATACTTGACTTAATACTTATGGAATCATTCCATGACTAAAACCTTCAGTTTATAACAAGTTTTAATCCATGAAATCATTCCAAATCCTAGAATGTAGAAATTAGGGTTCTTGAACCAAAAACCCCAAAATCCACAAAACCGACAAAATCGTTTGTTTTAATCACTTGTTCTTTTCATATTAACATGATAAGACACAGGAAATCATTAAAACATATTGGGATCATAACTGGAACTCAATTCCACTTCATCCCGTGAAGAACATGTTCAAGAGTTTGGCTAGAAAGTCAACTACTAACCCTTTATCTTGATAATCTTCAACTTCCAAGCTCAAATTCCAAATTTTCCTGCTTCAATTCTTCCAAGAGTTCCAGAATTCGTGACTTCAAGAGTTCTCCCATAGCTTCTCAAGGTTCTGTAATCATATGGGAGATATTTCTCCCTTTTATACTTCCCAATTTACAGATTTAGTCCCTCTAGTTCACTTTCTTGGACTTTTGCCACAAAAAATCAATTTTTATCACATAAGACTTAGTTTCTTACATTTTTAGTCCTAGAATAGAATTGTAACTTCATAATAATTTCCGTGTATGACCAAATGACCAAATGACCAAATTACCATCTTCATGGTAAAATGACCAAATTACAACTTTTGTAAAATTGTCCCAAAACTCCAAATTCCTCTTTTTAAGTTTATTTCATTACATAATAGCTCCAAAAATCATATTTTCTTTACTTAAGAGTCATTTGGATGTCAAATGACCATTTTGCCCTTTTTCAACATATTTCTCCAAACTCTTGGAATTTTACTACATTTCCCAGTAAATTATTTTAAAACTTTCAAAATATTTTGGTTTTTTCCTTAAGTATTTTCTCGAATATAAATTCAAGATTTTTGGGTCGTTACAGAAGTGGTGACGGTAGCAATTGGTAGAAGAGGGACGAAGATGGTGAAAACGGTGGTGGTTGTCTGACTGCGTTGCCGGCTGCGATAGATAAGAGGGTGGATGCAAGGAAGGAAGAGGCACTGTGAAGATTCAAACAGGGAGATAAGTGAGAGAACAAGGGGTTTTAGAAAAGTAGGGTCATTAACAACAGAACGGATGGAGCTAAATACGGATGGAAGTTAAATATGGGGAGAGGATAATAAGCGGGGTCAAACTAAGAGTATTTTGATAAGAATTTATCTAATTTATGTTTACATGACTTGTAATTTTAGCTTAAAGATTTGGACCTCTTAATTTGAATAGTTTCTATTTTTAGAAACCATTTTTTTTTTAATGTAGTATAGATTATGTTTATGATTTTGGGTTCCATCATCCATGACTTGGTATTTATCCGGTTCCGGTCGTTTCGGGGGGTTCGACCCGAAAACCACCCGTTGCTCAATCATTATCGGACTATCGGAGGTAGCCTTGCACCAACTGCACGATCGAAATCCCAACTCCTTTTGGTCCCCGTTGAAATCCAATAACTCGCAAGGATGACAGAAGTTCAGAACACTTGAATTAGGGTTTCTGATCTCCCTCGATTGATCAATCAATCATAGCAAATGGGTGAAATCAGCGAAAAAGGCATATCTGGTGAAGAAACAAAAGAAGGAGAAGAGATTTGCATTAACGAGCGATTGAGGGACGACGAGCTCCGAGCAGTGTTGGTTAAACTAGAAACCGACAAAGACAAAGAAGTTTTCGGTCTTGTATGCAAGAAATGGCTCTATCTCCAGAGCACAGAGAGGAAGAAGCTCTGTGCTCGTGCTGGTCCACACATGCTCCGTAAGATGGCTGCACGATTCACTCGCCTCAAGGATCTCGATCTTTCTCAATCCGCATCACGTTCGTTTTATCCAGGAGTCACCGATTCAGATCTATCCGTCATCGCCACTGGCTTCACCGCCTTACGTCTACTCAAACTTCAAAATTGCAAAGGTGCTTCTTTTTCCCCTTTTGATTTTTGTTTTCAGACCTGGAAAAGCCCCATTGATCTTCTGTGATTTGGAAGTAATATGCTTCTTCTGAATTAATAAACTCGGGTTCCATTTGACGAATTGGAACAAGATATCTATGAATTTTGACTTGCTTTATCTTCTATTCCAATTAAAAGTCAATACTTTGCTGCGAATTAGTTTCCCCCAAGTTGCAACTCAAAGATGCAACCAAAATACAAAGAATCAATAGGGAGCCCAAGAATACAGAAGAAGAGAAACGTAGTATGCCAGAGAGAAATTCATTTGATTCCTCATATGCCTCCCATCAGATATTCAGATGATAACAATTTATTTAATAATCCTCATGCTAGTGTGAAAACTTTTGCTTTTTTCTTTTGTTGTCTCATATTGTAAATTGACTAATAAGTGGTTCTAGTCGCAAGTAGTCCTAATTCCCCATCTGAATTCCCCTTCACCTCTGTTGGAATCCTTATATTCTTTTATGCAAATGTTGGTTTTCAGGTATCACCGATGCTGGAATGATGGCAATTGGATCCGGTCTTTCATCTCTTCAATCATTAGATGTTTCATACTGTAGAAAGCTAACCGATAAGGGTTTATCAGCTGTCACCAATGGCTGCCATGACTTAAAAATCTTACACCTTGCTGGATGTCGCTTTGTCACTGATACCCTTTTAAAATCCCTCTCTAAAAACTGTCATAATTTGGAAGAATTAGGCCTACAAGGTTGCACAAACATAACAGACACCGGACTCACTGCTTTAGTAGACGGATGTAAACACATCAAACATTTAGATGTAAATAAATGTACAAATGTGGGCAATCTTGGAATATCCGTTATCGCAGAAGCCTGTTCAAATTCCCTAAAAACATTAAAGTTACTAGATTGCTACAAACTCGGGGACAATTCTATATTTGCAATAGCTACAAAATGCAAGAATCTTGAAACCCTAATAATCGGAGGTTGTCGGGACATATCAAGTGACTCGATAAAATCACTAGCTGCCACTTCTCAAAGCCTCAAGGTTTTAAGAATGGATTGGTGTTTGAATGTTTCAGATGCTTCTTTAAATTGCATACTTTCACAATGCAATTGTTTAGAGGTTCTTGATATTGGGTGTTGTGAGGAGGTGACGGATGCTGCTTTTGATGGACTCCGGAATCCGGGATTCCGGTCGGAATTGAAGGTTTTGAAAGTTAGTAATTGTCCAAAGATTACTGTGTTGGGAATAAGTATGGTTTTGGAGGCATGTAAGTCTTTGGAATATCTTGATGTGCGGTCTTGCCCGAATGTCACGAAAGCCGATTGTGATGATGCGGGATTGAAGTTTCCGGAAGGTTGTAAGGTGAATTATACCGGGAGTTTAGTGGAACCTGATGTCTTAATTTGAAAGTTGATTTATGGTATATCTTGAAATTGGTTAACTATTTTAGTGTCCATATGTTGATTGATGTTACTTGCTTTGTTTGTTTTATTGGATGTGTTTGGGGTTTGTGAAGTGTTTTGTTCATTGTTTATGATTCAAATTTAAAATCAGACTCAAACCAGGAGTGTTATCTCGTAGATTTTGAAGTTGTTTTTGTTTATGAATGGCTACTTGTTCTCTTGGTGAAATATTATCGACCACAGTTATATAAAACTGTTTCAAGAGTACATTGGTTTCACTATTGTAAGAAAACTAATAGTAATGAAAGATGTATTTGGTTTGTAATACATTTTTAAAAGAAATGAAACCTGTTAAAGGAAATTGGAACACGAGTGAATAGGAATAATGAAGCATCTCTAATGAGCTTATTTAAGACTTATTATTACTATTCCATGAACCATTCAATACAACCGGAGTACATAGCTTTTAGCCTTTTTTTTTTCTAACTGTTTTATCAACCATTTATTTATCAATTGTAGAATGACTTTTTGCCCACCATCTTAATAAACATTTCTATTTTATCCCCTTAATGATATTGTATATTTATAATATTTATAATTTTATTATTAATCAATTTAATTTATTAAATATGCAAATTAAAATTACATCTTTTAATTGTTTTTTTTAACTAAATTGATAAAATAACATGATATAAAGTGTGACTTAAAAAAAGGAATAAAGTGTGACTTAAAGAAATGAGATTCTAAAATACATTTCAAATAGATAGGAATAGATGTTCAATTATAAAAAGCTTAAAAAAAGCTTATGCATTGGAGATGAATTTTATAGATGCCTTTTTCATTCTTCTGAAATCAACATCCCTCACAGAAGCTTAAAGAGAGTTAAGTAGACTACCGGTTTTTGTTAAAAAAGCGCCTTTGTAGTGCACTTCAATGATTAGGAACTTCGATTCATCTGCATTCGAAGAACTAGTGTTAGGAAATAGACCTAAATCTATAACCTATTGCCCAGGAATAATAACGAGAATATAAATGCGGAAATATAAACACAAAGTATCGACACAGAGATTTACGTGGTTCGGTCCAAGATGACCTACGTCCACGGGCAGGAGAGAGTATTCTTTATTCCAGAGCTAAATACAGGTGTTACAGAGCGTACCTAGATTGCTAGTAAATCGGCCTCTTCTGACTACTGACTTCAGACTTGACAACCCGACGGCTAACTAAAACCCTAATGACCAGCCTTTATATTTATAGGCATTACAAGAAACCCTAGCCGTACCCTAGCTGTTCACGGCCCACGCGACGCGGACACTTAATGGGCCGCGGCGCGCGTGTTTACAATTCATACGGGTTTTAATTCCCAATTCACTATTTAACAATCTCCACCTTGAATTGCGAATTCAACATAGCTCCACCTCGCTCTAGAAACCAAAAAACTTCCTCTCGTCTCCTGCCAGCTTGCCCCGTAGGGACTTACCTCTTGCGAACATCAACCAAGTTTAAGCATAGCTCGAACTTCTCCTTGGGTAACGACTTTGTCAACATATCTGCCGGATTCACCTTGGTATCGATCTTCAAGATTGAGAACTTGTCTTCTTCAACTATGTCACGAATGAAATTTAACCGGATATCAATATGCTTTGTCTTTTCATGATAAACCGAATTCCTCGCTAGACACAAAGCGCTTTCACTGTCACAGTTCAAGACAGGCTTCTCCACCTTCAACCCCAGACTCTCCACCAAACCATGTAGCCAGATACACTCCTTTATACCTTCAGTCATTGACATGTATTCCGCATTTTCATGAAGAAATGCAGAAATGAAGGAATAGTTCGTGAAAACATAATTGAGTTGTTCTTTGGAATCCATGGCTTTCTAAAGAACCCTTGATTACAAACTTTCTGTCCACAATACAGTGTACCTATATTAACAAGTAAGTACACTGTATTGTGGACAGAAAGTTTGTGGCAGGAGACGAGAGGAAGTTTTTTGGTTTCTAGAGCGAGGTGGAGCTATGTTGAATTCGCAATTCAAGGTGGAGATTGTTAAATAGTGAATTGGGAATTAAAACCCGTATGAATTGTAAACACGCGCGCCGCGGCCCATTAAGTGTCCGCGTCGCGTGGGCCGTGAACAGCTAGGGTACGGCTAGGGTTTCTGGTAATGCCTATAAATATAAAGGCTGGTCATTAGGGTTTTGGTTAGCCGTCAGGTCGTAAAGTCTGAAGTCAGTAGTCAGAAGAGGCCGATTTACTAGCAATCTAGGTACGCTCTGTAACACATGTATTTAGCTCTGGAATAAAGAATACTCTCTCCTGCCCGTGGACGTAGGTCATCTTGGACCGAACCACGTAAATCTCTGTGTCGATACTTTGTGTTTATATTTCTGCATTTATATTCTCGTTATTATTCCTGGGCAATAGGCTATAGATTTAGGTCTATTTCCTAACAAGTGGTATCAGAGCCGCGGTTTCAGATCTGTAGTGTTATAGATCTGTGGATATTTGCGGTTTTAGGTCTGCGTGTTTTAGATCTGGTTGTAGTTCTGGTTGTTTGAAATCAGTAGTAGATCTAGGGTTTACGGCTTCGCCGCGTCGCGCCTGTTGAAAAACCGCGTCGCGCCTGTTGAAGGATCACGTCTGTTGGACCACGTCTGTTTAAGCCCGCGTCGCGCCCTGTTGGAGTCCGCACCGCGGCGACGACGAGCAGTAAGCAGTTTCGGATTTACTAGTTCATCAAAGACTACAAGGATCGGTTGATTGAAGATGTCATCTCACAAGTTCGATTCAGAGAAGTTCAATGGCTCGAATGATTTCACTTTGTGGAAGGTTAAGATGAAGGCTCTTCTGGTTCAACAAGGTTGCGCAGTTGCAGTGGAAGGAGAATATGCAAAGGACACGACAGATGCTGTGAAGAAGGAGATCGAGGGGAAAGCACATAGTGCTATTCTTTTGAGCTTGACGGATGAGGTGTTGAGGGAAGTTGTTGATCAACCCACTGCTGTCGGTATTTGGAAGAAGCTCTGTGATACGTATCAGAACAGTTCTTTGACAAATAGGCTGTATCAAAAGCAACGGTTGTACACTTTCCGGATGGCAGAAGGTACCCAAGTAAAAGACCATCTTGATTCTTTCAACCGGATTATTCTAGATCTTCAAGGAGTAGGAGTAAAGGTTGATGATGAGGATCAAGCCCTTATTTTGTTATGTTCACTGCTGAATTCACATGAGAATTTTGTTGATACTATATTGTATGGAAGAACAACAATTACTGTGAATGATGTGAAGGATTCTCTGCTGTCCAAGGAACTCAAACGTAGAGTTTCTGGGAATGAGGAGACATCCGGTTCAGGTCTGTTCGTTGGCAGAGGAAGGACATCGGATAAGAAAGATGGTGGAAATCGGAGTAAGTCACGTTCGAAATCGAAAGTTTCTGCAAAAGTCAAGTGTTATAACTGCAAGGAGAAGGGTCACTTCAAGAGAAATTGTCCATTGCTGAAAGGGGGGAAGGGAGAAAATAGCAACAATGGCAGTGCGGCTATTGTTCAGGATGGTTCTGAAGAAGAAGACATAGGCGATGTATTGACTGTTTGTACATCTAGTTCTGTTGATGCTTGGGTCTTGGATACTAGGGCATCTTATCATATGACTTTCCATCGTGACTGGTTCGAATCTTTTAGAGACTTGAAAGGAACGGTGAAGTTGAGAGATGATTGGGTTGCTCAGGTCAAAGGAAGCGGTACGGTACAGATTATGATGCACGATGGTATGGTCAGAAAGCTTGATTGCTGGTATGTTCCGGATCTTCGTAAGAACTTAATTTCTCTTACTACTTTAGCAAAGAATGGTTTGAAATACTCTGGTGAGGATGACTGGGTGAAGGTCACCAAGGGCTCTCTAGTAGTTATGAAAGGAAAGGTGCAGAAGAGTGGGGTTCCTGTCTTAGAAGGAAATTCGGTTAGGGGAACAGTGGCGGTTACTCAATCCTTAGAGAGTAGTAATGATAAGACAGAGTTGTGGCATAGAAGGTTGGGACATATGAGTGAGAAGGGTATGTCAATTCTGAGTAAACAGGGGTTGTTTGGTGGTGAGCTAACGGGAAAACTCAAGTTTTGTGAAGCTTGTGTCAAAGGTAAGCAACGCAGGGTGAAGTTTAGTTTGGGTAAACACACAAGCAAGGAAATCCTGGAGTACATTCATTCAGATTTGTGGGGTCCCTCTCCGGTCGAGTCTCATAATGGTCATCGATACTTTATGACTTTCATTGATGACTACTCAAGGAAGGTTTGGATATATTTTCTGAAGACTAAAGACGAAGTGTTTGGGAAGTTCAAGGAGTGGAAGACGATGATTGAAAAACGGACCGGAAAATCTGTCAAGACACTCAGAACTGACAACGGGTTGGAGTTCTGCAATGCCCCGTTTGACAACTTCTGCAAGGCGGAAGGTATAGTGAGGCACCACACTATACGACACACACCACAGCAGAACGGAGTGGCGGAACGGATGAACCAAACACTGTTAGCGCGTGCTAGAAGTATGCGCTTATATGCTGATTTATCGAAGAAATTCTGGGCGGAAGCGGTTAATACTGCTTGCTATCTGGTGAACAGATCACCATCAACTGCAATCGACTTTAAGACTCCTCAAGAGGTATGGTCTGGAAAATCCTCTGATTATTCTGGTTTATGTATATTTGGTTGTCCGGCTTATGCTCATGTTAATGATGGTAAACTTGAGGCGAGGGCAATGAGGTGCATATTTCTAGGGTATGCACATGGAGTGAAAGGTTATCGTCTGTGGTGTACAGAAGAAGGAAGAACTCCAAAATTTATTAATAGCAGAGATGTGACCTTTAATGAATCTGCTATGGTGAACCAAAGAGGAGGTGATACAAGTCATGTAGGGAAAGATCAGGGTGCCAACCAGAAGGTGGAGTTTGTCACACAAATTCCAGACAGAATGGTGATAAATGAAGAACAGCATGGATGGTGATAAATGATGATCAGCATAGACGTGATGATCAGCATAGACGTGATGAAACTCATGAACAGCCCAATGAGGATCAGTCTGGTGATGCTGAGGCCGATGGTGAGAACAATGAGGATGAATCTATAGCAAGGAGAAGAGAGAAGAGGAACACGAAGACTCCAGCTAGATATGCTGCATGTGTCACCAATGGTGATATTGGTTCTGTTGCATATGCACTAGCTGTTGGTGAAAACATTGGTACTGATGAGCCTCGGTCTTACAAAGAGGCGGTGGCAAGTAAAGAAGGATCAAGCTGGTTGATGGCAATGAATGAAGAGATGCAATCTCTTGAGAAGAATGAAATGTGGGATCTTGTTCCATTACCAAAAGGAGTCAAACCGGTTGGATGCAAATGGGTCTTTAAGAAGAAAGAAGGAATTCCAGGGGTTGAACCTGCAAGGTTCAAGGCACGGTTAGTGGCGAAGGGATTTTCTCAAAAGGAAGGAATCGACTATCACGAGGTTTTCTCACCGGTCGTGAAGCACAAGTCAATTCGGGTTCTTTTGGCTATGGTGAGTGCGTTTAATCTGGAGCTTGAGCAGCTCGATGTCAAAACTGCATTTCTTCATGGAAGCTTGGAGGAGAAGATATATATGTCACAGCCTGAGGGTTTTTCGGGTTCTAATAAGGATCATGTGTGTCTGTTGAAGAAGTCTCTTTATGGTTTGATGCAGTTTCCTAGACAGTGGTACAAGAGATTTGATTCGTTTATGACTTCGCATGGCTACATTCGGAATCAGTTTGATAATTGTGTCTACTTGAAGCAGTTGTCCAATGGGTCCTTTGTTTATCTGTTGCTATATGTTGATGATATGCTCATTGCAGCCAAGGAGATGGCTGAAATTAATAACTTGAAGAAGCTTTTGGCAAGTGAGTTTGAAATGAAGGATTTGGGTGCAGCAAAGAAGATATTGGGGATGGAGATTCAGAGAGACAGGAAAGCGGGGTTGTTATATGTTTCTCAGCAGAAATATATTGAGAAAGTCTTGCAGTCTTTCAGTATGGATCAGTCAAAACCAGTTGGAACTCCTTTGGCAGTGCATTTTAAATTAAACAGAAGTACTATACCAACTACGGATGAGGAAAAAGACTATATGAGTAGAGTTCCGTACTCAAGTGCAGTTGGAAGCCTTATGTATGCTATGGTCTGTACTAGACCTGATTTAGCACATGCAGTTAGTGTGGTTAGTAGGTTTATGAGTAATCCTGGGAAAGCTCACTGGGAAGCAGTCAAGTGGATCTTACGATACTTGAAGGGGACTAAGGATATTTGTCTGGTCTATGGTGGTAATACTCATAGTAACTTGGTGGGATATGCAGACTCAGACTATGGTGGCGACTTGGTGAAAAGGAGATCGCTCACGTGTTATATTTTCACTTTGTTTGGATGTGCAGTCAGTTGGAAGTCAGCTTTACAATCTACAGTTGCCTTGTCTACAACTGAAGCGGAATACATGTCAATGACTGAAGGTATAAAAGAGTGTATCTGGCTACATGGTTTGGTGGAGAGTCTGGGGTTGAAGGTGGAGAAGCCTGTCTTGAACTGTGATAGTGAAAGCGCTTTGTGTCTAGCGAGGAATCCGGTTTATCATGAAAAGACAAAGCATATTGATATCCGGTTAAATTTCATTCGTGACATAGTTGAAGAAGACAAGTTCTCAATCTTGAAGATCGATACCAAGGTGAATCCGGCAGATATGTTGACGAAGTCGTTACCCAAGGAGAAGTTCGAGCTATGCTTGAACTTGGTTGATGTTCGCAAGAGGTAAGTCCCTACGGGGCAAGCTGGCAGGAGACGAGAGGAAGTTTTTTGGTTTCTAGAGCGAGGTGGAGCTATGTTGAATTCGCAATTCAAGGTGGAGATTGTTAAATAGTGAATTGGGAATTAAAACCCGTATGAATTGTAAACACGCGCGCCGCGGCCCATTAAGTGTCCGCGTCGCGTGGGCCGTGAACAGCTAGGGTACGGCTAGGGTTTCTTGTAATGCCTATAAATATAAAGGCTGGTCATTAGGGTTTTGGTTAGCCGTCAGGTCGTAAAGTCTGAAGTCAGTAGTCAGAAGAGGCCGATTTACTAGCAATCTAGGTACGCTCTGTAACACCTGTATTTAGCTCTGGAATAAAGAATACTCTCTCCTGCCCGTGGACGTAGGTCATCTTGGACCGAACCACGTAAATCTCTGTGTCGATACTTTGTGTTTATATTTCCGCATTTATATTCTTGTTATTATTCCTGGGCAATAGGCTATAGATTTAGGTCTATTTCCTAACAACTAGCTATTGTCGTCTTCCTTGAGTGCGAAATATAGAATATCCCCGATTTTTATGTAATCTTGCATAAGTTCTCTAAATTGTTGATAATAAATTCGGGATACAACTGTAATAGCCACCTAAAAAAGCCTAAATCTCTTACTTTCTGTGCCAATGGTGTTTTTTAAACACTTCAACAAGTTTAATGGTATAATTAACAACAGAAAAAATACAATAATATATATATTTTTTACAAAACAAAAACATTGTCTCCTGATATAATTTGTTATATGCGCACCACGCGTTCTGTCTAGTAGTTACATGGCAATGGGGAAGACAAGATCTTAAAAGTCTCATCACCCACTACTTTACACCTCAATCTGATTAAGCAAAATAAAGACCATTAACTGATCACCACCCATATGACTTTCCTTAGCTTGGTCTTATAATGTACATTTCGGATATAATCTCCCTTTACCAGTCATCAATAATCATCACTCAGCTTTTGTGCTTTACCAACCGATAATAAATTGGAAAGAAACCGTCAGCATGACAGCAAAAGGTAGACATACACAGTTAAAAGCAGACCATCAAGAAGGTAAAGTGCTCCAGAAAAGACTAAACTACCAACCACCATTAACGATGTGACATTGATGACTTGTCCATCTAAAAGTTTTGGAAGTTATTCGATCTTTATATGCCTATAAATGTCATCACTCAAAACACATTACCCACCAACTGCATCGTTTAGCTTCAGAAATAGCAGAGGTAAATCATACCTTCAAGGAAACCGAATCACAGCAAACAGACATCAAAATATGGATCACAAGTTCTCCAAACATGATACTGGAGTTGCATTTAAATCAACGAGCGGATTACTGTTATCTGAACCTTATGAATCCCGTTACCCTCTTTCTGGCACTTCTTCAAAGGTCAGTGGCATTGAAAGAGAAGGTAGTTTTGCAGTCGGTCTTAAAAATCATGGTAATTATATTGAACTAATACTCCAACTACAGACTGTTCAACAACTTCTTTCTATATACTGATCTTATAGTATTCATACTTTTGTGATATGCAGCAAGTTCGGGGCCCAAATTAATTGAAATCATGAAACAGAAGTTGAGTCATGGTGCCAAAATGATTCAAATTGGCAGCCAAGGCAAAATCTTCAGGAAAACCTTCAGTATCAGAGAGGGAGAGAAAGTGTTGCAGGCTTCCCAATGCTACTTATACACTACCGCAGGTGCAATTGCAGGGATTCTATTTGTTTCTACAGAAAGGGTTGCATTTTGCAGTGATAGGTCCATTAAAACATACTCTACCACAGGCGAGCTGCTAAAGTTCCAATATAAGGTACGTGAACCTCCAAAGTATTTTCATCTGTAGCATTTCAATTGGTTTTGTCGGCAGTTTTCTGACATATATAAATCGTTGTGTATAGGTGTCAATCCCGTTAGGAAAGATAAAAGGACTAAGAGAAAGCATGAACATGAAAAGGCCATCAAACAACTATGTGGAGCTAGTGACCGTCGATGATTTCAAGTTTTGGTTTCTGGGCTTTGTAAATTATAAGAAAACGTTAAGATACCTCCATCATGCAATTGGCTTTGAATTGTTAGGCAATTGATTTGAAAAGTAATCCTTAATCTAGTGTAAATTTCAAATGTAAAGTCTTACGTACAGTTATTTCCACATTTTGGTGGTACAAGTACTTTCTCTAATGAGAAAAAGATGTATGTTGATATATGATCTCTATGCTTTGTTTTCTTTTGAATCATGTGTGACTGTGTGTCATGTCTTTTGTGTATTCATGGGATATGCATTTGGGTTCTACAAACGGAGAAAGATATCCAAAAAGTCTTACGTCAGTATATAACCATTAACTAGCATTTATAGGAAAGCTAAAATCCCACCACTTTACACTTCAACTTCACCGAACAAAGCAAAGCCCATATCACCATTTACATTTCGGTTTGCTTAGCTTGCTAATGTAAGCTGCATGTGATCTGTTGCCATGTCGATTATTCATTATTGCATGCTTTTTCCAGATTCTATGTGTTAGGATCGAGACAGTTAGCATACGAACACTAAACTCACACACTCAGCTCACAAATTAAGAACACAAGAATTTAACGTGGTTCGGTCCAAAACTGACCTACGTCCACGATGGGTAACTAGGAGTTTTATTACTTCTGTGTTACATGGTGTTGTGTGGTACATCTAAAATTGTTGCAGACCTTCAACTTATATAGGCATGTGTATCTACCCACCATATATTAAACAATAGAAAAGAAATGGGTTGTTGGGTCAAAGAAGAACAAATATGACTAACACTGTGTAACACCCGACTTATTAACAAAACACCCCAAATTTTTTTTTTTATTTTATATACCAAATATTCTACAATAAAAACCATAAGTAGGGGTATTAGTTAACAAAATACGAGTACAAGTGTATCACGAAGTACAATACATAAATATTATACATTCTTCAAGCCGGGTATTACTTTAACGCTAAGTCCTCAGTCACGGACTTTATCTTTTCCCTTAGCAGGGTCACGCTCACCTGCAGGGACATATCAAACAAACCGTGAGCTACAAAGCCCAATGAGTAATCAAATCAAATACTACATGTATAAGAATAAAATTCTCTATACAAAGTCAAATATGTAATATCATACAGTACACAATCAAACATGGCTCACGGGAAATCCCGCTGTTGCCTAGACTCACGGCTGGTTCCGGTCTTGTCTATATAAGTATAAATATGGCTCACGGGTTAGCACGCTGTTGCCTAGACTCACGGCTGGTTCCGGTCTTGTCTATTTATTTTTATTGACTCACGGCTGATTCCGGTCTTGTCAATAAAGATTTGACTCACAGCTCCGTTCTTGTCTATTAAAGACTCACGGCTTATCTGGTATTGTCATATCAAATCAAATATCTGTCATTTTTCGTCCCCAAAACTATTTTCAATCCGCAGCTGCTCAACAATCATATATCACATCAAATACGAGTGAGATTACTCACCTGAAGATTTGCTACAACTTGTGTTTAGCGGTTCTTGCCTTTCGATGTGTTTCGCGAAATCTTGTCCCGTACCTATAATTCATTCATTTCCACAATGATTATATGTTAATAACCATTCTAATTAACTCTAATACAATAGAGTTCAATATAATATGGTTATAAACAATCCTTAGTTAATAAACTTTCCGTTTACTAACTTTATATGAATTTTACTATTCACCGAGGCATTCGGATCGGTGTACAGTGCCCCCGAGGGGTCGAAAACTCAATCTAAAAATTTTCCCAAACTTTTTAGACCATAACGAGCCTATGGTTCAAATTTGAGCTTAATCGGACAAGCCAAGCAAAAGTTAGCGTTTCAAAGTTCCTGCCTGGCCACTGCTCAGAGGGCGCACTGCGCCAAAGGGAGGGCGCACTGCGCCTAGGCGCACCCCGCCTGGCTATGGGGCGCACTGCGCCTAGCGGCAGTGCAGGTTCCCTGGCCAGTCGCGATTTATGCACTGTAGCTTGCTGTTTTGGTCCATTAAGTGCTTATTTCTGTTCTTAATCGTTTGGGGTTTGTTCCTAGGCTAAAACCTTACATATTAACAAGGTTTTTAACCATCAAAACACCATCAATCAAACATATGAAGAATTAGGGTTCTTAGTTCTAGCAACCCCAAATCTTCAAATTCATTCAAAATAACAATCTACTTCCATTTTCTTTAGTTAAGTCCTTATTATTATGACTTAATGGAAGTATCTAACCATTTTAAACACCCAAACACAACTGAAATTGCAGTTTTTGAGTTCTACACAACTCACCAAGAACAACTAGTCAAGAGCTTGGAAACTTACCTCAAATTCTTCCAATTATGCCCTTTTAAGCCAAGGATCACAATCCAAGCTTCAAACCTTCAAGAAACCCTTCCAAACTTCTGCAGAATCGCACTTAGAACTTCTCCCGTAAGTGTTAAAATTCTGCACAAGTTCTTGCTTATATATCTCCAAGATTTGCACTTTGGTCCTTGAAGTTGCATATTTCAAAGTTTTGCCACAATTTACAAATTTTAATGACAAAACCACATTTTTATAACATTTTAAATCCAAGACTTAAAATATTATTACGAAACAAGTCCTTTTCTGTCCAAATGACCAAATTACCCTTTTGAGGTAAAATGACCATTTTGCCCTTTTTATAATAATTACAATATAAACATATTTTCGGCGTTACAAATTCTCCCCTCCTTTAAGAGATTTCGTCCCCGAAATCATTCAAAAAGTTGAGGATATTTCTCCCGCATTTCACTTTCGGTCTCCCACGTCATGTCGGAACCTTTGTGATGACGCCAAAGGACTTTCACCATGCTGATCTTCTTATTTCGCAGCTGTCTTGTCTTGCGGTCTAGCACCCGCTCAGGTTGTTCCGGGTATCTCAGCTTTTCATCCACCTCAATTTCAGCAAGAGGTACTTGTTGAGATTTATCAAACAACGTCTTCCTCAAATGGGACACATGGAATACATCATGTATACCATGAAGTTCATCAGGTAACTCCAATCTATACGCCACGGCTCCAACCCTTTGGGATATACGGAAAGGTCCAATGAAGCGAGGACTCAACTTTCCTTTCTTCCCAAAACGAATCAAGCCTTTCCAAGGGGATACTTTGAGCATTACCATATCTCCCACTTGGAACTCTATCGGTTTCACCCGTCTGTCCGCGTACTGCTTCTGTCTATTCTGAGCTACCTTCAAATTTTCGCGTATCAGTTTGATCTTTTCTTCAGTCTGGGCTACAATTTCGGGTCCAGCCAACGGCTTTTCCCCAACTTCAGTCCAGCAGGTCGGAGTACGGCACGGTGCTCCATACAAGGCTTCATACGGGGCCATCTGAATGCTGGAATGATAGCTGTTATTGTACGCGAATTCCACTAAAGGCAAATGATCTTCCCAGCTTCCACCGAAGTCAATGACACAAGTCCTCAACATATCTTCCAAAGTTTGGATCGTTCTTTCACTTTGGCCATCGGTCTGCGGGTGATATGCGGTACTCATAAGTACTTTTGTACCCAATTGCTCTTGAAGACTTTGCTAAAAATGAGAAGTAAACCTACTATCTCGGTCCGATACAATCGATGCTGGAAGTCCATGTCTGCAAATCACTTCATCAATGTAAATTTTCGCCAATTGATCTACTCTGTACTTTTCCTTATATGGTATAAATTGTGCCGATTTGGTCAATCGATCCACAATCACCCATATAGAATCATAACCTCGTGGTGTCCGCGGCAACTTCGTCACAAAATCCATGGTAATATGGTCCCATTTCTTCTCTGGAATCGGCAATGGCTGTATTTCTCCATACGGTTTCTGATGGTTTGACTTAACTTGCAAACAAGTCAAACATTTTTCCACGAATCTTCCAACATCTCTTTTCATTCCAGGCCACCAATACATCGGTTTTAACGTCCGATACATCTTGGTACTACCCGGGTGAACTGCATATCTGCTATAATGTGCATCTTCTAGAAGCAAGTTTCGCGCTTCTCCTTGTTTCGGGACCCATATACGTCCTCTGAATGTCTTCAATTTCTGAGCATTTTCTTCCAGATGCTTCAAGTATCCAACCATTCTTTCACTTTTTACATTCTCCGGCTTACACGCTTCCTCTTGTGCCAAACGAATCAATCCTGGTAGTCGGCTCACTACACCCATACACGCGGATGTAACTTTCAGAGGAGCTTCTTTTCGGCTTAGAGCATCTGCCACCACATTTGCCTTGCCAGGGTGGTACTGAATTTCACAGTCAAAGTCTTTCAATAGGTCCATCCACCTTTGCTGTCTCATACTAAGCTCTTTCTGGTCGAAGAGATACTTCAGACTCTTATGATCCGTGTAAATGACAAATTTTACACCGTATAAATAATGCCTCCACAGCTTCAATGCTAAGATCACCGCAGCTAATTCCAGATCATGGACGGGATATTTCTTTTCGGCATCTTTTAATTGACGGGACGCATAAGCTATGACCCGACATTTCTGCATTAGAACACACCCAAGACCAATTCTAGAAGCATCGCTGTAGATCACATACTCTTCTCCACTTTGTGGTAGAGCTAACACTGGTGCTTCACACAAAGATTGTTTCAGCTTTTGGAATGCTTCTTGTTGTTTTTCGGCCCACACGAACTTTTCACCTTTCTTAGTTAACTTGGTCAACGGAGTAGCCATCGAAGAAAAATTCTCGACAAATCTTCTATAATAGCCTGCTAAACCAAGGAAACTTCGTACTTCAGTTGGACTTCGAGGCGGTTCCCACTTCATCACGGCTTCAACTTTTGCTGGGTCGACTTTCACCCCTTCGGTATTAATTACATGGCCAAGAAATTGAACTTCTCTCAGCCAAAATTCACACTTGGAGAATTTTGCATACAGCTTTTCTCGTCGAAGTAACTCCAACATCTGTCGCAGGTGCACTTCATGCTCAGATTGGCTTCGGGAATACACCAAGATGTCATCAATAAACACTATCACCGAGGTATCAAGGAACGGTCGGCACACCCGATTCATAAGATCCATGAATACGGCTGGAGCATTGGTTAACCCAAAAGGCATCACCAAAAACTCATAATGACCGTATCTCGTTCGGAAAGCTGTCTTCGGAACGTCTGACTCCCTTATCTTCAACTGGTGGTATCCGGACCTCAGATCAATCTTGGAAAAGTAGGACGCGCCTTGTAGCTGGTCAAACAAGTCGTCTATTCTGGGTAGCGGGTACTTATTCTTCACCGTGATCTTGTTTAGTTCCCGATAGTCAATACACATACGCATTGACCCATCTTTCTTCTTGACAAATAGAATAGGGGCTCCCCAAGGCGATGTACTCGGTCTGATGAAACCCCTGTCTAACAATTCTTCCAGTTGCTTTCGCAGTTCTACCATCTCTGAAGGTGCTAAACGGTATGGAGCTCGGGAAACAGGTGCAGCTCCCGGAACTAGTTCAATCGTGAACTCAACCTGTCGATCTGGTGGCAACCCTAGAAGTTCGTCTGGAAACACATCTGGGAACTCGTTCACCACATTCACATTCGCTACTCCCACTTTAATCGGTTGAGCTACCGACACATAGGCCAAATAGGACATCCCTCCTTTACTGACACAGCTTCGAGCTTGAGCAAAGGAGATGACTGGCATTCTCAACCGAGGTCGTTCACCCTGAATCTTTATCCATTTTCCATCCGGCGATAAGACCGTGATGTTTTTATTTCTACAATCCATGTTGGCATAATTTGTTGCCAACCAATCCATCCCCACAATTACACCAAACTCGTTGGTAGTCATCGGCTTCAAATCTATAGGGAAAACGGTCCCGTAGATTTTAAGCTGACAACCTTCCATATGTTCAGAAACCCAAACATACCGGCCGTCTGCTATAGCTACTTCTAAGCTTTCATCCATCGGGGTTAAAGGTACATTCAGGCGAGGCAATAAAGATTCCGATACAAAACAGTGAGTCGCCCCCGGATCAAATATAACATATACAGGTATAGTATTGAGAGTAAAGATACCTGTAATCACATCCGTCTTCTCACGGGCTTCCTCCACGGTCATCTGGAAAGCTCGCGAGGCCACTGGTCGTCCTCTGTTCTTCGGTTCTTCTTTCTTCCCCACTTGGTCATCTCTAGGTCTTTCACTATATACCCCAGATTTCAGTTGGGGACAGTTCAGGCGAATATGATCCGTAGCCCCACATTGAAAACATCTTCTTTCCGACCGACATTCCCGTGTAAGATGACCCGTTTTTCCACAATTTCTGTAGATAATTGACCCAGTATCGCTGCGACAACTACCCGTGTGCCGTTTTCGGCACTTTTCGCACCACTTTCCTTCGTCCCTCTGGCTTTTTCCCTTAGACCCGGATTGTTGCGACTTTTTCTGAGGCGTCCAACTTTGGTCTTCCGCCTTTCGTTTCGTTTCCATAACTTTCTTTTCATCTTCCTGCCGTTTCAATTCTGTTTCTCTTTCTGTGGCTCGATCCACCACTTGTCGGAAGGTAGTTAATTTCAACGGTTGCACAATTTCTCTAATTCGGGTTGTCAACCCCCGAACATACTTGTCGATCTTTCTCTTTTCAGTGTAGATATGGTGTTCCGCAAACCTAGCTTTCTCCAGAAAGCTAAGAGTATATTCCTGAACAGATCGAGTACCCTGTTCCAGGTGAAAAAATTCATCCTCCAACTTCTGAATAGCTACTTCTGAGCAATATTCTTCATTGAACTTTGTCTTGAATTGCTCCCAAGGTATCGATTGGGATGAATCAAGATCCAGTGATTTATAGTAAGTTTGCCACCAATGTAGTGCACCGCTTGTAAGTTGGTTCGTGGCAAATTCCACTTTATCATCATCCGCACACTTGCTTACTCGGAACACCTTTTCCATATGCATGATCCATTCCATAGCTTTGACTGGATCATCTGTCCCCGAAAATTCCTTTGGTTTACAACCAAGAAAGGATTTATATGTACACCCAACCTTCTTTATCGAGGCTTCCCCACCTGGAGTTTCTTTTACTGCCCGGGCCCGACTTTCTCCCTGGCTTTCATTTTCTGGCTGCCTGTCATGAACACTTTTTGCAGCCTCCTCAGTAGGATCTGGATTTGCACTTGGGTTGGGATTGCCACTCGGGTTGGGGTTGTTCGATAATACATGCATCATCTGCCTAACCACTTCTTCCACAATGGCTCGTATATCAGGTGGATTTTGTCCCACCGGTTCCCTCGCTGGTGCTCTTCGCCCAACAGAGCCGCGTGACCTAGCTGGTCCACTTCTTGCAGTTCCACGTGACCTAGCTGGTCCACTTCTTGCAGTTCCACGCGAATTCACACCAGTAGGATTGCTTCGTGTGTTTCTCATACTTCAAAATTTCAGCAAACCGTTAGATTGCATATATAATAACAAACTTATATATTTCTAACAGTCCATTTATCTGTGTTTCTCTCAAGGTTTAAGTCCAGGGATCTAATCTAAGATACCTAGTTCACTTAAACCACGGCTCCGATACCAACTTGTAACACCCGACTTATTAACAAAACACCCCAAAATTTTTTTTTATATACCAAATATTCTACAATAAAAACCATAAGTAGGGGTATTAGTTAACAAAATACGAGTACAAGTGTATCACGAAGTACAATACATAAATATTATACATTCTTCAAGCCGGGTATTACTTTAACGCTAAGTCCTCAGTCACGGACTTTATCTTTTCCCTTAGCAGGGTCACGCTCACCTGCAGGGACATATCAAACAAACCGTGAGCTACAAAGCCCAATGAGTAATCAAATCAAATACTACATGTATAAGAATAAAATTCTCTATACAAAGTCAAATATGTAATATCATACAGTACACAATCAAACATGGCTCACGGGAAATCCCGCTGTTGCCTAGACTCACGGCTGGTTCCGGTCTTGTCTATATAAGTATAAATATGGCTCACGGGTTAGCCCGCTGTTGCCTAGACTCACGGCTGGTTCCAGTCTTGTCTATTTATTTTTATTGACTCACGGCTGATTCCGGTCTTGTCAATAAAGATTTGACTCACAGCTCCGTTCTTGTCTATTAAAGACTCACGGCTTATCTGGTATTGTCATATCAAATCAAATATCTGTCATTTTTCGTCCCCAAAACTATTTTCAATCCGCAGCTGCTCAACAATCATATATCACATCAAATACGAGTGAGATTACTCACCTGAAGATTTGCTACAACTTGTGTTTAGCGGTTCTTGCCTTTCGATGTGTTTCGCGAAATCTTGTCCCGTACCTATAATTCATTCATTTCCACAATGATTATAGGTTAATAACCATTCTAATTAACTCTAATACAATAGAGTTCAATATAATATGGTTATAAACAATGCTTAGTTAATAAACTTTCCGTTTACTAACTTTATATGAATTTTACTATTCACCGAGGCATTCGGATCGGTGTACAGTGCCCCCGAGGGGTCGAAAACTCAATCTAAAAATTTTCCCAAACTTTTTAGACCATAACGAGCCTATGGTTCAAATTTGAGCTTAATCGGACAAGCCAAGCAAAAGTTAGCGTTTCAAAGTTCCTGCCTGGCCACTGCTCAGAGGGCGCACTGCGCCAAAGGGAGGGCGCACTGCGCCTGGGCGCACCCCGCCTGGCTATGGGGCGCACTGCGCCTAGCGGCAGTGCAGGTTCCCTGGCCAGTCGCGATTTATGCACTGTAGCTTGCTGTTTTGGTCCATTAAGTGCTTATTTCTGTTCTTAATCGTTTGAGGTTTGTTCCTAGGCTAAAACCTTACATATTAACAAGGTTTTTAACCATCAAAACACCATCAATCAAACATATGAAGAATTAGGGTTCTTAGTTCTAGCAACCCCAAATCTTCAAATTCATTCAAAATAACAATCTACTTCCATTTTCTTTAGTTAAGTCCTTATTATTATGACTTAATGGAAGTATCTAACCATTTTAAACACCCAAACACAACTGAAATTGCAGTTTTTGAGTTCTACACAACTCACCAAGAACAACTAGTCAAGAGCTTGGAAACTTACCTCAAATTCTTCCAATTATGCCCTTTTAAGCCAAGGATCACAATCCAAGCTTCAAACCTTCAAGAAACCCTTCCAAACTTCTGCAGAATCGCACTTAGAACTTCTCCCGTAAGTGTTAAAATTCTGCACAAGTTCTTGCTTATATATCTCCAAGATTTGCACTTTGGTCCTTGAAGTTGCATATTTCAAAGTTTTGCCACAATTTACAAATTTTAATGACAAAACCACATTTTTATAACATTTTAAATCCAAGACTTAAAATATTATTACGAAACAAGTCCTTTTCTGTCCAAATGACCAAATTACCCTTTTGAGGTAAAATGACCATTTTGCCATTTTTATAATAATTACAATATACACATATTTTCGGCGTTACACACTGCCACCTCTCTTTGAATTCAAAAGCTTCACACCAACCCTCTTAACAATCTCCCACTTAAAGATTTTGAACAACGTAGTCTTTATCTACCGTCCAACTCTTGCAACAATTCTTCAATCTCTCACTTGAAGCCACGAAACAATCTTCACCTGGGCTTCAACTGTGCATCTGTATTTCCGTAAACTCCTTCTTAGTTACCCCGGCCTTCTCATCAGTTAATCTGAAAGGCCCGTTAAAACTCCCATGAGTTTCAACATGTTCGTCATGACTTAAACTGCCCTTGACCCGTTCTCTGTCCCTATCGGCTCCCACTGAAAACGAACTACCGAATCCTGGAACAATCTGAGAACAAACAACAACACTCTCCATATTTAGCAAGTTATCAAAACCGGAGAGACTTTTACAGCTGAAAACTGGTTCTAAATCCACTGTCGTCCTGGACCTATGATTGAAACACGACCTATGCTCCCACTGTTGCAAAACCCTGCAACTGAAACAATACTCTGTGCTCTTATTGCCACAATATCCTTCGACTGATTTTTCTGAACCTTTCCATGCTCGTTCAACCTGAATCTTCCTTGTAGCTCTAGGCTTCCTACTTGCAAAAGGTCACCCTCTTCTGCCCATGAGATTCTGTGAACCGGACTTTGTTTCTCTTCTGAACTGGGACGGTCACTCCCTTAGACGGTAATCCGACCATATACATCGAACATTCATCGTTCACAAGTCTTACCTTTCCAAAGTCTCAAACTTTCAGATTCTGCAGTGCTTCACTGCTGTGGGTAGCGTGAAATGAAGCACCAGAATTCTTGACCCAAGAGTCTTCACTGCCTTCCACTGAGTAACAATGCATCAAACCTAGACACATTCTCAGAAGCAGAATTTCCTCTATTTGGAAATCGACTCTAAAGAATGTCCACACCTCAACGTCATGAATAACACCGAACTTTCTGATCCCGTGATTACACCTAAGTCTGCTGACTTTCTAATCACTGCTGGATCTACCGAAAACAGATTTTCTCTTAATTACTTGATCTGTTCATCCCATGATCTGTTCTTGAACCCCTGAAACTCTGATCATCGCTGGATTTGTCTGAACGTCTGATCTTCTGTAATTCTCTAATTTTCTCCGTTTACCAATACCACATCTTGAACTTTCTGACACATAAAGCCTCAATCTGCGTCTTCCACCAACTTTTCAATCTTCACTAAACGAAGCCTTGTTTGAACTTAACGACTGTTCTTCTGAACTCTGTTAAATAATCAACCTATTTAAACTACAGTGGAATACCGAACTGAAAATCAGAAACTGAAAATTTAAACTGAATCGATAAAACCCGACAAACGCTGTTGGCACTGGTTTTCGATTTATTTAAATTTCTTCTGAGTTCAACTGTTCTTCACTAATTAAATAGAATTTTGATTTAACTGTTCTTGGCTCGTTTTTTGCAAAATATAATCCCCACCCAAATTATTTTCTGGCTAAACTGCCCAAAACAAATGTTTGAGTAACTGTTTTGCGACTTTGACAAAGTTGAGGGACCAAACTGCAATTTTCCTGAAGTTCAGGGACTAAACCGCAATTTTCCCGAAGTTCATGGACCAAACTGCAATTTTCCTGAAGTTGAGGGACTAAACTGCACTTTTCTGAAATTTCAGGGCCTGTTTTGCAATTTCTGGAACTTCAGGGACCTGTTTTGCAATTTACTAAAAATATGCTACAGTGAACTGCTACAGTGTCGTCTTCTCCGGCGGACTCCGGCGCTACAGTGTCGTCTTCTCCGGTAGACTCCGGTGCTACAGTGTCGTCTTCTCCGGCGATCTGGTTTCTTCGGTCACTATTCCGGCGAACGTTTGACCGGCGATTTGGAGGTCTTTCGGCGGTCAAAAAATCCAAAAAAATATATTTTCGGAATCTGCGGAACGAGACCTTTCCAACGGCGTACACCAAAATCGTTTTTGAGACAAAAAATTTTCGACCAAAAACAGAAAATCACCATTTGGAGCTATACCAAGGCTCTGATACCACTTGTTAGGATCGAGACACTTAGCATACGAACACTAAACTCACACACTCAGCTCACAAATTAAGAACACAAGAATTTAACGTGGTTCGGTCCAAAACTGACCTACGTCCACGATGGGTAACTAGGAGTTTTATTACTTTTGTGTTACATGGTGTTGTGTGGTACATCTAAAATTGTTGCAGACCTTCAACTTATATAGACATGTGTATCTACCCACCATATATTAAACAATAGAAAAGAAATGGGTTGTTGGGTCAAAGAAGAACAAATATGACTAACACTGCCACCTCTCTTTGAATTCAAAAGCTTCACACCAACCCTCTTAACACTATGCGTCTCACCGTAATGGATATCTATGACAGAAATAGTCAGCAAGAGTGCATGACTATAAAAAGTAACGCATTAATTTAATGGAAATGATGGATATATGAAAAGGAAAAGAAGAAAAGCAAATATGAAGTACCAACCGTCTCAATTGAGCGCACTAGTCAAAATGTGTGGATCTGTTCAATCAAGCGTCGTATGCCATCACATTCAAACATCCTGTAACGATGACAAACATATATGAGTATATATGACTCATGCAACTTGTTGATTTCGGTGAAATACACACAAAGTCCAGGGGCCCTAATTGTAAAATAAGGAGAGAGTTAATTTTGGGTTTGACTTTGACTTTTGGTCATTTAGAATGAGATAGCTAAAAAGACACCATTATGTACCAATTAGACACCTTAATTATTACTTTTAAGTAGGGTCAACTATTTTTTATTTGTTGGAATTACAATGTTTTCCGGAAAAAACGGATATGATTGGTTAAGAATGTTTGACTTTTATTTATAGATGTATATTGGGTGTCTATTTAGTAACACCCTTTAGAATATGCGTGCTTGATTTTGACTTTTGGTCATAGAGATGGCAGAAAGAAACATAGTGTGCGAGAGAAACTTCATTTGATTCTTCATACGCCTCCCACAAGATCATAATAACAATTTATCTTTAATTATATACTTTCGCCCGTGATCCAACATCATATTGGAAGTGCAAATTACACAAAATCATCAATCACATCTTTTAGAACGACTCACTCACATGTCCGACTATACCTACTTTTTCCCCATATGATTCTTGGTGATTAGAAAAAAAACCCAAGCTTTACTGATCGGTAGAAACATAGATAGGTTGTAAACAAGAAGTAACATTTATGTATTTTGACCTTTAAAATTTCAACAAACTTACGTTTTGTTCGATGTCATTACCAAACAAGCTATGCATGAAATTAAAATTCTAAGCTCACTTCCCCATTTGTCGAATTCTGCAAACCAAACATATAGAATCGAATTTTGTACCACTATATGGTATTTGGTATAAATACGATGATAAGTAAACAATAAATGTGGTGGGAGGTCTGGAGTTCGACTCCAACTAACCCCATGTGGGGGATTTTCCCTGGGCGGCGAATAAACATAAACAGGTGGAGGGGATAGGCTTTGCACCATAGGTAATCGCAAACCGCCCTGGGTGCAAGGCTGAGTACCCTCAAGGTGTTAAAATTGCCGTTTCCAAAAAAAGTAAACAATAAATTCAACCAATAACACATGTTTACTGGTGGAAACCTTTGCGGGAAAAACCACAAGGCATGCACAAGAGCTTCTGTTAATAAAATTGACTTGGAGAAAAATTGTATTACAAAAGTATAAGTATAAATTTCAATAACATGGAGAGAATAGTAGACAATGAAAGGATTCTAAAGATCCTCAAGTCTTAAATAAAAAAGAAATAATGCCGTAGAATTAGTTAACATGGAAACCAAACAACCAACTCCTTAAGCAATGACAATTCGGCACACAAACACACACACCATGCAAAAAACTCAAAAAAAAAAAAAAAAAAAAAAAAAAAAAAAAAAAAAACAGTTCATAGAAGCTAATTCCGGAAACTTTGCCGTAACATAAATAACTCCCATGGTATGCAACAACCTTTTAGCAAAAGCGTTGCCTCACAAAAATTCTTATCCAAGGAATTCAGAATTAACACACTCCAACAATATTGATTTTGCTAAACAAAAACTCAAAACTAACTAGTAATTTTTATTCATTTCCTCTTTTCCCACAAAACTTGAACTTCAAGTGGGAGCATATATGTGTATTCTATTTCTTATGCATATCACGTGTTCCTTGTAGTAATGGCATGACAATGGAGAAAACAAGATCCTTAAAGTCTCATGGCCCACTACTTCACACCTCATTCTGATTAAGCAAAATAAAGACCTTCTCTCACCACCCATATTACTTTCCTAAGTTTGGTCTTACAATTTGCATTTCGGATATAATCTCCCTTTACCCGTCATCAATAATCATCACTAAATTAACTTTTGTGCATCAAACCGTCAGCATGACAGAAAAAGGTAGATAAAGCAGTGCTCAAGATAAGATCCAACTACCAACCACCAGTAACAATGAGACATGGATGACTCATCATAATAAAAGTTGCGATATTTATTCTCTCTTTGTATTCATATAAATGTCATCCTCACGACACACTAACCACAAATTCAACATTTAGCTATCAGAAATAGCAACAATCAACACGGCAAATCATAGCTCCAAAGGAAACCAAATCACAGCAAGCAGACCTCAAAATATGGATCAAAGGTTATCAAAACATGATACTGGAGTTGAGATCAAAGCAACTAGGGGACTGCTATCATCTAAACCTAATGAGCCCCACTACCCTCTTTCTGCCACTACTTCCAAGGTCAATGACATTGAAATAGAAGGTAATCTTGCAGTTTGGATTAAGAATCACTATAATTATGTTGTTCTGACTTCTGATACTCCAACTACAAAATAATATTCTGCTTCTTTCTCTCGATTTTAAGCTGTTCTTATTTTCTTAATATGCAGCAACTTCAGGGTCCAATTTAATGGAAATTATGAAGCAGAAGTTGAGTCATGGTGCCAAAATGATTAAACTTGGCAACCAAGCCAAAATCTTCAGGAAAACCTTCGGTATCAGAGAAGGAGAGAAAGTGTTGCTGGCTTCCCAATGCTACTTATACACTACCGCAGGTGCAATTGCTGGCATCCTCTTTATTTCTACAGAAAGGGTTGCATTTTGCAGTGATAGATCCATTAAAACATATTCTACCACAGGCGAGCTGCTGAAGTTCCAATATAAGGTATGTGAACCTCCATGAGTATATATCATCATCTGGTGCATATTCCATTGGGTTTTTTTCAACAGTTGGCTGATATATAATCGTTGTGCATAATAGGTGTCAATCCCGTTAGGAAATATAAAAGGAGTACGAGAAAACATGAAGATGAGGAGACCATCATACAACCATGTGGAGATAGTGACTGTCGATGATTTCAACTTTTGGTTTCTGGGCTTTGTAAATTATAGAAAAACGTTAAGATACCTTCATCATGCAGTAGGCTGCGAGTGCTTAAGCAATTGATGTTGAAAATTAATCCTTACCGTAATGTAAATTTTAAATGTAAAGTGTCACAGTTATTTCCACATTTTGGTGGTACAACTACTTCCTCTTATGAAAAAAAGATGAATGTTGATATATGATCTCCATCTCTCAATTTTGGGGACCTAATAAGTTTAAACTTGAAGAGTATTTGGTCTATTTTTAATAGAGTATATGTGCTCGCAACAACTCAAGCGATTCAGCAAATTGGAGAAGTTGATTAATGTGATCACTATCCATTAAAAGTATTCTTTAAAATGTGTATATGGTATGAAAAACTACCTGGAAAAACGTGTTACATCAATCTGATGAGATCAACAGAAATAGAAGACAATTTGCCAAACCATATCAACCCAGCCTATTATCCTCTTTCTACTTCTTAGGCATTCAATGTCACAGAAATAGAAGACAATTTGGCAGTCTCTAACGAAATCATGCTAATTGTTTTGCGCTGATACCCTTGAGATAAAATATATGCTTCCCATAAGAATTAGTAGTTTCTACTTCATGATCTTAGAAATAAAATCCTACTTTTTGGATCATAAGAATATTGAAAATTGTTCTAATATGGGACAGCTATATTGCATAGATTGAATTATCATGTGTGTCGACATGGCTTTTGTGTATTCATGACATGGCGCGCATGGTTCATTAATTTGGGTGCTTCAAAAGCAGAAGAAATTCAAAAAGTCTTACGTCAATAACCATTAACTTTCAGTTATAGGATAAGAAAGCTAAACTCCCATCACGTTACAGTTCAGTTTCATTGAATTAATAAGGTAAATCCTATATCGACATTTACCTTTCAGCTTGCTTAGCATGTTCATGTAAGTTGCATGTGACCCGTGCCATGTCGATTGTCATATACCTTTTCCAAATTCTGGGCGTCACCTACTAAATGGATCTCTGTGTCAGGAATAGTCAACCTGACGATAAAAAGTGAATGTATAAAACCTTATTAAAAGGGCGGATATAAATAAAGCAAAACAAGAAAAGGTCAAAGTACAAACCTTCTCATGTGACCTGTTGCCATGTCGATTCTTTATTATATTGATTATGCTGGGTCCCACCCGACCACTCTCCTCCGATTCCCAAGTTGGTCTCTTCCTCTCTCCATCACAGGTGAACTCCAGGCCGCCCCATGTCCTCGATCGCCGGAGAAACAAATGAAACCCGATCTCTGCGAACAATGAGTTTTATTTGACACCATCACCGCTGTGATTTGGATTCATTGGTACGCTGGAGCAGAGGTGCGGGTCGGTATAGAGATTACGGTATGGAGGACGCGAACCAGATACATGATCCGATTTCGCAGCGTTTGCATTATTTATGTGATTTAGTTTTCTGCTCGAGAGGGGATGGGGTTTTGCGGCGATGGGTTAGAGTTCGTGGTAGTCCCACATATTATGTCAAATACTCAAATTTTAGCACACATCATATTATTCCATGTCATTTTTTTTCCTAAAAAATGGAGTAATCGACACATAAGAAAAAACAAGCGAAATTACAATTATCCATAAAAAGGTCAAGCGAAATTACAATCATATATCCGTAAAAAAACCCATTTATAAAAATATTATAAGTGATGCGGGATATATAAAAAAAATCATATGATCAGTGTTTTTATTCTTCTCATAAGCAAGTAAAATTATGAAATTGGATTTTATGCACTACGCCAACGAAAGATTAGTTTCTTCATTTGACGAAGCATTTCAATTACAACAAACTTCAATTTCGTCAATTCTGTAACCAAACAAGCCATTCAATAAAAACTTTAATCTTGGTTCCACACAATTTTGGCGGATTCTTGAAGTAAACATAAAGAATCAAATATACTAATGTAGTATTAGGTTGGTGACGCCGCCACAGCCAGCTTATTTATCGAGTTTTTTTAGGTTGGTATATTTAGCACACCCAAAAGTAACATTGGTAATATGTAGTATTAGAATGGGTTAAAGAAAAGCTAAACTAACTATTACTTTTAAGAGTATATTTTCATATCTTCTGCAAAACTTAGCCTTAAACAAAGAGGATATGTGTGTATTGAATTTGTTATGCCTATCCCATGTTGTTTGTAGTTATGACATGGCAATGGAGAAACAATATCCTAAAAGCCTCCTGTACCACTGTTTTACTACTCATTCTGAGTAAGCATAATAAAGATCATCTTTCAGCACTCATATTCCTTTTCTTAGATTGGTCTTCGAATTTGCATTTTTGATATTTCCCCTTTATACCGGTCATCACCAAACCTTTTGAAAGAAACCGTCAGCATGATAGCAAAAAGTAGACATACACAGTTAAAAGCAGGCCATCAAGAAGGTAAAAATAGTGTTTCAAAAAAGACTCAACCACCAACCACCAGTAAGGATGGCACATGGATGACTCATCCAATTAAAAAGTCGTCAAAGTTATTCAATCTTTAAACGCCTATAAATGTCTTCTTTCAAAACACATTACCCAGCAACGTCAGCAGTTAACTTGAGGCAAACTGAATCACAACAAACAAGTGAATCATAGCAAACAGACATCAAATTATGCATTACAGATTCTCAAAACATGATACCGGTCTTGCAATCAACTCAACTAGGGGCGACATTGACTACCTTTAGCGGCGACAATTGTCGCCGGTAATAACCCCGATCCTTGTAGTGACTACTATCATCTAAACCTTATGATCAACACCGTTACCCAATTTTTTCCACTTCATCCGAGAACAATAGCACTGAAAAAGAAGATAGTTTTGCACTAATATAACTTTATTTCCCCATATATAATTTTGTCGAATTCAGCAAACCAAACATATATAATAGAATTTTGTACCACTATATGGTATTTGTTATAAATATGATGATAAGTAAACAATAAAATCAACCAAGAACACATGTTTACGTACAGGTGGAAAACTTTGCGAGAAAACCACAAGGCACAAGAGCTTCTATTAATAAAATCAACTTGAAGAAAAATGTATTACAAAGTATGAATTTTAATAACATGGAGAGAATAGTAAGGATCTTTAATCGTAGACGAACTATGAGATACAAAATGTTTGCAATAAAAATATGTCATCTTTTACGGTTTATGACATCCATAACTACGTGTTGTAAAACTCGATCATCTATTGTAAAAGTTCATGGCGTATTAAAATGTCTGTCATTAATTACCACCTGTGAAAGAAAAAAAAACAATAAAAAAACAAGACAATTCCCTCACATTTTCCCTGAAATTTAATTAGGCTTTGAATTTCCTCCTTATTTTCTTGTCTCTTTCCCATAGATGGTTTTGAGTTCCCACCCACTCCCGCCTCCCACCTCTTGGGTGTTGTTTTTTAAGAGGTAAAACATCTATAGTCTGCGAACCCATCTGCAGAAGAAGGGGTGGACCAAATGTCTGCAATCTACAACAAGAAGACTGTTTGTATTTTAAAGTCTGTAGGCTGCTAAAATAAACCGAATTATCTACCATATTATGTATTTTGTATATCTAACACTTTTTATCAATACTTATCTATAATTTATATAAAACAACTAAATTGAAAAAAATTAAATCGGCCGTTCTACTGGTTTGATGGTTCAACCGGGCTGATCGGTTTCAAAACGGATATATAACAACCAAACAAAAATTAAATCAGATTTCCTTTTTATAAAACCCAATTGACACCCCACTTTTATTTGTCAACGATACGGGATTAATGTCCATTATAGTGATTCATATGAAAAGTGAAGCATGTCAAACCTCATGGAGACACTTTTTTAGTTTTTGTGTGTGTCTATATATATATATATATATATATATATATATATATATATATATATATATATATATATATATATATATATATATATATATATATATATATATATATATATAGAAAGAGAGAGAGATAGAGAGAGAGAGAGAGAGAGAGAGTTAAATGAGAATTTTAGATGCAGCGACCTAGCTAATCATAAATATATAGAAATTAATTAGTCAGATTTTACAATTAAACCTTTAGAAAGGGTATTTTAGTCTATTAATCAAGATTTTAAAAAGGTAATACCCGATTTTTCTCCTAATTTGATGAGATTTTCATTAAAATATATTCTCAATATTTTGAGAATTTCAATTTCAATTTCATTTCTAATTCCAATTCCAATATCAATATTCCTAGAAAAATAATTAGACATTCTTGAAGAATAATACTAACATTTTGAAAAAATAAAAGATATTCTTGAAGATTAAGACCTTAATTACAAGTGCATAAAATATATTTTTCAAGAATAAAACATGAATGTGCATAACTAATATTCAAGCTAATTCTGGAAACTTTGCAGTAACATAAATAACTCCCATGGTATGCAACAACCTTTTAGCATAAGCGTTGTGTTGAAATATTTAATTGTTTCTACATTTTTGTGCAATCTGAAGCGGAATATTATTTATGGTCATTACTAACTTAGTTTGTTTCTTTGTAGGGAAGTTGGGCTGAGTTGTGATGAGCTGAGATAGAATTGATAGTGGGCTTAAAGCTGGTGGACTCTGGATCTAGTGGGCTGCAGTCAATTCGAGTTGATAGGAGCAGCTGGGTTTAAGTGTGCGGGTCGGTACCGGGTCAAATATAACCCAGCGGTATATAAGGTTGTGATTGGGGTTTTAGAGATAGATTTGCTGAGACAACAAAGGATATTCTCTCACTCTCTCAACCTCTTTCTCTCTCGTTCTTTCACAGTCATCGTGACCTTCATCTTCTTTCTTTTCTGTCAAGTTCTTGCTAGAATAATGGTAGGTTTAGCTAGGTTAGATTAGGATCGAGTGTTGAGTGTTAATGTAGTGAGTTTTCTTGTTGTATTTGTACAAGATCTGGTTCTTCATAAATAAAAGGACTGATTTAGTTTGGTTTGGAGATTGTTTCATTCTTTGATTTGGTATCAGAGCAAGGTTCTTCTTGCGTGACCTTCATGTTCTCATCAGATCTGTGAATTCCTCTTCTTCGGGTTTCAGATCTGCTTCAGATACGTGGTCTGTTCGTTTGCTTCTTTTTTTTTCTTGTTTCCCGTGACTTGCGAGATCTGCCGTCATCCTCGGTTCTGGTCGAGTTCTTGCTTGTTAGATCTCACCAGATCTGTTCTTGGGGTTCGACTGGTGTGTAGTTGTCACGAGGTTACGAGATTCCGTTGGATGAGTTTTTACCTTGCGAAGATATCATCAGATCTGCTCGGATTAAAGGCGATTTGGTCCTGTTTGAGTTCTTACTTGTGACTCTCGTCAGATCTGCCTTTTTTTGTTCATCCGACGACTGATTCAAGGCGGTATCTCTCTTATCTTTAAACATTTTTTTTGATTTTGTTGTCTGTGAAACTCCGGATCCGAGTGGAGACATGTGTTTTTTTGTTGTTGTTGGTTTTAGATCTATGAAACTCAATACTTTGAGCTGAGATCGGTTTGTTAATATTGTTTCAGAGCTATTTGTTCTTTGTGCTTCTTGTTGATCTGTGAGATTCCACTGTTGGAATCGTGACCTTTTTTTGTGTAACAAACGGCTGATCTGTAAGGCTTTGTATAGTCTAGATCTTCTTTTTGTTACATTTTATCCGGTGATACCTATTATCTGTTTGCTGTTGACACTTGCTCCATTTGTTTCTCTCAGATCTGGTCCTCTTCCTTTAGATCTGGTTCGATTATATCTGATAATAAATGCGTTATTAAGATCTGGTCCTTGTTTTCCTAGATCTTGATAGACTATAATAGTTGTTATAATAATTGTCAACTAAACTGTTACATATTCTTTGTTATTCAGATCTGGTCCATTCCTTAGATCTGGTTATCTGTTTAATTGAACTACTCCACAGATCTGGTCATTTCCTTAGATCTGGTCCTGTTATTACATCTGTTAAATTGAACTACTCCACAGATCTGGTCATTTCCTTAGATCTGGTCCTGTTATTATAATTGTTAATCAATCCTGTTCGCAGATCTTGTCCATCCAGATCTGGTCCTGATATTCTGGTTCATAACTTGTTATAGTTGTTTTTTGCTAATCATTGTTTAACCTTGTTTGTTTGGGTTACGATCTTAAGATAACCTGTTACAAGATTATCAGATTGGTGCTCATTTTGCTGCTTCCGCTCACTGTAAGTTTTTTATCAGCCTTGTTGTAGCAAGGACTCTGTTCAGTTGGATTCCCTGAACATCCTTGGCCTATAGCAAGGTTCCCTATTTCTTTATTATATACTTGTTGTTTGTTTGAAAATGCCTGCTACTGCTGAATCTGAGGCGACTAGTTCTGGTCATGGTGAACCTGTTGTTAATCTAGATGATCCTTTGTGCTTGCATGCAAATGATATTTGTTCTGTTACTATAATTAGTTTTAAATTGGTTGGAACTAGTAACTATAAAAATTGGGCTACTGCTATTGTACGGGCTCTTACTATTAGAAATAAACTAGGTTTTATTAATGGCAAATGTTCTCGGCCCACAGAGGATGCAACAAAAGCTGAAAAATGGGATCGTGCAAATGCAGTTGTAGTCTCTTGGTTGCTAGCTTCTATGATAGAAAGTATATCTTCTGTGTAGATTTTATCTGAAAATGCTTGTGATTTGTGGATTGAGTTAAAACAAACCTATGAAAAAATTAATGGTTCTGTTGTTTTTAATGCTTTTCAAAAGATAAATATGCATACTCAGGGTTCTGAAAATGTTTCTGATTATTTCAACAGTTTAAATGGTCTTTGGAAGGAGTTTGATTCTTTATATAAAATAAGCGAATGTACATGTGATGCTTCAAAAGATCGACAGTCATTTTCTAATCAACTTAAGTTGTTTCAATTTTTGATGGGATTAAATGAGAGTTATAGTTCAATTAGAAGTAATATCTTAATGCATGAACAATTACCTAGTGTACAGTCTGCTTTTGCTACCATTTCTAGAGAAGAATCACTTAAGAGTAGTTCTTCTGTAAGTAATTCTAGCAAAAGTCAGAGTTCTGTATTTGTTGCTAAAGGACCTGATGTTAAAAAGAAATTTGGTAATAAAAACGTAACTTTGGTTTGTAAACATTGTAATATGAAAGGTCATACTATTGAACGGTGTTATAAACTCATTGGTTTTCCCAAAGATTTTAAATCAAGAAATGATGATAATTCACAGAACAGTTCTACTATTAATGTTGTTACCTCTAATCAGTCTGTTTCTTCTCATGATGATAATAAGATGACATTACAGTTTACAAATGAGCAAGTATCTAAAATTTTAGGTCTGATTAAAGAAAAATCTTCACTTGAGGATGTATCTGCTAATATGGCAGGTATATCTAATATGTCAAATAAGTTCTTTGCTTGTAATTCTATTAGTTATGCCTTAGGACATCGTGATTGGGTCGTAGATTCTGGAGCAACACAGCACATGACTGGAAATTTTACAAATTTTGAAAATTTTGTTGATGTTTCAGACTTAGAAATGTGTGTAGATCATCCAAATGGGACAAAAGCTAAAATTTCTAAAATTGGAGATTTGAAAGTTTTACCATCACTTATTTTGAGAGATGTTTTGTTTGTTCCAGAATTTAAGGTCCATTTACTTTCAGTCCACAAACTTGCACGTGATAGTAGAGTAGGTGTTTATTTTGATGAAAATAATTGCTACATATGTAATATTCAGGATTTACAAACCAATCCAATTGTGACGACTGGTAAAGTCTCTGGAGGCTTATATTTTTTAGAAAATAATAAGGTTAGTTGTAATAATAGTACTTCCTTATCTGTTTGTTATGTTTCTAAAATGACATGGCATCATAGACTTGGTCACCCGTCTGATCAAGTTCTTGGTGTCTTAAAAAACAAGTTAAAACTAAGGAGTGACCGTCTTTCCTTGTGTGAAGTGTGTCATAGGGCTAAACAAACCCGAGAACCTTTTCCGTTAAGTACTCATAAGTCATCTAGTCTAGGAGATCTTGTTCATCTTGATGTATGGGGACCCTATCGTGTGTCAACTAGAGATGGTTTCAAATATTTTCTAACTGTTGTTGATGACTATTCTCGGGCTGTTTGGGTCTATCTGTTGAAAACAAAGGATGAAGTGTTTGAAAAAATTGTTGTATTCTTTAACATGTTGAAACTGCAATTTTCTAAAACTGTAAAAATTTTTAGATCTGATAATGGAACTGAGTTTGTAAATTCAAAGGTTAAATGTTTTTTTGAAAAAGAGGGTGTCTTGCATCAAACAACTTGTGTCTATACCCCTCAACAAAATTGAATTGTTGAGCGAAAACATAGACATTTGATGAATGTTGCAAGATCTTTACTTTTTAAATCTGGGTTACCTTTGAATTTATGGGGGGAAACTATTTTAACTGCAACCTTTTTAATAAATAGAACTCCCACCTCAGTTTTGAATGGTAAGTCTCCGTTTGAGATGGTTTATAATTATGAACCGAATTTTGAGTTTTTAAGAGTGTTTGGATGTTTGTGTTTTGCAACCAAGTTAAATAATTCAGATAAATTTTCTTCTAGGTCTGAAAAGTGTGTTTTAATTGGTTTTTCAAATGAAAAAAAGGGCTATAAATTGTTAAGTCTTGATGATAAGTCTGTTTTCTTTTCCAGAGACGTGCGGTTCTACGAGTCGGTTTTTCCTCTTAAACTGACAATTTCAAAAGGCGATTCTGATCTGTCTAGTTCCGAAATAAATCATTCAAATTTCTTTGATTGTTTGTATCAAACTGTTTCTAGTCCCGAGAATCCTAATGATGTTCGTACTCAAGGTAGTACTGAGAATGTTATTTCGCCTTCGGTTCAGGATGGCGAAAGAGCTCTCGCAACCGAGTCGGAGGATAGAAATGAACAGTTTGTTGAAATTCCTAACATTCCTGAGGGAATATCAACACTTGAAAATTTTGAACCACCTAGATATGATGATGCTTTAGGGACTCATGCCTTAGGATTTAGAAGGCCTAGTAGAAACAGTAGAATTCCTTCTAAATATGATGATTTTCTTGTAGAAGGAAAATATAGATTTGGTATAGAAAAATCTGTTGGTTATGCTCATCTTGATTCTACTTCTGCTTGTTTTGCTGCTACTTTAAATAAATCGTTTGAACCAAATTGTTTTGATGAAGCTGTTAAAGATCCAAATTGGGTTAGAGCCATGAATGATGAAATGGAAGCTTTAAATAGAAATGGAACTTGGATTATAACAGATTTACCAAAGGGGCGCAAACCCATTGGTTGTAGGTGGGTTTTTAAAATTAAATATAAGTCCACTGGTGAAATAGAGCGTTTTAAAGCTAGACTTGTTGCAAAAGGTTACAGTCAACGAGAAGGTATCGATTTTGATGAGACTTTCTCACCTGTTGCCAAACTTACAACTGTTAGGTGTGTTATTGCAATGGCTGTTCAATTTAATTGGAATCTTTATCAAATGGATGTTAATAATTCTTTTTTATATGGTACACTTGAGGAAGAAGTTTATATGACTTTACCACCTGGATATTTTTCAAAAAATGATAAACAGGTGTGTAAACTTGTAAAATCTTTGTATGGTTTAAAACAGGCTCCTAGAAAATGGAATGAAAAACTTACATCTGCTTTAATAAAATTTGGTTTTGTACAAAGTAAAAATGATTTTTCGTTATATATAAAGCAATATAGGGATGTATTTGTTGTGCTTTTAGTGTATGTAGATGATATTGTGTTGACTGGAAATAATGAACAGGAAATAGAATCTGTTAAAGTGTTTTTGAAATCTCAGTTTTTGATTAAAGACTTAGGGATTTTAAGATATTTTCTTGGAATTGAAATTGTAAAAACTAATAATGGGTTGTGTTTGTCGCAACGTAAGTATTGTTTGGAATTATTATATGAATTTGGGCTTTTAGCTTCCAAACCCATAAGAACTCCTTTAGATGTTAATGTTACTGTTTCTAGTAGTGGTTCTGATGGAAAAGATGATTTGTTAGAAAATGTTACAGAATATCAGAAGTTAGTTGGAAAGTTAATCTATTTGACAAACACTAGACCTGATATTTCTTTTACTGTTCAAACTTTGAGTCAGTTTATGCATGCTCCAAGAAAATCTCATTTGAAAGTTGCAATTCGTGTGTTAAGATATTTAAAACTTTGTCCAGGAAAGGGTGTTTTGGTGTCTAAAAGTAATGAGTTGTCCTTATCTGCTTGGGCAGATTCTGATTGGGCTAAATGTGTAAATTCGCGTCGTTCTATAACTGGTTATTGTTTGTTTTTGGGTAATAGTCTGGTTTCGTGGAAAAGCAAAAAGCAATCAACTGTTTCAAGATCTTCTACTGAGTCCGAATATAGAGCTCTTGCAACAGTAACTTGTGAAGTTTTGTGGTTGCTTAAATTAATGAAAGATTTAGGTCTTAGGTATAAGGTTCCAGTTAGTTTATATTGTGATAATCAATCTGCTATTCTTTTGTCTTTAAATCCAGTGTTACATGAAAGAACAAAGCATATTGAAATTGATATTCACTTGGTAAGAGACAAAGTTTCTGAAGGTGTAATCAAGGTGGTAAAGGTTAACTCTTTGCAACAAATTGCTGATATTTTCACTAAACCTCTTGGTGTTAGTCAGCATAATGTTTTGTCAGAAAAACTCGGTTTGTATAATGCGTTTCCGGTTCAGATTGAGGGAGGGTGTTGAAATATTTAATTGTTTCTACATTTTTGTGCAATCTGAAGCGGAATATTATTTATGGTCATTACTAACTTAGTTTGTTTCTTTGTAGGGAAGTTGGGCTGAGTTGTGATGAGCTGAGATAGAATTGATAGTGGGCTTAAAGCTGATGGACTCTGGATCTAGTGGGCTGCAGTCAATTCGAGTTGATAGGAGCAGCTGGGTTTAAGTGTGCGGGTCGGTACCGGGTCAAATATAACCCAGCGGTATATAAGGTTGTGATTGGGGTTTTAGAGATAGATTTGCTGAGACAACAAAGGATATTCTCTCACTCTCTCAACCTCTTTCTCTCTCGTTCTTTCACAGTCATCGTGACCTTCATCTTCTTTATTTTCTGTCAAGTTCTTGCTAGAATAATGGTAGGTTTAGCTAGGTTAGATTAGGATCGAGTGTTGAGTGTTAATGTAGTGAGTTTTCTTGTTGTATTTGTACAAGATCTGGTTCTTCATAAATAAAAGGACTGATTTAGTTTGGTTTGGAGATTGTTTCATTCTTTGATTTGGCTCACAAAAAACCTTACAATTTAGAACAAACAACAATATTGATTTTGTTAAACAATAACTCAAAAGTAAGTAGTAATTTTTAAGAGGGAGCATATATGTGTTCTATTTCTTATGCATATCACGTGTTCTTTGTAGTCATGGCATGACAATGGAGAAAACAAGATCCTTAAAGTCTCATGACCCGCTGCTTTACACCTCATTCTGATTAAGCAAAATAAAGACCTTCTCTCACCACCCATTTTACTTTCCTTAGTTTGGTCTTACCATTTGCATTTCGGACATAATCAACCTTTACCCGTCATCAATAATCATCACTAAATTAACTTTTGTGCATCAAACCGTCGGCATGACAGAAAAAGCTAGATAAAGCAGTGCTCAAGATAAGATCCAACTACCAACCACCAGTAACAATGAGACATGGATGACTCATCATAATAAAAGTTGGGATATTTAGTCCATCTTTGTATTCATATAAATGTCATCCTCAATAGACACTAACCACAAATTCAGCATTTAGCTATCAGAAATAGCAACAGTCAACAAGGTAAATCATACCTTCAAGGAAACCAAATCACAGCAAGCAGACCTCAAAATATGGATCAAAGGTTATCAAAACATGATACTGGAGTTGAGATCAAAGCAACTAGGGGACTACTATCATCTAAACCTAATGAGCCCGATTACCCTCTTTCTGCCACTACTTCCAAGGTCAATGACATTGAAATAGAAGGTAATTAATCTTGCAGTTTGGATTGATAATCACTATAATTATGTTGTTCTGACTTCTGATACTCCAACTAAAAAATAATATTCTGCTTCTTTCTATCGATTTTAAGCTGTTCTTATTTTCTTAATATGCAGCAAGTTCAGGGACCAATTTAATGGAAATCATGAAGCAGAAGTTGAGTCATGGTGCCAAAATGATTAAACTTGGCAACCAAGCCAAAATCTTCAGGAAAACCTTCGGTATCAGAGAAGGAGAGAAAGTGTTGATGGCTTCCCAATGCTACTTATACACTACCGCAGGTGCAATTGCTGGCATCCTCTTTATTTCTACTGAAAGGGTTGCATTTTGCAGTGATAGATCCATTAAAACATATTCTACCACAGGCGAGCTGCTGAAGTTCCAATATAAGGTATGTGAACCTCCATGAGTATATATCATCATCTGGTGCATATTCCATTGGGTTTTTTTCAACAGTTGGCTGATATATAATCGTTGTGCATAATAGGTGTCAATCCCGTTAGGAAATATAAAAGGAGTACGAGAAAACATGAAGATGAGGAGACCATCATACAACCATGTGGAGATAGTGACTGTCGATGATTTCAACTTTTGGTTTCTGGGCTTTGTAAATTATAGGAAAACGTTAAGATACCTTCATCATGCAGTAGGCCTCGAGTGCTTAAGCTATTGATGTTGAAAATTAATCCTAATTACCTTAATGTAAATTTCAAATGTAAAGTCTCACAGTTATTTTAATAGAGTATTTGTGCCCGCAACAATTCAAGCGATTCAGCAAATTGGAATAGTTGTTTAAGTGATCACTATCCATTAAAAGTGTTATTTAAAATGTGTATATGGTATGAAAAACTGCGTACCTTGAAAAACATGTTACATCAATCTGATGAGATCAACAAGCGGACTACTCAAGCCATTATCCTCTTAATTTCTACTACTTCGGCATTCATTGTCAAAAAAATAGAAAACAATTTTGGCTGTTTCTAAAGAAATCATGTTAATTGTCTTGCGCGCGCTGATACCCTTGAGACAAAATATACGCTTCCCATAAGAATTAGTATTTTCTACTTCATCTCGACAATAAAATCCTACTTTTTGTACCATAAGATTTTGAAAATTGTTCTAATAATGAACAAATATATTATTGTTCATAGATTGAGTCATCATGTGTGTCGACATGGCTTTTGTGTATTCATGACATGGATTGCATGGTTCATTTGGGTTTCTTACGTCAAAAACCATGAACTTTCATGATACGATAAGAAAGCTACATTCCCACCACGTTAAACCTCAACAAGTCGCATGTGACCTGTTGCCATGTCGATTGTCATATGCCTTTCCAAATTCTGGGCGTCACCCACTAAATGGATCTCTGTGTCAAGAATAGTCAAGCTGACGATAAAAAGTAAATGTATAAGTATAAGCCTTATTGAAAGGGCGGATATAAATAAAGCAAAACAGAAAGAGGTCATAGTACAAAGATACTCAGGCGACCTGTTGCCATGTCGATTATATATTCATATAATTTTATATTTATTATGCTGGGTCCCACCTCACCACTCTCTTCTGATTCCCCTTTTCGTCTCTTCCTCTCTCCATCACAGGTGAACTGTCGGCCGCCCCGTGTCCTTGCCGGAGAAACAAATGAAACCGGCCACGATCTCCCTGCGAAAGAGACGACAGCATGGACACTCAACTACAGTGAGTTTTGGGTTTTTGGAGAGTTTTATTTGACACCACCACCGCCGTGATTTGGATTCATTGCTACGCTGGAGCAGAAGTGTGGGCCGGTATAGAGATTATGGTATGGAGACACGAACCAGATACAGGATATGATTTTGCAGCGGTTGCATGATTGATGTGATTTGGTTTTCTGTCCGAGAGGGGGTGGGGGTTTGCTGCGATGGGTTAGGGTTCATGGGAGTCCCACATATTATGTCAGATACTCAAATTTAAGTACACGTCATATTTTATGTCCTTTTTTTCGTAAAAAATAATCGACACATAAGAAAAAACGAACGAAATTACAATTATTCATAAAAAGGTCAATTTATAAAAAGTTATAAGCGATGCGTGATTTATAAAAATCATATGATCAGTGTTTTTATTCTATTCAAAAGCTAATGTAAAACTATGAAATTGGATTTCATGCATGCACTATACCCCAAAGAAAGATTGCTTTCTTTTTGACGAAGTATTTCAATTTCGTCGGTGTTGTAACCAAACAAGCCATGCAAATATGCAATAAAAAATTAATTCCGCATAATTTTGGCGGATTTTTGAACCAAATTAACATAAAAAATCCAATATTATATAGTAACACTGTTTTACAGCTCATTCTGAGTAAGCATTATAAAGATCATCTTTCAGCACCCATATTCCTTTCCTTAGATTGGTCTTAGAATTTGCATTTTGGATATAATTCCCCTTTACCAGTCATCACCGAACTTTTTGAAAGAAGCCGTCCGCATGACAGCAAAAGGTAGACATACACAGTTAAAAGCAGGTCATCAAGAAGGTAAAAATAGTGCTTCAGAAAAGACTCGACCACCACAAGTAAGGATGGCACATGGATGACTCATCCACTAAAAAGTCGTCAAAGTTATTCTATCTTTAAACACCTATAAATGTCTTCTTTCAAAACACATTACCCACCAACTTCAGCATAGCTTGAGGCAAACCGAATCACAGCAAAGAGATCAAATTATGGATCACAGGTTCTCAAAACATAATACCGATGTTGCGATCAAATCAACTAGGGGATTACTATCATCTAAACCTTATGAACCCTACCCAATTTGTTCCACTTATTCCAAGAACAATGGCATTGAAAGAGAAGGTAGCTTTGCACTAATATAACTTTATTAATCTTGTACTAATTCTCCAACCACAGAATGTTATACTTCTTTGATCAGTTGAAATCTTATACTGTTCATATTTTTGAAATATGCAGCAAGTTCAGGTCCCAGATTAATTGAAATCATGAAACAGAAGTTGAGTCATGGTGCCAAAATGATTCAACTTGGCAGTCCAGGTAAAATCTTCAAGAAAACCTTCGGTATCAGAGAGGAAGAGAAACTGTTGCAGGCTTCCCCATGCTACTTGTACACTACAGCAGGTGCAATTGCAGGAATCCTCTTTGTGTCTACAGAAAGGGTTGCATTTTGCAGTGATAGGTCCATTAAAACATATTCTAGCACAGGCAAGCTGCTAAAGTTCCAATATAAGGTATGTGAACCTCCGAAATATATTCATCTGGTGCATATTTCATTGGTTTTTTCCAATGTTTCTTGACATATAAACCGTTGTGCATGATAGGTGTCAATCCCGTTAGGAAAGATAAATGGAGTACGAGAAAGCCTGAACATGAAGAGACCATCAAATAATTATGTGGAGCTGGTGACCGTTGATGATTTCAACTTTTGGTTTCTGGGCTTTGTAAATTATAAGAAAGCGTTAAGATACCTTCATCATGCAATCGGCTTTAAATGCTTAAGCAATCGATGTTGAAATTTATTATCCCTTACTTGATGTAAATATCAAATGTAAAGTCTTACAGTTGTTTCCACATTTTGGTGCAACAACTACTTTTACTCATTGCAAAACGGTGATTGTTGATTTATATACACACGGGTGGACTGAGCAAAAAAGAGCAAAAAAATTCACGGCTCACACAAGAATTTTCACGGGCAACACAAAAATTTTAACGAGTTGTATATTAACTCATACTCAACTCCATGAACACTTTAACAATATATATATATATATATATATATATATATATATATATATATATATATATATATATATATATATATATATATATATATATATTAGAGTTAGTATTAAATGAATTTCTTAATTATTGTGTTATTGTAAGACTTAATGTGAGCCTTTAGATTATTATAATCAAGGGCTGAGAAAAAAACCAATTTTATTTTTCTAAATAACGTTCATACGCGGGTTTCTTAATAACAAACCAACAAAAAGGGTAAAAATGTAAATCAAAACCCGGGCACGATATGAACTGAATCTTCGATACGCAGCCTACAATCACGCCCACGATTTTTTCAGTTTCGATTACAGAATCCCAATTCAAATCATTTCGCAAAGAATAGTTTAAAAATACGATCGATAGAGCAACAAAATCAGTATTCAATACCTGCATTTGTTTCAGTTTAAGTTGAATCGACAATGTCAGGAAGAAGAAGCAGTCATCGATTACGAGAGAATGTGACGTTGAAGTACTCAAACACAATAGAGAATCCAGTAACTGTTGATGAAGATGAAGACAACGACGACTTCGTTAAACCTCCAAAACGTATGATTTCTGTAAACCCTTCTCGATTAACATGCGAATGTAGAATGAATGTTAAAAAAATTGATGTATAATGTGTAAATTATAAACTAGGGTTTGTAGAATCATGGGATCCGGTTGAATCATCCGTAATTATTTGAAAAAATTAGGTTTTTCCAAAAACATCTTACTAATTTTGAATAATTTTGTGCATTCTTTGAGAATACATAAAATCGATGGTTCGTTTGACTTAATCCTGTGATTTTTTTAACAATATGAAATACTCCTTTTTACATATTAAAGTAATATGAATGTCAATATATTCTCAGCCATTAAAGTAATGTATAACTACTATAGGTCTTGAAAAGGGAAACCAACAACGATAATATTGTTTGAGAATGAAATTGAATACCTATATTTCTTTAATTCTCTAAGGATTTAATGTAAAGAAACTACATTCCTGTTAAAAGAATTCTTGTCATTTTTGCATAAGAATGAATTAGCCTACAAATTCCTGTCATTAATGTAATCAACATGCCTACAAACTCCTGTAATGTTTTAATAATGCTTCTCTAATAATATAATGTATGCATTCATGGCATTCTATAATGATGATATTAGATAACATGTGTATTGTCTGCATTCCTGGCATTATACAAAAAAGGCATTGTGTAAGAATGAGATAAATATAATATATTGTATGTAAGCATCTATTACATAAATTATATCATTCTATAAACATCAGATTACAAAAAAATGCAGTTTCATTACATTTTATATCATTCCTGTGTATTTATAACAATATGATGTATGATATTCTCTAAGAATAAGATTAGATAATAACTGTATGGTCTGCATTCTTCTCATTATGTAATGTCTATCATTCTCTAATAATTACATGATATTACATATACACAAAATATGCCTTCCTGTATTTCTAAAAGAATGAAGAATCTCATATTCTCTAAGAATGAGATAAGATAATATTTGTATGGTCTCCATTCTTCTAATTATCTAATGTATATCATTCTCTAATAAGTAACTCATATTGCATATACACAGAATATGCATTTTTGTACTTCTCAAATAATAAAAAGTCTGATATTCTCTAAGAATGAGATAAGATACTACGTATATTGTCTGCATTCTTCTCATTATCTAATGTATTTTACTCTCTAAGAATGCGATAAAATAATCCTTGTCATGATTGTCTGTATAATCCTGTTTATTGTATTTAGAATGTTTGATAGTTTGAACTTCTGTTTGCATATGTTTGACTGTTAGTTATGACTGGTTTTTTCAGGAACTACAGAAGTTATTGATGTTGTCAGCTCAGTTAAAAAAACTAAAGACAAAAGGAAAACCAACATGTCACCTAAAAAACACAAGCATGAAAAAAAAAACAGAAAAACAAACACATTGTGAAAAAGATAACAAGAAAAGTGGCAAAAGAAAGTCTAAAAAGATTAGCAGCGATGATGAGAATGAAAATGATGCTGTGAAGAAAAAGAAGAAGAAAAGAAAAGTAACTGCAAACAAAGGAAGAGTTCTCAAATCAAGAATGACCCCAATTAAATTTTCAGAAGCAGTGGAAAGTTTATCAAGCACACAAAAACAAGCAGTACATAGAATGGGATTAGGTAGCCTGTTGGAGGTTAACATTGATAAGTCAGCACCTAATCTCAATTACTACCTCCTAGACCATTATGACCCTTTGTCAAATGTATTAGTCTTAGAGAATGGGGCGGTAGAGATAACAAAAGAGAGAATACATGACATGTTAGGGATTTCAAAAGAAGGATTAAATTTAAACACCTTACCCTCATGTGACCAAGAAGATAAATTGCTAAATGATTGTAAGGCCCAATTTCCTTCTAAGAAATACTCTAACACCGCATTCCTAACTTTAATTAAAAGATCAAATGTTGATAACCAATTGTTTAGGTTAAACTTCCTGATGTTGTTTATAAACACTTTTGTTGAATCAAAACTAATGGGTACAAGTAACATTCAAGCTTTGGATAAGCTTGTTCTGATTGAAGATTATTCAAGAATAGACTGGTGCAACTATATCCTCAAAAGCTTACAAACAAGGAAGGAGTTTTGGAAAAAAGAAGACCCAAAGTGTTATTACACTGGACCAATAACAGTTCTTCTGGTAAGTATCCTTCATTAATATATATGAATATTTATTAAACTGTTTTTAAAAATCCATAATCCTTTTTTTTAAATTCTGTATTCTCAAAGAATAACAGTAACTTTAAAAACACGGAATGACATTTGACCTTTGAATTCCATATTCCCTGTTATTAAATTCTATGGAATTTACTGTAATTTGAAAACACGGAATGATATTTGACATTTGAATTTGACATTTGACAATTGACCTTTAAAACCAGGAAATATGGAATTTACTGTAATTTTGGATTATTAAATTTTCATAATAATATTAATGAACTAACAATATATCCATGGCTTTGCAGTTGATATATATCTTTTCAATAAACACATCCAACATAACCAAAATCAGGAAACGAACACCGTTCATAAACTACATTACAGGAGACAAAATCAAACAAGTGGAAGACTACGAGATAGAGAATAATGTCCTCGGAAAGGGTCATTTTGTGAGAGTTGAAGATGGTGAAGAATCTGAAGAAAAGTCAGGGAATAGTGATAAGGATGAAGATGATAGCTGTTATGAATTCCAAGATGAGGAGGTACGAACTATTTAAGTTGGTATAAATAGAGAATGGTCAGATAATAGAATGTTATTGTAGATGCATATACACTTAAAAATAGAATTACAAATGAAATGGTAATAAAACAAATGATTTAAAATTGCAATTTGCCTGTTAACAATGTACACTAATCAATCTTAGAGAATAACAATAGTAGCTTCACTTAGAATGCGATTTACAACTCGTATTATATGTCATTCTAAGAGAATGAAATGGTCAAATTTACATACCAGGGTTTGTTTTCAACAACAGGGATTTGTTGCAACAACAGGGATTTACATATGTTAATGAAAATGATAAATGAAATAACTTTTTCAACAACAGGGATTTAAATATGTTATTGAAAATGATAAATGAAATACTTTTTTTTTTTCAACAACAGGGATTTGTTGCAGTACTTGGTATTTCATACCAGGAAATTCTCAAAGAAAAACACAACTTGGAAAGAGTATTGAGAAAGGGTATAGAGAAGTACCCAAATAGCGAAGCATTAAAGGCTTGGAAGATAAAAATTAACAGGGAATTCAAAATTGAAGAAATGGAGGAGGAAACAGAAAGATTTCATAACGATGACGTACAAGATGAAGAAATTGAAACAGAAGAAGAAATACTGGAGCATGAAGGGAAGGGGAAAGAACTTGTGGTGATTCAAGAACCAGAACATTTGAACCATATCTCTCCAGAAAATGAGAACATAAATAATGAGAATGAAGAAGGCTACATTACACCAATTGCAATCAGGGTTGAAAATTTGGAAAGTACACATAGTCTCTCATCAACTCAATTCTTTGAAGAACCTGGTGTATTGGAAGAAGTTGAAGATATGCTCATGAAAGCCACTGCAAAATCAAATGAAGAAAAAAGAAAGATGAATGAAGAAGCAGAAAAGCTTGAAGAACAACAGGAAAACATTGAAAAAAAACCAACAAACGTAGATAAGGGAAAACAAAAACGACAACCGAAAATATCGAAACAAAAATACTCACCTTATGTCCAAAGAATAACTGAAGTTGATGTGGGGGTGAAAAAAGAATAGCTTAACCTTTATCAAGCACTAATAACTACAACAAAAGACGTCGAGTAAGTGCAACATATTAATATTATAGTATTAAATTATGAATTAATGACTAACACCTTAAAATATAATACTTATTTCAGGGAAATAATATGGGAGATGGATGAAGTTGAACATCTAACAATCGGTTTAGCATGGTACTTTGAGATAAACAAGCCCATACATTGGTTAATCATCGATTGTTGGGCTGCATTACTCAACAAGCTAGAAGAATTCAAATCTGTTGAAGCACCAAAATGACTTTTCCTTAACACACATTTTATGGTAAACTCAAAATACATTCAAGTAGAATATAATTTAATACAATTATTATTATATGAATATGTCACATTCAGTTAAGCATACTCCAATCTAATATGTACATATTACATTCTCTACCAAACACATTCTAACATATTCAATTTATTTAATTTGTCAGTCAGAAATGATGCTAGATGAGACCACATTTGAGTTCAACCGAATTTCAGACTTCAAAGAAATTATGAACTGGTACATTACAAACTGGAAGGTGAAACCAGATCTGAGCGACATTGACTTTGTAAAGACAGTAATGTGTATATATTTACATTATCTCATAACATATGAATACATTTTTTGATAGTCACAAAATTAAAAAATCAGGTTCTGATGCCCATTATTCACAAGGGAAAGTATTACCTCCAAGTGTTTAATTTAAAAGGAGGTAGATGCTTCATTATTGATCATGTAAAAAGAAAAGGTGCATTGGAAGAAATCTACGGTTTTGTACCAAGAAAGATGGTAAGTTTTTTCTTTATATATATATATATATGAGTTTTATCTATATAATTCTAACAAAGAATACACCATTTGCAGCAAAAGTTTTTCTGTGAATGGCTGAGGAGTATGAATCACCCAATGCATGAAAAATTATGGGAGAATGAGGCAACAATGATGAGAATGATATGGCAAGTAGCAAAACCAGGACATGACTGTGGAATATACCTAATACGCCACATGGAATGCTACAAGGGAGAGGTTGAGGGGAAATGGCACACATCACTGCTTGGTAAACAAAAGAATGATGAAACATGTTTGGGAAGATTGCGCTATAGGTACTTGTCCAAATTGCTACTGTCAGATTACAATATACACAAGGACGAGGTTTTAAAGATGGCAGCTAACTTTGGAAAGTTAGATTTATATAAAAAGGGCTTGCTATGTGATCAGAGAAAAGCATTAGAAAAAATGAGAGTTGAAGAAAGAAAGGAGAAAAAACAGATGGCAGAAGAACAGGCAAAAGAAGGCAAAAAATAGACACAAATGCCAAAAGCAAAACAAACACGAGCTGGAAAATCAAAAAAGGGATAGAATGACTTAATGAATCATCTAAAACTTTTATTTTGTTAAGTATGCATTGATTAAAACTCTTTACTGCCTAGTTTGATATTTTTGGATTTGGTTGTTAAACACTTCATTCTCTTAGAATGTGAAAAATTACTTTAAGTGGATTATTACAGAATATCTTTTTACATATTAAGATTGCGATCATATATTTTTATTCTTAGAGAATGGGGAAAAAAACATTCATTCTTAGAGAATAGGGAAGAACAGTGCTTAACAGACACAATATATTTGAAAATACATTATGTATTCTCTAAGAATGGATAAAAAAATTCACGCATTTGAAAAATACATAACATATAATGTACCATATTTACAAAATAACTTATATGCAAAGAATAAGAATTTTGAGAACATTTTACAAGAAAACAAATTATGAATAAAACAAGTAAAAAAAATCGTATACAACCCCATCCACACAAACATGCAGCTTTTGATAAAGTAAACAGTGGAGTGGTGAGCAGAAGAAGCAAAATAATTGAACACGACAATGAATGAAAAGACTACACTATATCCATTAAAAAAAATAATATACAATATAATTCACAGGAAACACAAACTATATTTTGGCTATAAAAGGAAGCAAGTTTATTCCAGTTTAACACACATCCCACAATCAAACACAAAATGACACTAACCATAGGTGATCGTGTTGAAGTGAAAGGGAAGGAGGCTGGCCTAATTGGCTCCTTCTATGCAGCTAGAATTCTGTCGTTCTCCTATGGAAGATACGAAGTTCAGTACGAGACACTAGTGAAAGACGACGGGACACCATTGGTTGAAGTCATCCCTAAAAAGAGAATCAGACCATACCCACTGGAGGTGGTGGCTGAATTCAATTTAGGGGAAATTGTTGACGCATGGTACCATGAAGGATGGTAGGTTGGAAGGTACATCCGCCAAGAAAATGATAGGTATATAATACAGTTTGACCGAGGGAATGAGCTGTATTCATTCCCTCAAAACAAACTCAGGCTTCACCAGGAATGTACTTTTGATGAAATCACAACCCAATGGATGTACTACAAACGTTGAATGTGTAACATCCAAATAAATTATCTTTGGTTCTGTTTTATTTTGGTATTATTAATGAATGGATGAATGTTAATTACTTTATTGTCACATAAAGAATACCATGTTCAGCACAATGCAAAAAACATGACATTCTCTAAGAAATACAGGAACCAAAATTCTCTAAGAATAGGCAGAAATAAAATATAACAGGAAAATGCGTATTCCCTGATAACAACATTAAAGGGAAAAAATATGAATTCTTTAAGAATGTGTTAAACCCAAAAACTCTAATATCTCCTGAGAATTCTCTGAGAATTGATTTACAAGATATAAGAATTTAACAATATCTCTAAGGATAATGAAAGATAAAACTAAACAAAATAGTAATATACAAAATATAAACCCCAAAATTCAAATACTAAACATTTTTTCTACTTGACATCTTTTGGTTTATCAAGACAATTCCTTTTGTCATAGTGAACCATTTTTTTGCAACAATTACACAATATTTTTGGTTTTGAAGCTGCTTCACTCAAAATTTCGGCTTTACTCTTGAGTCTTTTACCTCTAGAACCAGATCCTTTATTTCTAATATCTGAAGGATTTTCAATTACAACTTCATCAGGAAGTGAAACACCTAAAATCATCTCATACTCCGCTTTCCTGCTCACATCCCCTATATTAGATACACTATCACAAAATGTTGCTTTAAGTTTTTTTTTGTTCTTCGAGGTATTCCTGTAACTTCACAGAATCTTTACTTAATACAGACACACAATGATCAACCATGGAAAATATGTCAATCGCTTTCCTGTCAACATCTCCATCGGTGTGTGAAGTTTTGAACCGCTGCCTCAATAATTCTGCAGGAATAATATCTTTGCACCAACGCCTAGCTATATATTGATTGCAAATTTCTTCATATTCACAAAACTTCATAACACAAAAGATGTGCCTGCATAACAATCCATATTGTTGAAACTTCATACACTCACATGACAGAAATTGATCCTTTTTTATATGCTTCACCTAACAATAATCGATCAAAAAAACAGTTAGACAAACATGAAAATGACAAATTCAAATCATATGAAAAAAATATAAGTTGTCATACCTTATATGAAGAATCATTATACAAAGAATCGTAATGATATTCTTCAACAGTTTGATTGTCATCTTCATTTAACACTTTCTTTAAAGTGACATTCTTCTTCTTCTCAAGGACATCATAATTCTCAACATCTTCATCTAAGTTGAATCTTCTAATCAAACAAGTATTCTGAGATTGACACAACTCCTCCTGGACTTGGTAAAACACTTTCCTTGTATAGACTTTTGCAGCATGCCTTTCATAGGGGAGACATGTCAACATTCTTGGATACTTTGAAGAAGTATTAAAATCAGCCAAGTTCTGGTTATGCCTTTGTCTCTCCATTAAAGAATCAAATGTCATCATAAAATTAAGAAGATATGACCCGGAAAATGTAGAATTTTGAAAAGACCAATTTTGACTTTCAGAAAATGAGGTTGTCCTCATTAACCCAGACATAGGAACATCCCTAAAGAATGCTGGTATCCAACACCTACACATACCGTACATCTTCTTTAACCACTTGTTGTCAGATAGTTTAAACTCATTAATCATGGCCTGCCATCCATCTTCAAATTCTGAAGCATGTAACTTAGAATTCCAAATCAAAGAATTAAATCGATCCTTGAACTGTTTGTTATTAAAAACTTCTGCAGGGACCTGTAAAGAATTTAAAATATAAACGTAGTTATTTCAATTAAAACATATAACATGTAAAACATTCTCTGAGAATGACTCAGACAGATCAAAGTTAACTTGCCATTCTTAGAGAATGGCAACTCATATGCTAACAATAAAAATCCCCTGTAAACACAAAACCAAATTTACTTTTTACAAAATTCTTTGAGAATGACATGAAAGTTCAAAAAACATTCTCAGAGAATGGGTCATCATATGCTAAAAATAAAAACCCCCTGGAAACACAAAACCAAAATTACTTTTTACAAAATTCTTTGAGAATGACATGAAAAATATATTAACAAAACCTCACCTTATATCCCAACTTTGTAGTTATATGCCACATACATAACCGATGATGCGACTCAGGAAAAACTTGTTCAATTGCTTTTTTCATAGCTGGATCTTGATCAGACAACAAAATACTTGGATGTTTACAAAACGATTTTCTGAAACATGTAAGTAACCATACATACGAATCCGTGTCCTCCCTACTAAGCAACCCCGCACCAAATGTGACACACTTTTTATGATTGTCTAACCCTGTGAATGGTACGAATACCATATGGTACCTATAAACAATAAAATAACAAATCAGCACCACAATATTCAATATACTATTCCCAAAGAATATATAAATTACAATATCAAATCAGAAAATAAAACAACACAATAACACACCAAAAAAGCTAACCTGTTTGTATCAAAAGTTGCATCGAATGAGACTACATCACCAAACTCCCGATAGTTGTATTTTGCAGTCTCATCAGCCCAAAACAATGCATTCAATTGCTTGTCTTCAATCCTATATTCAAATGAAAAGTTTGGAGAATATTTTACTCTATCCTCCATCAAATTCACAATCATTTGAGAATCACTACCCGCAATGAAACAATTAAGGTTGCGCATGTAATTCTTGTAATCAATAGCCAAACCACCACGACTTGAACACCCACCTTGTATGCCAGTCATTAATCTATATGCCTTACCTCCTCCAACATTCTGTTTTGTCATGTTATAAACATAACTTTTCTGTGAAAAATCCAGTTCTCTACTAGCCCGTGATAGATGCATATTTTCTTTACTAATCAATCTATGGTTATGACTCTCCACAAACTGATACACATAGTAGCCTTTACCACCTGGTATAATCTTAAAAACAATATGTGCCTTACATTCAGTTCTATGTAAATCCTTTCGTCTTTTAGTTTTCCTGAATTGAACATCAATTGTATCCACATTGCCGGTGTTTGGTTTCCCTTCCCGATTACATAATAAATGTCGAGAAGTAACCACATCATGATTAGTCTTCTTAAGAGAACCTTTCCTTATATCAAAACCTCCTTGGAATGCATATTCTTTATACATTGCAACAGCAGCATCTAATGAAGGATATTGAATTCCTTTTTTTGGCTTGATATGATCATCGGTTCTTGGTATCCAATATGGTGTCCCACCAGGGGATACAAAATCATTACTAAACACAGATTCTTCTTCATCTGAAAATTTAAAACCAAAACAAAAAATGCATTACAAATGAATCATTCTCAGAGAATACCAACATAAAAAAGTCGCATGTACCATATTACACAACATTCAAAAATTACTGCATTCATGTGTTAATATTTTCCTAATTCATATTAATCAACATGCAAACCTAATTAATATTAATTAGATACATTCATGTTACTTTTTGCTAAAATTTTTTTCATTCTCAGGGAATAACAACCATCATACACACCCTGTACATAATGAACGATCCATGTGTTACTGTTTGTTAAAAATCTAATTCGTATTAATAAACCTTCAAAATTAATTGCATTTTAACATACCAAATATACGAGAATGTTCTCCTGTGTCAAAATCCCCTGTACCATATATGGAATAATTGTCACCGTCCTCTGTATGTTCAATATTTACATATGGTTCACTCCTACTAGTTTCATAATGATCCATCTGTTTATCGAATAAAGATAAAATAAAATTTTTAGCTGTAAAATCTTTACCACACAATAAATGTATAAAAAACGAATTTCATACAACACTCATGCGTAAAACAAAAGATATAAAATTCCATTATTCTCTAAGAATAACAACCACTAGGAAAATACAAATCAAAACATCATTCTCCTTATTACATTTTTTCAATCCCAGTTATTCTTAACCAATACCTATGAAACTAAAAGGTTCCAAAAGGGCAATTCCTACTATCATGATCAGTTAACATTTTACAAATTTTGCAAAATCTCTTATTATAATTGCTAAAGTCTTCCATCTTGTAAACATCATCATCAAAATACAAGTCCCTTGACAATTCCAAACCTACAATCATCAAAACGCATACACCTATCCAAATAGCCATATTCTCCTGAAAAACAAAAATTGATTAATTACAAAATTAGATATTACTCTTGCGATGTCAAAAAACTACTAAACAAATCCCATATTCTCTTAGAATACATCTTAACTAACAAAAAGTAACACCATTCTCCTAGAATGATGTACATATCCACTGGCGTCCACACACAGTTAACAACGACACAAGCACATTCTCTAAGAATACACTTTAATAAAGAAAAAAACATTCGAAACTTCAAAAATTTATCTCCGATAAAAAATTAACACTGATTACATACAATAACAACATAATTGATTAGATAATCTCAATCGAAACTTCGTATGTCAATTAATTATCACAATCGCAGAACATAATTATCGAAATCACTATCAACGTTAACGAAAACAATACCTGTGTCGAATTCCAATCCAATCTCTACGAAAACTTCACCAATTATCGATAATGTATGATCGCTCTTTACGTTAACCACAACATCGGTATTTATCAACGAAGTATCCGATTCTAATTTCAATTTTGATAAGGATTCGATTGTTTTAGAATTGATTCTGTTATGAAATTTGATTTGATTCCAAACTGATAATCAATTACCATTTACACGTAACATATTAATTGCAGTTATTTTTATTTAACTGCGAAATTCCATGCCACGTTAAATTACCGATCGTGTCCTTGATGAACGAAGGAACCTGATCGTGTCCTACGATCACACGATATATAGAATCCGCATTTGAACCTACATCTATATATATATATATATATATATATATATATATATATATATATATATATATATATATATATATATATATATATATATATATATATGTATGTATATGTATGCGTATGCGTATGCGTAATACGCATATGCATACGCATACGCATATGCATACACATACACACACACACACATATATATATATATATATATATATATATATATATATATATATATATATATATATATATATATATATATATATATATATATATATATATATATATATATATATATATATATATATATATATATATATATATATATATATATATATATATATATATATATATATATATAAGAAGCCTAGGAAAAGCAAATACTAACCTTCTCATCTAAGACCACTCAGATTGTCAATTGTAATTGGCTTTCACCATATTATTCTTATGTAGAGTTTGGTACCAATAATCGGCAATAATCGGAGGGGGATGAAATAGAGCATTATGGTGGAATAAAGAAGATCATGTTTGGTTGCTATAAGAAAAAAGAACGGTGCATTCCTCACAAAATGTGAGTCCTCTCTGGATGATTTTCATTGGGTGAGGGAGAGACGATGTTTTTTCTTATTATATCAAGAAATAGAATGAAAATATGTTTGAGTGTTTTAGAGGAACGAAAATTAGTCGTCAAAAGATGTTTTTCTTGATGTACAAACCTACTACGTACCAAAACACACGCACACAATTTACATAATCAAACAATATACAATATTCTTTGCATTTCCTTTTAGATCACATTCGACTTATTTCAACAACTTACAAACTTCCATTTATTTTGGTGCATATGTGAATGTTGACTATCAGATCATCATGTATAAGCCTGATCTGGGAGCTAATTTGTTGACGACATATATGACAGCTACTTAATCTTAATCCACATTCTCTACAAACTTGTTGAAATCATTTTCGTTATTATTATTTTTTATACGACAACCATTTACATCATTAAATTACAATATGACAAATCTATCAAAGAAACAACTTCCTATACGAAAATCTTTTACATCATTTACGCTACCTATGCGACTTTACGACTAATAGACTCAACATCGACAAGATATTTTTGTATTATGTCAAACTAATGGGTAGAAGGCATTGTATATCATGATGTGCGACCCGTTATTTTTTTGGGTTGCAATTATTATCAACGAAAACATAATTTGTTTAATTTCTGAAATGTCTTTCTAGTGACAAAATGGGTTTCCTTAGCCCATAAAACATTGCATATAATATCAAAAGGAGTAGTGTGCACGACTTACAATGTGTCCACATCTAAAGGCCATATCCTTATATATATATTTTGTTAGATAGATCGGGCAAGTCTTCACCAACTCCAAGTAAGCCTAGCTCAGTGACTACCATATATTATGGTTTTCCATTAGGGCATTGAATGTGAAAGCTGATTCCTTATGAGTTGCACTTAAATATTTGGACATGATACCAATAAAATTAAAAAAGTGCCAATAGAAGGCTAAAGAGCCCTGAGAAGTTTTTGTTCTGAGGTCGAATCCAATAATTCAAATCTAATCATGGAAATGACACATAAAAAAGGTACGATTTTGAGTTTCAAATGTACCTGAAAGTTATCAAATCCATGAGTAGGAATATTGTCATCGAACTTTCTCATGTCATCCCAAGGGCCATATCTAAATTGTCGTGAGAGGAAAAGTGAAGGATACTTGAGAAATGGAGGTACTTTTAAAGTCGAATAAAAACATGATCACTATGTACTCTCGGAAGTAAGACAAACATATATTTTTTTTCAAGATGGCAAAAAAAATTAAAAGGGTATCCCCTTTTTTCTGCTTAATTTCATATAATGATATCAACGGGCGACATATGTTTAAGAACGTCATGAATTTTGTCAAAAGATGACATGATTTTACAACAGACATTTTAAATCCTTCAATTTTTACATAAAACGACAAAATTTCATGATAAACAAAAGAGTATATATATATATATATATATATATATATATATATATATATATATATATATATATATATATATATATATATATATATATAAAATAGTTTTTTTGTCATTAAAAACTCTTTTTCTAGTAGCCTTAGTATCCTAATCAAGTGAATTACGTTGAATACTTGTGTGTTTATTTTTTATTCGCATCTCTAACTATCTAGATAATCGCGTTTTTGTGAATTTGTTGAAATGCTTAATCTCAACAATGTAATGTCTTTTCAGTATTTATGACATGACATCATGACAAGCCTACATTGTTATTTGGGTGCAAAAAACAATGAATATATCATCAACATCCATTTAGCCTATGGGGGATGCAGACACTCCCAAGACACCAATAACACTGCCATGTCAATGCCACCTAATCAGGATATCCCAATGAAATGTCCAACACTCTACTCCTTTTAATTTCCACGTCATCATTTAATTTATGTTTTTTAATTAAAAAAATATTAAATTTATTAAAATAAAACATTAGATTAATTAAAATAAAACATTACATTAATTAAAAAGAAAACATTACGTTAAAATAAAACACCCAAAAGACCTAATTATCGTCGTCGGTTTCGTCGTCATATTGATTGTCATACACATGCACGGTCAAATTGTATTGAAGATTGACATTCGTTTTCTCATTGTGCATTTCTAGTAATTTCGAAAAGTATTGCTCCCTACTTGGTACAAATTGTTGAGACGGGTGTAGCATATGGTGAGGATGATACGTGCAAATAGTCCGACCTTTTTCTTCAATTACATATTGTGTAATATGATACAATAGTACATTACTTTGTGTATATTCTCTAGAAGTCATACTTGTGTCGAGTTTTTCACTATATGTCATTTCTTTTTAAGGACTCCAAATGTATGTTTGACATCTTTCCGTGCCGAGTTCTGAGCTTTCATGAATAGTACTCGTTTCTTGTCAATCAGATGTTGATATGCCTTTACATATATAGAATAATTAGGATATATCCTATCTGTAAGGTAATACTCACATCGGTACTGTGTTCCGTTCACTACAAATGGAATGTCGAACGACTTGCCTTGTAGAATATCGGTAAATAAAGGCGACGAAACTAGAATATTTAGGTCGTTGTTCGACCCTGAAACTCCAAAGTATGCATGTCAAATCAATATATCATGTGAGGCCACCACTTCTAGTATTAGTGACGGTTTGCCATGATCACCATGTGTGTATTGCACTTTTCACGCTTTTGGACAATTTTCTCAATCCTAATGCATACAATCGATGCTTCCAAGCATACCCGGTTGACTGTGTTCCGCTTGATGTGAATTATACAACTCTTCAACATCACTACGTGTGGGTTTCCGCAAATATATATCACCGCAAAGCTCGATAATAATCACAAAAATTATATGTACTTTCACATGCAGTTCTAGCAGACATCCTCAAATAATCGTTAATGGCATCGAATGTCACTCCAAAAGCCATAAGACGAAGTGCAGCAGCACATTTTTGTAATGATGTGAAGTCGTGAACCCCTTTTACCTCGACCGCCGTATCATAATTGGAAAACTCGTACTTATCTTCCAAGTCATTTGCAATTCGTAGGAACATAGCTCTACTCAAACGGAATCGACGTTTGACATCTTTATCGCTATACACGCAATTTTCAGCAAAGTTATCTTGAAATAAACGGTTGTTGTCTTATTCGTAGTCTCTATTTTTTGATCTTACTCTACGTCTTTTTCCAGAACTTTTCCCTTCAGACACAATGATGCTCACGGCCAGAATCATTGCCACGAAAAAAATCATTCGTTTGACGAGTCAGACGAAGGAAAATTCAAAGCATTCATCATAGTTCAAATATAATGTGTGTAATGTTTTTAGGAGTGTGTAAATATGTGTGAGTGTGTGTCAAATAAGGAGGTATATTCAAGCAACACGGGCTAGAACGAAGGACGAAGAATGCGTAGGGGGTTTGTCGCGTGCTGTTGCTAAGGTGGTGAGGATGCCGGGTGCGTCCCGGTGCAATACCGCATAACCTTATAGCATAAGAAAGTTCAATTCCGAACACTTTACACCTCAAGTCTATTAGACAAAATAAAGCCAATATGGCAATTTACATTTCCGTTTGCTTTGCTTATGCAAGTCTCATGCGACCTGTTGTGGTGTCTGATTATAATATGACATTTCCAAGTTATATACGTCGCCCATTAATGGGTATCTATGACAGCAAGAGTCAGCATGACCATAAAAGGTAGATGTCTAAACCTTATCGAAAAAGACGGATAAAAATAAAGAAAAATTAAGAGTGCGTTTAGTTGTGGAAAATTACTCGGTTTTTCGGAAATATTTTCCAAGAAAAATGAGAATTCTGAAAACGCGTTTAGTTCGGCAATTTTGCTAAAGTTTTCCAAGAAAATGAACAAGAATTTGGAAAATTTTGGAAAAACCAAAATTATTGTTTTATGAATTTTTCTATTTCCAAGATTTTTCTAAAATATAATAAAAACAAGCACACACACACACACATTCTCACCTACACCCCACAATTACAACTACTACCCACCCTACCCTCTACCCACCTCACCCCACCCCATCTCACCCACCCACCCACCCCACTCTCACCCCATCTCACCCACCCACCCCACCCCACCCAATCCCATCTCACCTACATGCCCCACCACACCCACCAACCACCCACGACCTACACCCCCTACTCCATGCACCACCTACTCCCACCAAACCCACAACACCAACCCACCACACCACATTCCCCACCCCACCCTACCCACCCCACCCCACCATATAGCCCACCCACCTTACCCTACCCCACCCACCCCATAATACCCCACCACTTCATCCCCACACCCACCACCCACCCCACCACACCCACCACCCACCCCATCCCCACCTACACCCACCCACCCCACCTCACTCCACGCACCATCCACCCACCACCTACACCCACCAAACCTACAACACCACCCCACCTTACCCTACCCTACCCACCCCGCCTCACCACACCATACTACAATACCCTACCCCACCCTACCCCACACCACCATACACCTCTACCCACGTCATCCCACCCACCCGACCACCAGGTAGGGTGGCGTGGGGTAAGGGTGATGTGAGGTGGGTTGATGGGATGTATGTGTGTTATTTAAAATAACTAAAATTAAAAAAATGAAAATTGATAGAAAATATATATGTAAACATATTTTTTCCCAAATAGAAAATGAAAACGGAATCGGTTTTATCTAAACGAGTTTTCTAAGTTCTCAATTGAAAACTGAAAATGAAGACTCATTTCATTTTTTTGAAAACGAAAAATGGAAATCGGAAAACAGTTTTCCGCAACTAAACGCACCCTAAGAATCCCAGAGAAGTTGATACCAATCTTCTCACAAAGTCAAAATCTGTGAATCTTTTTACTCTGACTTATATGTCATGTCGTCACAGTCAAACATCCAGTAACGATGACACATATATGACTCATTCAACTAAAAGTTGTTAACCATCGAGGGGGATATAAATGTCATGATCCAGACCACACTACCAGCAACTAAAGAATTATTCATAACCTGCAAGACAACCGAATTACTGCAATCCATCGTAAAAATGCATAACAAATCCACAAAAATGTTTTGGGCATTCCAATCTTATCAACAAGGTGGTTGATTTTGTCCAAACCTTATCCATCCCATTTCGCTCTTCCTGCTTCTTCAAAAATTAACCGCACAGAAAGAGAAAGCAGTTTTGCAACCTCAGTTAAAACTCATGGTACATAATTGTCTCGTGTTGATACTCTATTAATATAAGATTCGTATTCTTAGTTCAAACATCTTATGTTTGCGATTTATTATTGAAATATTAATTCATTCCATACAAGTATCGTACAACGCATCCTTACTCTATCATGAGAAAATAATGTTCTAGCTATGACGAAAAGTATTGTTAGAGACGGCCAAATACGTGGTAATAGGTTTCTGTAACGGATATCCACGGACAAAAACCTGTCATAAATGGGAAGCGATCATAGCAACGAATGGAAAATCTCAAAAAAAAACTCAAGTTATTTTCATCATGTGCCCGAAAAAACCACTTTATTGTCTTATTGTCTTTTGAAACCGCTCAATTTAATTCTAATACCCGGTCAACTGCAAGTGCAGGTAACGGGTTACATAACAGCTTACGTGGACTAGGTTGTGGTTTTATTACATGAGCTGAGCTGGCGCGTGTGACTTATTAGGAAGGGTAAAAAGGAGTGAAGTAAAACCTAGGGCTTCGATCGTTAATTTTGATTTAGTTTCGATCGACCCAGGAATCTCATTGGAGCAAGTTAAAAACGAATCGAAGCATACGTTGGAGGTTGGAATCGGATTGCAGCAAGGTTAAACACTTAAACTCGAATCGAATCGCGTCAACTCACCTCTCGAATCGAATCGCATCGATTCACGAATCGAAGCATACGTTGGAATCGGATTGCAGCAAGGTTAAACTCGAATCGAAGCATACGTTGGACTCGGATTACAGCAAGGTTAAAAACGATCGTTAATTTTGATTTTGCTTTTGACTTCTCTTTTAATCCAATTCATAGCTTTAATTAGCACACTTATAATCGGTTTACTTAATCCAAATCATACTAAATGCTTTTGACTTCGCTTTTAATCCAGTAATTCACCTCTCGATTTTGCTTTAATTAACCCATGTCTGATTTCCCTTTGAGTAACCCATGTCTGCTTCGATCAACAAACCCACCTCCGATTTTGTTGTTGTCGGGATCAACTAACCCATGTCTGATGTTGCTCTTGTCGGTATCAACAAACCAATCTGTTGGAATTTTGTGTCCAATTTTGTTGAGTTAACAGGTATCCTTTTGTTTCAGTTAACAGTTAGCATTTTTTGAGTTAACAGATACCATTTTTTGAGTTCCCATTTGCGATTTAACAAAATTGGTACCTGTTAATACAAAAAGCAAATTTAGGCAATGAAGGTTTAAAGCATTGATTTGGATTAGTTTACCTGTGAATACAAAAAGCAAATTTGTGTTACTTGGTCTTGGTGTAGTGTGGCTTGAGGTGTTCAAAACCGGATATCTCAAAATTTGGTTATTCAAGAAATTTGAATAGTGGGTTTTGATATTCGAAATTTAAGATTCAGATTTGGATATGATCCGAATTTCTAGTTTTTTATATTTAAAAAGCAATAAATTAGTAGTTTTTAACCAATAATTTTACCAAATCAAAGAAAGTGTGAATCATTGCCTTCAAAAAGCAAAAAGTAAAAGAAATAATTCATGTGGGCCCACATGAATAGTAATCAAAATCAAATTCAGATTTAAATTTAGCACGTGAAAGTTTGAACGATAGAAAATTCAATTCTGCAACAAATTCGGCGCCCGCAATTCTTTCAACAATTACGGCAAACTTTGGCTGATCATCCCTATATATAGGGATGCTTTTAGTGCAAATGAAATCGTCCAAAACCATTGAGTGAAATATATATATATATATATATATATATATATATATATATATATATATATATATATATATATATATATATATATATATATATATATATATATATATATATATATATATATATATATATATATTGTGAGACTCTATGTATTAAAAGAAAAAGAGAGATATATATTTAGTTCAAAATCTTGTAACATCCTCATTTTTCTCATATAGTGATTATCATCGGTTGTGCCCGTGGTTTTTTTCCCGTAAGGGTTTTTCCACGTTAAATCCTTGTGTCCACATTTATTTTCTTTATCTTATTATTTTTATTTTATTGTCGATATAATTATTCATAACAAGTGGTATCAGAGCCACGTTGTTTTCTAAACTCATTCTCAATTTATTGAGTATTATATCGACATGGCTACTTTGAAATACGATATTCCATTGTTAGATCGAGATACAAGATTTTCATTATGGCAAGTAAAGATGCGAGCTGTATTGGCTCAGTTGGACCTTGATGATGCTCTGTTAGGCCGAGACAAAATGCTTGCGTCTTGGTCAGATGAAGAAAAGGATCGTAAAGATCGTAAGGCTCTCTCTCATATCCATCTTCATTTATCTAACAATATTTTGCCGGAAGTTATGAAAGAAAGTATTGTCGCCGCTTTATGGCTAAAATTGGAACAAATTTGTATGACCAAAGATCTCACAAGTAAGATGCACCTTAAACAAAAATTATTTTCGCTTAAGATGCAAGAAGGTGGGTCGTTGCTGGATCATCTTTCGACGTTTAAAGAGATCATCACTGATCTTGAAGCTATGGAGGTAAAATATGATGAAGAGGATTTAGGTTTAATTCTTTTATGTTCTTTGCCTAGTTCTTATTCAAACTTTAGAGATACCATATTATATAGTCGTGATACTTTAACACTTCACGAAGTTTATGAAGCTTTGCATGCAAAAGAAAAGATGAAAGATATGGTATCCACTGAAGGTTCAAGTTCTAAAGGAGAAAGTCTGGCAGTTCGTGGCAGACCAACAGATAAGAATGATTTCAAAGGCAAGAACAAAAGAAATTCCAGAAGCAAATCTAGATCCAGACGTTCTAAGTCATGCAACTATTGCAAAAAGGAAGGACATGATATCTCTGAATGTTACAAGTTGAAAAACAAGGAGAAAAGAGCTCCTAATCAAAACCCCAAACCAAATCAAGATGATGAAGGAAAAGCTACTTATGCTGCTGAAAATAATTCTAATGGAGATGTTCTTGTAGCTTTTGCAGGAATCCTAAAAACCAATGATGAATGGATTCTTAACTCAGCTTGTACTTTTCACATGAGTCCAAATAGAAGCTGGTTTACAAATTATCAACCTATAGAAGGTGGCTCCGTATTGATGGGTGATAATGCACCATATAAAGTCACTGGAATCGGTTCAATTCAAATCAAGATGTTTGATGGTGTTGTCAGAACTTTGTCTGATGTTCGACACGTTCCAGGTTTGAAAAGAAACCTTATTTCTTTAAGTACTATTGACCTTAAAGGGTACAAATATTCCGGTGAAGGTGGAGTTTTAAAGGTTTCAAGATCATCATTGATCTTGAAGCTATGGAGGTAAAATATGATGAAGAGGATTTAGGTTTAATTCTTTTATGTTCTTTGCCTAGTTCTTATTCAAACTTTAGAGATACCATATTATATAGTCGTGATACTTTAACACTTCACGAAGTTTATGAAGCTTTGCATGCAAAAGAAAAGATGAAAGATATGGTATCCACTGAAGGTTCAAGTTCTAAAGGAGAAAGTCTGGCAGTTCGTGGCAGACCAACAGATAAGAATGATTCCAAAGGCAAGAACAAAAGAAATTCCAGAAGCAAATCTAGATCCAGACGTTCTAAGTCATGCAACTATTGCAAAAAGGAAGGACATGATATCTCTGAATGTTACAAGTTGAAAAACAAGGAGAAAAGAGCTCCTAAACAAAACCCCAAACCAAATCAAGATGATGAAGGAAAAGCTACTTATGCTGCTGAAAATAATTCTAATGGAGATGTTCTTGTAGCTTTTGCAGGAATCCTAAAAACCAATGATGAATAGATTATTGACTCAGCTTGTACTTTTCACATGAGTCCAAACAGAAGCTGGTTTACAAATTATCAACCTATAGAAGGTGGCTCCGTATTGATGGGTGATAATGCACCATATAAAGTCACTGGAATCGGTTCAATTCAAATCAAATCAAGATGTTTGATGGTGTTGTCAGAACTTTGTCTGATGTTCGACACGTTCCAGGTTTGAAAAGAAACCTTATTTCTTTAAGTACTCTTGATCTTAAAGGGAACAAATATTCCGGTGAAGGTGGAGTTTTAAAGGTTTCAAAAGGCGCTATGATTGTCATGAAAGCCGATATCAAATCAGCAAACCTGTATCATCTTCGGGGTACAACAGTAACAGGTAATTCAAATGTTACTTCAAATTCATCTTCTCTTTCTGATACTACTAACCTATGGCATATGCGTCTTGGGCATATGAGTGAACTTGGTTTGACAGCATTAAGCAAAAGAGGATTACTTAATGGCCAATGCGTTGGCAAACTTGAATTCTGTGAACATTGTATTTTTGGCAAGCACAAGAGGGTAAAATTTAACACCTCAGTACATACTACAAAAGGCATTTTGGAGTATGTACATGCTGATTTATGGGGACCATCTCAAGAAGCATCACTAGGAGGTGCTCGTTATATGTTGACAATTATTGATGATTATTCAAGAAGAGTTTGGCCATATTTCTTGAAGCTTAAATCTGAAGCATTCTCTGCATTCAAAGAATGGAAAGTCATGGTGGAAAACCAGACCGGTAAGAAGGTCAAAAAGCTTAGCACAGATAATGGTATGGAGTTTCGTTCAAATGAATTTAATTCATATTGTAAACTAGAAGGAATTGTTAGACACTACACCGTTTCTCACACACCTCAACAAAATGGTGTAGCTGAACGTATGAACAGAACCATTATTTCAAAGGCACGTTGTATATTATCTAACGCAGGATTATCTAAGCGTTTTTTGGCAGAAGCTGCTTCTACTGCATGTTATCTAATTAACATGTCACCTTCTATTCCACTTGATAAAAAGACTCCTATTGAGGTATGCTCTGGCTCCCCAGCAAAATATTCAGATTTAAGAATTTTTGGTTGCCCTGCTTATGCTCATGTTGATAATGGAAAATTAGAGCCTAGGGCAATTAAATGTATATTTCTTGGTTACAAGTCTGGTGTGAAAGAATATAAGTTATGGTGTCCTGAAACTAAAAAGGTCGTGATTAGTAGAAATGTAGTATTTAATGAATCAGCTATGCTACATAAAGATTCTCCTACTAATATTCCTGTTGAGAGTCAACAAAAGACAAGTGTGCAGGTGGAGCAATTTGTTAACTCAGAACATACACCAGAAAAAGAAAACTCTATTGATCAAAATCAATCAGTTGAGCAAGAGTCTTCTACTCCTACTCCTACTCACCAACCACAACGTTCTATAGTAACTGATAGACCTAGGAGGGTCATTCATCCTCCCAAGAGACTGATAGAAGAAGCAAATATTGTTGCTTATGCTTTAAACGTTGCTGAAGAAATTGAAGGTATCAAAGAACCTTCAACTTACACGGAAGCCATTACTTCAGAACATTGCAACAAATGGATAACTGCCATGCATGATGAAATAGAATCTCTTGAAAAGAATGGCACTTGGGAGTTGGTGAAATTACCAAAAGAAAAGAAGCCTATCCGCTGCAAATGGATTTTCAAAAGAAAAGAAGGTATTACTCCTAATGAGGAAGCAAGATTTAAAGCAAGGTTAGTTGCTAAAGGCTATAGCCAAATTTCAGGCATTGATTTTACTAATGTTTTCTCTCATGTTGTTAAGCATAGCTCAATTCGTACTTTACTTAGTATGGTTGCCATGCATAACTATGAGCTTGAGCAGTTAGATGTCAAAACTGTATTTTTACACGGTGAATTGGAGGAAGATATTTATATGGAGCAACCTGAAGGCTTCATTATCCCTGGAAAAGAGAACTTAGTATGTAGATTGAAGAAATCTCTTTATGGGTTAAAACAGTCCCCAAGGCAATGATATAAGAGGTTTGACTCTTTTATGCTATCTCAGAATTTTAAAAGATCAGATTATGATAGTTGTGTTTATTTTAAGTCAGTCAATGGTTCATCAATATATCTGCTTCTTTATGTTGATGATATGTTGATTGCTGCAAAAGATAAAGTAGAGATAGCAAAACTGAAAGCACAACTAAGCAAAGAGTTTGAAATGACGGACTTAGGTCCAGCCAAGAAAATTCTTGGTATGGAAATTACTCGTACCAGACAGCATGGAAAACTATACCTAAGTCAAAAGAGGTATATTGAGAAAGTTCTTCAAAGATTCAACATGCATAAAGCCAAGCCAGTGAGTACTCCGTTAGCTGCACATTTCAAACTGTCTTCAGCATATTGTCCAAAGACAAATGATGAAATTAACAACATGGCGAAAACTCCGTATTCTAGTGCAGTTGGTTCTCTAATGTATGCCATGGTATGTTCTCGCCCTGATTTATCTCACACTTTAAGTGTTGTTAGCAGATATATGGCTAACCCAGGAAAAGAGCATTGGAAAGCTGTTCAACTGATTCTTAGATATTTATGCGGCACTTCCAATGCATGTTTACAATTTGGAAATTCTGGTGAAGGACTGGTTGGTTATGTAGATTCTGATTATGTTGTAGATTTAGATAAAATAAGATCTTTGACAGGTTATGTCTTTACCATTGGTGGATGTGCTGTGAGTTGGAAGGCAAGTCTACAGATGTAACGCCAAGGCATGTTTTATTATGTAATTATAATAAAAAGGGTAAATTGGTCATTTTACCTTAGAAATGTAATTTGGTCTTTTGGACAGAAAAGGATTTGCCTTGTAATAATGTTTTGAGTTGTGGACTTAAAATGTTATAAAAATCTGATTTTTGTCATAAATTTTGTTAATTGTGGCAAAAGTTCAATAAATGCAACTCTAGGGACTAAATTGCAATTTCTGGAGGTATAAATAGTGGGAATGTTCTCCCACATGTGCAGATTTTTGAGAGCTACGGGAGGGTTCTCGTTTTGTGGATGTTGCAGAAATTGGAATGATCTTGAAGATATAAAGCTAGAAATCGGATTATAGCCTTGGAATTGAAGGTTTGGAAGCTTTGAAAGTAAGTATTTCAAGTTCTAGCTTGATTTGTTCTTGGTGGATTTTTTGTGGGTAAACTGAAATTTGCAATTTCAGTGAAGTCTATGTAGTTTGTATATGATTTCTGCACTTATACATGTTCATTAGATAAGCACATGACAATGAAACCATAGAAATTGATGAATTTGAAGTTTTGGGATTTTTGGAACTAAGAACCCTAATCTTTCCTTTTGATTGATTGAGTTGGTTTCAGTGGGTAAAAACCTTGTGTTAATGGAGGGTTTTAGTCAGGGAATAAACCCCAAATGATTAAGAACAGCAATAAGAGCTTAATACCCCAAAACTGCATGCCACAGTGCAAAATCGCGACTGGTCTGGAGACCTGCCCAGGCGCCAGGCGAAGTGCGCCCAGGTTCCAGGCGCAGTGCGCCCTGAGACAGAGACTTCAAATGTGTGATTTTTCGTTTGGCTTGTCCGATTTACCTCAAACTTGAACAATAAGTCCCTAATGGTTTGAAAAGTCTGGGAAAAATACTAAATTGAGCTTTCAACTCCTCGGGGGCACTGTAGAACAATACGAGTGTCTCGGTAAAACGTATAATTTGTGAAAAGATGGTAAATGGAAAGTTTATCATCTAGACATTGTTTGTAGTGTTGCAATATTGAACTCTTGTGCATTAGGGTCAATTAAAACAGTTGTTAACCTATAATCATTATGAAAATGAATGACATTATAGGTATGGGACAAATGGTTGTGGTGCATGCAAAGGCAAGAAACAACCGAGATTTAAATGCAGCTAGTATCTAGGTGAGTAATCTCACTTATATCACATGTGATATGTGTTGATTGGACTGTTACAGGTTGAAACAGCTTTGGGGGACGAAAATGATAATTTAAAGATATAATGAAAAGGCAATACCGGATAAGCCGTGAGTCAATGAAATGACAAGAACGGAGCCGTGAGCCATAAATAATTATGAAATGAAATGTTATTAAATGGTGCGGCCACTTGTGGCTATGATATTGGATGTTATATCCAACTGGTGCGGCCTATATGGCTATGATATTGGATGTTATATCCAACTGGTGCGGCCTATATGGCTATGATATTGGATGTTATATCCAACTGGTGCGGCCTATATGGCTATGATATTGGATTCTATATCCAACTGGTGCGGCCTATATGGCTATGATATTGGATACTATATCCAACTGGTGCGGCCTATACGGCTATGATATTGTTATATGAAAATGGTGCGGCCTATTGGCTATGACATTGAACTTGAATTCAAATGGTGCGGTCTTATGACCATGATATCGGGTTATTAAACCCAGCTGGTGCGGCCTTCGGGCTATGATTTATATATTAAAAATGTTTTGGTGCAGCTTATTCTGCTATGACTCGTGGTGCGGCTTAAATAGCCATGAAATACGGTGCGGTCCATTGTGACTAAGAAACATGGGACAGAAATAGTTAGATATGATTATTGTGCAAATAACTGACGTGGCTTGATAATTTCATGTTATTATGATTCAGCCTGTAAGGCTACAAACTAGGATGTGAAATCCTAAGAGATATTTGGTCAGCCAGTAAGGCTAGGAGTTTGGATTCGATATCCAGACAGATATATGAATGTATTTTTATACATGTTATTTGCAGATACGATTACTCACTGAGCTTTATAGCTCACGTTATTTGTTAAATGTCCCTGCAGGTTAGCATGATCCTGATAAGGGAAAAGATAGAGTCCATGACTAAAGAAGTGGGACTTTTAGATGCTGTTAGTAGCAGCCCGGCTTCAAAGGAGATTACGGTATTTTATACTCTCCTTGATACACTTGTACCCGTTTTTTAATAAAATATACCCCTTTTGTTATGGTTTTATGTAATGAAACCTTTGTTTTAAATGAAAATTTTTCAGGGGTGTTTTTGTTTTAAAAGCCGGGTGTTACAACAGACCACTGTTGCCTTATCCACAACTGAAGCAGAATATATGGCAATTTCTGAAGCTTGGAAGGAAGCTATTTGGTTAAGAAATTTATACGGTGAACTTTGTGGAGACACATCTCCCACAAAGATTTTTTGTGATAGTCAAAGTGCTATTTATCTCACAAAAGATCAAATGTTTCATGAGAGAACGAAACATATTGATATACGTTATCACTTTATTCGAAATATTATTTCCAAAGGTGATATTCAAGTTCAAAAGATTAGCACTCATGACAATCCGACAGATATGATGACGAAGCCGGTTCCAGCAACTAAGTTTGAGCTTTGCTCAAGCTTGGTTGGTATGACAATCTACTTCCAAGGATTGTCGGCACACGATGATTTTATAATGAGGAGTTCTACAAGTGGAAATTCGTCTCAAGGTGGAGTTGTTTGATTACTTATTGGTTTTAAAGTCAAGGTGGAGATTGTGAATTATTGTCTTCAAAAAGCAAAAAGCAAAAGAAATAATTTATGTGGGCCCCACATGAATAGTAATCAAAATCAAATTCAGATTTAAATTTAGCACGTGAAAGTTTGAACGATGGAAAATTCAATTCTTCAACAAACGACGAATACGGCGCTCGCAATTCTTTCAACAATTACCGCAAACTTCGGCTGATTATCCCTATATATAGGGATGCTTTTAGTGCAAATGAAATCGTTCAAAACCATTGAGTGATATATATATATATATATATATATATATATATATATATATATATATATATATATATATATATATATATATATATATATATATATATATATATATATATATATATATATATATATATATATATATATATATATATATATATTGTGAGGCTCTATGTATTAAAAGAAAAAGAGAGATATATATTTAGTTCAAAATCTTGTAACATCCTCATTTTTCTCATATAGTGATTATCATCGGTTGTGCCCGTGGTTTTTTCCCGTAAGGGTTTTTCCACGTTAAATCCTTGTGTCCACATTTATTTTCTTTATCGTATTATTTTTATTTTATTGTCGATATAATTATTCATAACAGAAAGAAACGTAATCTTTATATTAAGAACATCTAAACAAAAAAACAAAGTAAATAAGTATGCAAGAATTTGATGGTGCATTTGATTTAGAGAAATAAGACATGAGAAATGGAATTAGTTCGATTTTTCTTGTCTGTTTGTTTGAGACATAGAACCAAGAAATGAGAAAAATATTTAACTCCCTTTCAATCTTTTTAATTCTCTGGATATTACATATCCCTTTCAAATATAAAAATGGAATAATTACAAATTTAATCCTTATATAATAATTACAGTTTTAGTCCTTATAATATATTTAATTGTATAAATTATTAAATTATAATTTTGTTCTTTGTAGTTTTTAATTTCAACAATTACAGATTTGGTCCCTATGATTTTTATATATCCTTCTTAATTGTTTAAAATTTTAATAATTACATGTTTAGTCCCTATAGTTTTTAATTTAAGATAATTACAGGTTTAATCCATATAGTTAATTATTTTTTCTTAATTATAGTTTTTCTCCATGTAGTTTTTAATTTCAATAATTATAGTTTTAATTCTTGTGGTTTTAATTTCAACTAGTGGGCAACCCGTGCTATGCACGGGTCGGGAAGAAAACTTGCGTGTTGAGTTTGTAGATTTAATTACCCTCACATAGTCCATAAATATCTTTTTTTGAAACCCGCAACACACAACAAACAATTGGCATACACAAACTTTCCTAAATAAAAAAAGTTAATTCTAAATTATCCAAATAAATTAATAAATTTGACACAAATATGAATAACGGACATATAATGAACAATTGTCGTTTTAGATTCCAACCCATGGCGTTTTCTTTTGATTCTAGTTGATATTATTTCGATCTTCGAGAATATAAAAGTCGTGCTATGCACGGGTTAGGGAAAAAATCTACATGTTCAATTCTTACTTTTACCTTTCTTCATTTTTGCTTTAAACCGAGATTTCAGTAAATTCTGTAAAATTTCTTACCTGCCATTAGTTTTTAGCAATAACACACCCACATACGCTTCAAAAGCCTGAAATGAGAAATAACCACAAAACTATTTGAGAGTTTCATAATTCAAAGAAGCATAATTAACATTCCAAGTGTTTTTTGAAAATGAAGCTGATTAGAAAATAAATAATAAATCACCTGCAAAACAAAAATGCAAAAAGTATGGGCAATAAAATCCATAGTTGACCTTTTACTCCAGCAGTTTCTCCCCACACAACATCCATTCTTCTAGCCTACAATCAACAACATATCACATCTCGATTACCAGCATCACCCAAGTACACAAGAAGGTCAAGTGCACGTGCCACTGCTACTCAATCATTGTATATAATCTTTTAGTAAAGACTTAATGCAAGAATTAGCAATGTACTTTCATATATTTGTGTATTATAGCGTCCTACTTTCGTTTGTTTTTCTGTTATAGAATTGTACTTCTGTATGTTTCTTATTATAACATTGGAAATTGCTTTGTGTTTAAATGGCATTGCAATAATTTGGGTTGTAGTAGGGAAATATGGAAGTAAGATGCTATAACGAACAAATAAATGAAAGTACATTGCCTTTTCTTGCATTAAAACCGAAAATTAATAATGACTACATACCTCCTGATATCAAGTGCAACAAATGGAATTAAGCTTTCGGAAATAAGCTGAGCAATGATCTGAAAGAACCCGAAAGTTAAAAAATCATAAATTAAAAAACCACCACATAAAATAGCCACAAATGAAAATTGCAAATTGCAAACGGTAAAAATAATTTATTAAAGTAGCGTCCTACTTTCGTTTTTTCTCCTCTTTGGTCCCTGTGTTTTACACAAAATTACAGTTTTGGTCCTAGTTTTGAAAATCTTGTATCGGTGGTCCATGTGGTTTCCAAATCTTTGACTTTTGCTCCCTGTGGTTTTCAAATCTTTCACTTTTGGACCCTATGGTTTCCAAATCTTTACCTTTTGGTCCCTCCCTCTGTTACCGTTTGTGTAAACCATAGGAACCGATTCCGAAAGTGAAAGATTTAGAAACCACAGGGACCGAAAGTGAAAGATTTGGAAGCCATAAAGATCATTAGTGGAAGATTTCAAAAGTTGGACTAAAACTGCAATTTGCTGTAAACCACAGGGATCAAAACCAAAACTGTAATTTGCTGTAAACCACAGGGATCAAAACTGTAATTTACTCCAAAATTAATTATTTTGGTAACTTCAGTTTTAACAGTTTTCGAAAGTTGGATGTTTTAAATAACAATCCTTAAAGTCCAAAAACTAAATTAGAAACAAAGAACAAAAGTACATTGCTATTTAAAGTACCTTTGAGATCAGGTTTTCTTTCCACTTTTGTCATGTTGAGTCTATTAATGTTGAGTCTATTAAATACCTCATTTATTCGCTTTTCCACCCTCACAGTGCGCAACTCAACACAAAACCGCAAAGTACATTGCTATTTTAAGTATCTTTGTTCTGTTTTTGACTTATATATATATATATATATATATATATATATATATATATATATATATATATATATATATATATATATATATATATATATATATATATATATATATATATATATACATGTCAAAAAGTTCAACTCTTTTATTTCCAAGAGTGCTTTCGTATCTACGATTTTATAAAAGAACAAAAAAAGAGATTTTTTTTTGCAAATGGAAATTAAAATCATGAGAAATGAACAAATACATAAAACTAATTTAAAATATGATATAACTCCACCATGTTAACACTTAGTACTCATATTATAATAACAACATTGGGTTATAATAATATTTCCTTACATGGATATTACCTTATATCTTTGGCTCCAAAATGATGACCAAAATTTTCTAAGTCAGAGATGTCCTTAGTTGACCATCTGGCACCAGTGGTGTGGTCAAAGGCAAGGGCTAATTCGTCTTTAATGTTGTCAGCCTTAATCAACTGCTCTCAGTAGTCCATTCCTATCAGAAGTCAAAAAAAATGCTGAATGAGAAAATAAATGAGAATGAAGTGGCAGGAAATGAAAAATAATCGATAAATATCAGAGCACATACTTTGAATAGATTGATGATGTTATATCAATTTCAACCTGTTATACAAACACCACAACTCACTTACTTCCAGACATTATATATAGAAGACAAAAGTTATCAGTGGATAAAAATGGAAGGCATACCTTCACAGACAATGAAAGTTGGAATTTTCGGGTCTCCTCAATTTGAATGATTTCATTTCCGATACTAAGGATGCATGGTGAACCAATAATGTGTAGAAATCTGACATATTATAAAAAAGTAAAGCACAAAGAAAGACAATTTAGAAATCTGATCCATTTAGATAAATGAATAGAAGGGAGGTGAACAATGATGTGGACCTTGTCAATGTGTTTGTTGTAAACCACTCAGCATCATTGGTGTTTTGAGGTGGTAAAATGATTCAAAACGATGGTCACAGTCACATTCTCATTTCGAAATAAAAATGGCACATTATAAAATGACCATGAAAAAGAATTAACCTGCTAATCCAAATCTAATCTTGAATGCCTCATCTTCAACAAATCCCAAGTGTCATCAGCTTCACACCAACTCCCATGTTCTACATAGAAATCCACAACCGTTAAAAACATATGTTAAAAGAAGGCTGCAAATGTAGTGAAAGGAGCTTTGGAGATGGAACATTTTTTCCTTACCGATTCAACATACAACTTAATCTTAGGGCTCCTTCACCTCGGTTTGATTATAGTTGTGGATGCTTTATCGCACAAAAGGTCCTCTAGGGCTCAGAAAGCTCAACTTTTTCAAATTACAGAAGCAAAACAAACCCTAATTTTTCCACAAGGCAGCTTCGAGTGGGAGGGAAGATGGAATTAGAGGTGGACTTACTAAACAGGAGGCAGTGTAGAAGACGTAAAATCGAGAAAGATTTTCAAATTACAGAAGCGGTGTAGAATACGTTCGAGAAGACATAAAATCGAGAAGTTCGAAGCGACGGCGTGGCGGAGGTTTTGGGGAAGATGGGGAGAAGACGTAGAGGTATACGGGTGGTGGAGATGTAGGAGAAGACGGAGGCTATGGTGAAGAACAGAAGAGGCGTGGTGGAGAGGATGAAGCGGTGAGTGAATGAAGCGGTGGGAGAATGATCACGAAGAAAGCAACGACATATATGAAATCTGGATCCACAAGGATCCGACAAAGAATCAAACGGATCCACAAAGATCCGCGTGACACCAAAAAAAAACCACGCAAAAAAAAACGTTACACGGAATGAACAAAAACACGGGAATTAAACATATATATAATAATAATGTTTTTGGTCCCTGTAGATTATAATTTAGATTATTTATAGTTTTGGTCTTTATATTATAGAATTGGTTTGTGAGTAATAAAAATATTACAGAAATGGTCCCTATGTAATAGCGTCATTACAGAAATGCTTACTATAAAAGAGATAATTGAAATACTTATAGGTTTAGTCCTAGTAGTTTTTAATTTATGATAATTGCAGTTCTAAACTACGTACTTTTTAATTTGGATTTATTGTAGTTTTTGTCCCTATAACTTTTAATTTAAATATCTACAAATTTGGGTCTTATGGCTTTTAATTTGAATAATTACAATTTTGGTCCATGTAATTTATAATTTGTATTAGTTACAGTTTTGGTCCCTATGGTACATAATTGTTCTCTACATATTATATAAATCGTGTTGTATAATAGTGACATTACAGAAATGGTCCCTATGTAAGAGAAAGTTATAGTAATGGTCATGGTTTACTAGAAAATATATAGGAGTGGTCTATATATAATAGAGCATTACATAAAAAGTGTTTAAAATGTTCGATTAATAAACTCATTGCAACATGTGTGCATTCCCACTAGTTATAAAGAAAATGATAGAATGAAAAAAATAATGGATAAAAAACACTATAAATTGAAAAATTAGTAAGCTCTCTCATGACTCAAACCCAGGTTATATGTCGGTTGTGGTCTCGGATCATTGGTAAAAGAAGAAAATGAAATAATGAAAGAAACATATACATAGAGATATGTTGTTTGTCAAACTTTTTGCATTTGTTTTTAACTTGTAAGACCTTTGTTGTAGGGGTTACCCTAAAAAAATTTAGATCCTCTCTATCGTTATACTTCATATATTTAATTTATACTCCATATTGTATTTAAATTATGGAGAGCATAATATATCTTGTGGAAGTTACAAATATTTGGACTTTCTCTTTTATTTATCTATTTCACCATTGAATTTATAAAGTACTTATTTATATTAGAATTATGTATCCAAATATAATTATTCATTATAATATTTAAATAAGTTATAAATTTTTAATTGATCATTATAAAAGAGTAATTGATAAAAATAATTGAGTAACCAAACTACTAGAAGTGCTAAAATACATAATATGATAAATAAATATGCAAAACATAAAGACATCATAAATATGCAAAACATAAAGACATCATCGTAAAAGAATGTTCATTTAGAAGGATAAATATGGTAAAAAAATGCAATTTCATTCTATTGATTACTGCAACCAAACAAAAGAATTAATCTCATGTACAATTCTATGGTGAATTCTCTATTATACAAAAAAGTTGAATCTATTTTATTTCTCTAACTTAATTCTCTTTCTATTCGTTTTCATTATCTGCTTAAATTCCATTGATTTATATATAACATGTCATGATACAATGGTTAGCGCTTCCATATTATGTTGCTAACTTTCTTTTGGACTGATTTGAATGTCTTTGTTACTTTACGGAAACCTATCTTTTTTTAGAGAAAAAAAATAATAACATTTTTTATTTAGCGAGGGGCTAAAGTAGTATTTTTAAAGGGTGATCTTAAAAAAACCCCTTCAATGTGTGTAGGTGAGTGTGTTGTGTGAGTTGACTTTCACACACACATGTCACATCACATGGGGTTTTTTTACCAATACCCATTTTTAAATTATTGTTATTTAAACTAAACTAATATTTAAATGAAAGATTCTATATCCTCATATTAAATCCTTATATTCATCTTCCTAATCACTAGATCAATAGATGTCAAAAACAATAGATGAGACTAAGATGAAAGGTTGGCTAAGAGTTAGAAAGAAAATAGGAGTTTTTGCCCAGATAAGTATTTTCTAAAATTTTATTTACCAAATACTAGGGGTGAGCACAAAAACCAAAAAACCGAACCAAAACCAAATTAACCACGGAAAGAGAGGGATTCGAACCCTCGGTACGAATAACTCGTACAACGGATTAGCAATCCGCCGCTTTCGTCCACTCAGCCATCTCTCCCAATTGAAAAAGATAATTACTATGTTACATTACACATCAAGTAAGGATTAAAGAAAGTATTTCTTTCACATTCTTTATCGTTATTATATAATTAGCAATTCCATTTAGATGCTCGAAAGATCAAAATAGAAAGATAAATAAAGAAGACCTTCTTGCTTTTATTTTGTTCGAAGTGCCTTTTGGGCCTGGCCCGGTCAATACCCAGCCGGGCCTTTTTTTGTTCCAACGAATTCCCTTTATTTATAGGTATAGGATATAGGTATAGGAAACATACTCTAAATAAGATACCCAATTTGGTAATAACCGAACCGTTTCAAAAACCGATGGTTCAGTTTGTATTTTTTGCTAACCGATAAGAAGCGGTTCGGTTTTGGTTTTATAAGATAACCGAACCAATATATAACCGAACCGATATATTTATATGTAATTATATTTTAAAATTTAAAATTATAGAATATAAATAATAAAATTCAAGTTTAATTAAGTTATTTAAAAGAAATATAATACTAAAAATTAGAAAACGTAAATGAGTCTTTGGAAGGGAAGACCGATGAAGGTGTGTCTAAATTTTATTTATTAAATCAATGTACATTCTTATTTTTCACTTTTTATATAATGAACTTTCAATTTTTATATTATTTTTGTTTGTTTTGGTTAACCGATATTAACCATTAACCGATAAAAATCATTAACCATAACCAACATTAACCATAACCGACGGCTACTAAAATATATTAACCGATCATAATGGTTATGGTTCGGTTTTGGTCGATAACCGAACCAAACCACCCCATACAAAGCCCTACCAAATAGGTATGGTTTCACAAATATTTACCGAACAAGTGTAATTTTAAATTTTATATTTTTTAAAACTTTCAGTTAATCATTATTCCTCTTCCTCCTGTAACTTAAATTATCATTAACTCCAAATCCAAAGCCCGAAATATTGTCATTAGCATACCCTTGTGACTCCCCCTTGGACGTATATCTTCTATGGATTCATCCTCTTCCTGAACCTCAAAATCATCTTCTTCATTATTGATCCTCAAATGTATCGCAAACAATTTGGACCATCAATCCCTTTAATTTTCTAAGAAGGCCCCCATCTCATTTTTCAATTGTAAGAACACATTAAGGTCTCCTAGAAATTTGATCGAGGAATCTCCAAGGCCTGATGCATGAAACGTCGCAAAACACTTGTGCAACAATTCAATATACTTAATTTCGCCTACTAAGCATTTTCGCAACCACCAATAAACAATTACAGACAAACAATCGAACTTCTGAATGGAAATCACAATGGAACTGTAATGTAGAAAATCACAATCGAACTTCTGAATGGAAATTAGAATGGAAATGCAGAAAATCAGAAAAATCACAAAATAATTGCAGATAAACAATCGAACTGTAATACATAAAATCAGTTACGAACTTGAGAATAAAAATTAGAATGAAACTCTAACTAAGAACAAAACGAGGGGCGGAAATCGAACTCGGGAAATGGAACTCATACCTGATGTCGTTGAATTCATACCCGATGCTATCGCTGGAGAAATCGAAAGGACGAAATCGAACTAAGAACAAATCGAAAGGCATAAATCAAACTCATGTCGCTGGAGAAAACGAACTCGGGAAATGGATCGACCGGAGAAATCGAGGCATTTGGTGTGGCCGGCGACGGCCGGCGTCTGGTATGACCGGAAACATTGGATTGTAGGCCGGATGGGTTGTAACCCGTAAGCGGGAAGTGAGTTGGGGCACCGATGGGATTAAAGTACAAAGTTACGGGTAATTATGTATATATAGTCAACCCCTCCTGAGTAACGTCAACATCAACTCTGCTTACGACCCAATTTTCGCCAGCGTGTGCAAGTGGGAATCGATTGATGTTTTCTAGGTTTCCGTCCAGATAAACGTCGACGTTAACACCATTAACAACACAAACTTCATCGGTATCTACAGGCGGTGTAACTGGCAGCCTACCATTCGAGCATTTACATCGGGATCAGGTGTTATGGTTGTCTATGGTGGTGCAGTCGCAAGGGGGAGGGGAGGGGGGGGGGGGGGGGGGTTTCCGGTGTGACCGGCGACTCGGCAAGGGATTCCGGTCGGAATTCGCTATCTTCCAACGGGTCGTCTCCATCAATATCAAAGACGCAGGACCTCGTTAGAGGAGTGACCAGAGTCCAAATCGAAATACTCTTTTGCGAAGGGAGGTGTCCACGTTTACATCTTCCGAAACATGGATTACATGTTTCCGACTTCTCCACATCAGATCTACGTTCTCGTCGATTCATTGTGAGGATTTGGTGAGCACACAAACTCTATAGTGAGAGATGTTCGGTGATTGTCAGTAGGTGTCGGACTCAACCAGCACCTCTCTTGTTGCAACAAGAATCAAGGTACGGGAGTCCCATAGATGTACCGGGACCATGATAATGTTTAACCATACAACTCGACAGTGATTCGAAAAAAGTTCGGTCCCGAATGATAGATTAGTACATGGACTTCCAGTTTTAGGTCATAAATTCTACAACAAGCTTTTCCGATCAATTTATGTTTTATGGAGTTTGGGGCAAAAACAAGGTATCCGCATTGGAGACATGGCAATGGCACGTGAGGGTTTTCCCAGTTGTAGCTTCATTTTGTAGGGATGCTCCGTTCTAATCGAGTTTATCCAATCAGCTCGGGCCATTAGGTATCTGGTTAATTTACTTCTAAAACAATGGGCCGGTTTGAGACTTTTTGATATTACATGGTTGGGATTGTGATTGTCCGACGTACGTTGTGGTTTGGATAAAACTTTTCCAAATTATCGGATTGCTTAAATATATTGGAACAGATATATATATATATATATATATATATATATATATATATATATATATATATATATATATATATATATATATATATATATATATATATATATATATCGACACTATTGAAGACCGTTGGTGGTCTTATATATATTTAATCTTATATCACTGTAACATGTTACGGAAAAGGAGACACTGAAACCCTATGCCAACATGCATATTTTTTTCTTGTGCAACCAAAACGAGTAAATAACTGTGACTGGAATATTTACATTCAAAATATACATAAGTTTTACCAACTTTTCTCTCTAGTTTCAGTTGCATAAGCAATCTAGAGTACTGGTTGCATGATGGAGGTATCTCAATGTTTTCTTATTATTTGTCAAGCCCATAAACCACAAGTTGAAATCATCAACCGTCACCAACTCCACGTAGTTGTTCCATGGTTTCTGCATGTTCATGCTCTCTCCTACTCCTTTAATCTTTCCTAGCGGGATGGAAACCTACACAGAACAATTTAAAACTCAATATATTATAAAAAAAGCTGAGAATTGGATGAGATGAAAGTGCTTTCGAGGTCCTCCTACCTTATATAGGAACTTTAGTTTCTCGCCTGTCCTAGAATACGTTTTGATGGACCTATCACTGCAAAATGCAACCCTTTCTGTAGACACAAAGAGCAGGCCTGCAATGGCACCTGCTGTAGTGTACAAGTAGCATTGAGTAGCCTTCAACAGTTTCTCTCCCTCTCTGATACCGAAGTTTTTCCTAAATAGTTTGCTTAGGCTGCCAAATTGAATGATTTTGCCACCATGACTCAACTTGTGTTTCATGATTTCAACTAATTTCGTTCCTAAACTGACTGCATACAAAAAGATAAGGATATTATAGGATTATAGAGAGAACTGGAATTTTTTATACCGTTAGAATAATAGAGAAAGAAAGGCTACCATAATTTTTTATCCAGACTGCAAAGCTGTATTCTCTCTCTATACCATTGGTCTTGGAAGAGGTGGTAGAAAGAGGGCGATGAGGTTGATAAGGTTCCGACGATAGTAGTCCATCTGTTGATCTGTTTGAAATTCCCATAACATGTTTCAAGAATCTTGGATCCATATTTTGATGGATTGCTGTGATTTGGTTGCCTTTCTGGTTTGGAAGAACTTATTCGAAAGTAATAATTATTTGTGAAGCTAAATGGTAAGTTGTTAGATAATATGTTATGAATGATGATATTTATAGGCATATAGATATGGCAAGAATTAACATTTTTAGTTGGAAGAGTCATCTATACTGTCTCATCACTAGTGGTAATTAGAAGTGAGCAAGTTAATATATTAAAGTAAGATTGGGTGTAATTGAATTGACTTGTGCTCTCAACTGATAATAGTTGGTGGTTTAGCTTTTTTCAGGGAAGGCTGATTTTCCTTCATGATGTCGTTACTTTCCAAGTCATCTATTAGTTCATGTTGATGGCCTGGTGGGGAAAGTAGATTATACATAGTCTTCGTGCCGACAAGTCACGTGGAAATTAGATAACCAGGTTAAGGAACCTGAAATGGATCGCGGAAATGTTTATATTGGCTTTATCTTTGATATATCAAATTGACCTGTAAAGTAGTGGCATGGGAAGCTTTGTTATCTTGTAATTTCTATTCCATGCATGATTGAACGTCATCAGATCTTAGGACACCTTTCCCACTGTTTGCAGAGAATCTCAAGATAGCAATATATACTATCAATGTCGATAGAGAATCTCTTTTATTATAATGTCGACAAAGAATCTCTTTTATTATATAACAAGTGGGATTGGCTTCCGCGTTGCTGCGGGTTTATAAAAATCTATATTTTGGACACCGTTTTTGTAAAGGTCTATTGCATAATGTCTAATTCGATAATTTTTGTGAAACATGGGAAGCATGTTTGTAAATTTTCTATTAGATAAACAATTTTTGTAAATTTGTTAGACCCGTATAGCGTATAGCGTTTATGTTATTTTATTATTAGACATTGATCCTATTAATAATTTTTTAAATAGAATGGATCATTTTTATAAAATTTTCAATTAGACAGGGACCTTTTTGTAGTTCTCTTTAAATACGGGAGCAATTTTAGTAATTTTTTAAGTAGGTAGACAATTTATGCAAACTCGCTATTAGACATGTATCATTTTTGTAACTTTATACAGCACATGGACCATCTCTATAAGGTTTCTGTTTGTAAAGGACCATTAATGTAATTTGGTGAAACGTAAGGGCTGTTCATGTAATGTGGCTATAAATTAAGGAGCTTTTTATAAATTGGAGGCATAGAAACGACAAAAACTACACGTTTTCCTGAATCTTCCTGTAATTTTTTTAATAGGTAGACAATTTCTGCAAACTCGCTATTAGACAGGTCTCATTTTTGTAGCTTTATACAGCACATGGACCATCTCTAAGGTTTCTGTTTGTAAAGGACCATTAATGTAATTTGGTGAAACGTAAGGGCTATTCAAGTAATGTGGCTATAAATTAAGTAGCTTTTTATAAATTGGAGGCCCAGAAACGACAAAAACTAAACGTTTTCCTACATCTTCCTGTAAATTGTATATATTTATTAATTATTAATTCCTTTTGATCTAGAGTAAAAGAGTAATTCTTCTGACTTCTCTTTATTTAAGGTGCAGTTGTCTAAACGAATTTTGTTTTTTAACCTGTATATATAGTTGGACTATTGATCTGTAGTAGCCCCAAGTCACGAACAACTACCACAAGCTCGATATTGCAGAAACAGACCTTGACCCATCAAGCTAGGTGGAACACAAGATACTTCCTTGTGAGTCATGAGGACCTGAGTTTGGCACCGATGACAGCCAACCAAGGATAAAGACAACTAGTTAATGGTTTTTACTACTACCTCGACACATAAAAAATACATTCTCCGTTGTGGGTTGCCAAACAGACTAGCCAATAGCCATGCAAGACCTGAATCCATATAACCCTCCTACCATTTCCCATCACCATTCCACTTTTATACAACTTTTCTTTTAAACTCCTCCAATTTATACAACCATCGTGTCACTCCACCTCACCCTCATCTAGTAGAATCCTTTCACCACTAGAAAAGCAGGTATCAGCGACGGAAATAATCCGTGTCTAATTCATCGACCGGGATATAGAATAAGGTTAACCCCAAATTTCATTCAGAAACGGTTTGTGAATCTCGAACAAGAGAACTTTTTAAGGAAAACTTTGAGTTTGAAAGTGAGGAGCAGGTAGATGAAGATGGTGAATATGACTCGGATAGATTTCACATCATGGAAGAATGCGGAGAAGAATAGAAGACGATAAATAACTTGAAATTTTTTTTATTAAACTTATTATGGACTTATGATTTTATGATTGGTTACATAAGTATTCAAACAATTGAAAATGACTACTTTTTACAGTTTTTTTTACATATTTTGTTATAATATTAGTAATATTTAGTTTTTTTAAGATTAATTCTTTACAATTTAGGGTGTCCGACTAGTCTGACTAGTCGCTAGTCCTTAGTCAACCGACCGACTAGCGCCTAACGACTTTTACAACCTTGTATATTACTATTTTCGAAACAACTATGTTTATATAACCTGGGTTATGACTCATGCAAACTTCCATTATCAAAAACTCTGATGTTATGTTTTTCAAGTTTTATGAAACCTTGATGTTATGTTTTAATCATATATAAAAAATTTGGGTCATTACAACGTATTTGTTCCTTTTGCCCCAACGAGAGAAGTGATACATGTAGGACACTCAATGATTAGGTGCTAACATCAAATGTATTGTCATACTCAGACCAAATTGATGGTAAATCAATTATGTAGTATGTTATGGTCACCACATATCTTTATTGAGAAACACAATATTGAGTGTTTGAGTTTGACACGACTCCATGTCTCACATTCATATGGATATCAAAGAACAAAATGACATTTGATCACTTACCTAAAGGATAGTTTCATACCTTTAGGTTGTGAGTACAATACTTGTCTAGGATGACGTACCATGTGCTAGACTTCAGGATGTAGCTATATGGTTGTTGTGTCATGTGAATGCCCATTATCACAACAAGTTAGTAGCATATTTATATTTAGTATTCTCTTGTTGGGTTACACACAAAATATGATTCGAGTATAAAATGACAAGAATAAAGTATAAGGGATTGGTTTGTTAATTCATCAGCTTATGATAGATTAATGAGATACTAATAAAGGTGGAGGGTTGAAAGGTAATTAAGTTGAATTACATAAGATAAGATGGTTATATTAGGATTCTCATATTTGTAATGCATTATAAATAGGGCCATGAGGCATCCCTTTTGCAACACTTAAAAACCCTATAATCTGACCCCCAACGTTTTCTATCTCTCTCTCTACCTCACGACTTCTCTCTCCCTCTCTCGATGATATATATATATATATATATATATATATATATATATATATATATATATATATATATATATATTATTAAATATATTTGCTAATTATTGTGTGAATGTAGGACCATTCCTGGACCATTAGATTGAAAAAATCAAAGGCTTAGATGTAGTGGCATTTTTGTAATTAAAATAAAAGAATTAAATAAAAATAATTAAAAACATCCGGTTAAGGGCATCTTGGGCATTTCTATATACCTATAAATAAGGAAACAATATAATTTTCAGATCAATTTGAAGATCGAAACAAAAATTACAGACTGTCTTCTCAATTTGGGTTCCATTACGATTTTACAGTGACGATTGGAATAAAAGCTAGAATAAAAACGATTTATGGGAATGAACATCGATCATCACTTGGAATTCTTGCGATTAAGAAGAAAAATGTGTGATTACCACCCATTCTCTAAAAATGATTAAATAACATGCAAACAGACTCAAGGAATTAGGTACAGTATAACATATACACATCCATTCTCTAATAATGGCCTAAGCTACATAGTAACTAACCCCATTCTCTAAGAATGACGTATACTTCATGGTACAAAAGAGCTATTAGCAAAAACGACACCAAATCAACATCTATATCTTCACAGTATGGAAAGCTCATTCTCTGAGAATGACCCATTCTCTAAGAATGAACTTGAACCATTCTCATAGACATTCTCTGAGAATGACTTATAGCAAAAGCGACACCAAATCAACGTATGTATCTTCACAGTATGGAAAGCTCCATTCTCTGAGAATGCCCAATTCTCTCTGAGAATGCTCATTCTTTGAGAATTAACTTGAACCATTCTCATAGACATTCTCATAGAACGCCTCTCCAAAATCCAGAAGAAAAAAAAAGGCGAAGATGAAAATTTTTTGACGAACAGTTGTACCAGGTTCCGATCGATTAATTTGGCAAATTTTATACCAGGATCCGATCGATTAGCTCTTTTTTTGCAATTGCCTCTCCAAATCATCGTCTTTCTCTCTTTGCTTTGCGACATCTCCGAGGATTGTAATCGACGTTGTTTGGTGGCCGCCGGCACCAAGCGATTCTCACCTAGACATAGATGAGGGCAATCGACCACAATCGGATGCATGGTAGAGGCTCCTTCGGTGGTGATTTTAGATGCTGTGGTTCGATTTCAGGCGACAAAAACCGAAGAAACAACCACACCGCCGCTGCCGGCGGCGGTGATTGCTGACGGAGGGTTAGTCGGTCAATTGTATGGATTGTAATCGGTGAAGATGGAATCAGAGGTTCGATTTTGGGATGAATTTTACGGTTTGGGTAATGGCTGATCTAGGGTTACAACAATTCCTTAATTATAGGCGTAATATCAATTTGTATACAAATTCCCAAATTGTCCCCATCAAATGATTGATCCAGAATTGGTCCTACAATCACACAATATTTAGAAAATGTATTTGAACCTACATCTATATATATATATATATATATATATATATATATATATATATATATATATATATATATATATATATATATATATATATATATATATATATATATATATATATATATATATATATATATATATATATATATATATATATATATATATATATATAAACCGAGAGTTCACACTCTCGAGTTTTAGGGTTGCTTCTGCCACAAGGAACCGAGAAGAACCATTCGTTTTTGGAGTTGCTTCAGCAACAAAAAATCAAGGTATTGTCATGTTTTAATTGTATCGTTGCTTTAGGGTACAAATCCATAAATGGTTTTCTAGTTTGCACTCTCAAGTCATCCAAGAAAGCTATAAGATTCGTCAAGAAATGTATTCTCGTATACTATGCTTGTAGGATAGTTTATTGCAAGAAATTGTTGAACATGTGATCATTATCCAATTTTGAAACTTGTTTTGCTTGTGCTTCCTTACACTTATTTATGATTTGTGAGTCTTCATAATCCAATAGTAGTGCATTTGAACCTCGACGTTGTGGTTGGAAAATTGAAAGTTGCTGTCATTCTGATACTGTGGAAGTGGAGATCGATTTGTCTGCTGTAAGTAGAGATTCCTTTCTTAGATGTGTAGGCAATAGAGATTGTATTCTTTGGCGGCTGAAATTTCTTGTGGCGGATACATGAATTTAGGACAGAAATAAGTATATATAAAGAGTGCAAAATTGTGTTTTTCGAACACTAACATAAGTTAAATCTACGTGACGTTGTGGTTGGAAAATTGAAAGTTGCTGTCATTCTAATACTGTGGAAGTGGAGATCGATTTTTCTGCTGTAAGTAGAGATTCCTTTCTTAGATGTATAGGCAATAGAGATTGTATTCTTTGGCGGCTGAAATTTCTTGTGGCGGATACATGAATTTAGGACAGAAATAAGTATATATAAAGAGTGCAAAATTGTGTTTTTCGAACACTAACATAAGTTAAATCTACGTCGCTTAAGACAACTAACGATCCCACGTGGCCTTTTAACCGGGAATATAGGCTATTTTCGATGAAAATACCGTTACAAAATAGCAAACAATAATTCATTACCTTCTAATGATGCCTTTTTAATTTGAGGATGTCGTGGTTGTTAAGATCGGGATCTTACCCAAGATCGTTTTATGCTTTGCAAGATCGTGATCGTAAGATCGGGATCGGGATCTTAAGATCCTACCACTGAAGTAGTCTTTAAATTTAGTCTTAATGTCATACTTTGTGCAGTACTTGTTATAACTTAATCTCTACTAAAACATCGATGGTAGAATCAAAGCTAACTTCTTAAGAATGAACTATGATTTTTTTAGTTAGAAACCGCAAATATTAGGAAGAAAACATCATTTATAAAAAAATAAACAAGTTCATCATGATCATCCACAACTAGAGGTAGGATCGGGTCGTATTAAGATCTTAATATCCTACTTAGGATCCTAAGATCCTAGTATAGATATTGCTTCAGATAGATCCTACTGTGATCGGGATCGATTTTCGATCGAAGGATCTTAAAATCGTAAGATCTTAATATCAATATCGGGATCTTAACGACCATGAATTTGAACAATTAAAATGTTTGTTACCAATATTATACCTCATATTTATTTACCCTTCCCAAGATACCCCAACCGGCAACCGCCCTTGGCTAATTACCAAAAAGTTCACCCCACGCCTCAATCCCTTCCAAGATCAAATCATTTCAGTGGTATTCTTCACCATCTTTGACAGTCCACAACAGCAGCGAACACAAGGGTTTTCTTCTTCCACCGTCAGGTATCGGTCCTCCTTTCCCTCTTTACTCTCTCCCTCTTTCTTTCGGTATCTGTCGCTCTCTCTCTCTCTCCCGCTTTTTTATCTCTTCTTCTCTGTCTTCTTCTAATGCACTTAACTTATGATTGTAACCCTAGATCCGCCATCTATTTCCCTGTGTGTTAGACTTCGCGTAGAATCTTTTAATTGATTTATCTGTATTTCTTTTCCGATGAAAATTTTCGTTTTCATTGTGCTGGAGTTATACGAATCAAGTTGAATTACAGTAAGTTGGATATAATTTCATATAAATATGATATCAAGCGTAGTATGTCCATGTGTGGGTTTTTAGATCAATCAAGAATTCGATTATTACTCTTATCTTGGACTTGGAACTTACATGAAACTTTGAGAAGAAATTGCAAGAAACATTCTTAAGATATATCCGTTCTATTTAATCAACTTACAATCTATCTGAAGTAGCCTGTTCAAACCCTTTCAGCTGCTCAAACTGGTTTCTGGGGGATCCAATAAACCCAACATTGCAGCACTTGAAGAGGCAGAATCCGCTTCTGATTTATGAGAGTTGTTTTAATGATCTGAAGTTGCAAAACACAGGTATTCTGCCATATATACCTTAAGAATTGCTTGAATGTCAGAGTTCTAAGTATATGATTCTTTGAATTATTCTAAATTTTCTTTATTCAGGGGGTTCTTTGTGATTCACCGGAGGTACTTGACAAAACTATTGTCCATCCTCCTTTGACTTCGTATTGTGATTATATATGGGCTGAATGATCATTTCATGGGAGGTATAGAGGATGATGAACCACCCTCAAAACGTGTGAAAGCTTCTTCTAAAGAACTAAAAGGTCATTCAAACGGAAAGTTTTTAGAAAAACCTGCAACTCACTCATTTGGTCCTTCAATGGCTCGCCCCCTAGCCCTAACTTCCCAAGGGGACGATGAAGTAATCGGTACAAAAGGAGTCAAAAAAGTGGAATTTGTTCGAATAATAGCCGAGGCATTATATTCTCTTGGATACAGTAAAACCGGGGCTTCTCTTGAAGAAGAGTCAGGAATACCTTTTCACTCATCTACTGTCACTGTCTTCATCCAACAAATTCTTGATGGAAATTGGGATGGAAGTTTAGCTTCTTTACACAAAATCGGTATAGTTGAAGAATCTATAATAAAGTCAGCATCCTTTATGATACTACAACAGAAATTCTTTGAACTTCTTGACCGTGGAAAATTAATGGAAGCTTTGAAAACACTAAGGAATGAAATATCGCCTCTTGAAATTAACAAGAACAAAGTCCGTGAGCTTTCTTCATTTCTTTTATCACCTACTTATAGAATCATTGATGGAGTATCTGGTCAAGGAATGGTCAAACTGAAACCTAGGTCACAGTTACTTGAGGATTTGCAAAACTTGTTTCCTCCAACTGTTATGATACCAGATAGAAGATTGTTACAGTTAGTAGAACAAGCTCTTGACTTACAACGTGAAGCTTGCTTGTTTCATAATTCTTCTGTTGGTGAAACATCGTTGTTTACAGATCATCATTGTGGAAGAGATCAGATTCCTTCACAAACAGTTCAGGTTTGTTTCTTCAGTTCATGACTAGTTTTCAAGTCATGATTACTGATTTTTTTTTTTTTTTTTTTCAATTGCTGGTGTTGTAGATTTTACAAGACCACACCGATGAAGTCTGGTACTTACAATTCTCTCAAAATGGGAAATATTTAGCGTCATCATCAAGTGATAATTCAGCAATTATTTGGGAGGTAAGTGGTAGCACTTTCTTTTTTCTTCTTCAATCACTTTCAAGTTTCAAACTTTCATCTTTTGATTTTCTTAAAGATTGATCTGGATGGTAAAGTCACATTAAAACATAGATTAATCGGCCACCAAAAACCCGTGTCTTGCGTTTCATGGAGCCCAAATGATGATCAAATTCTCACATGTGGTTTAGAAGAAGTTGTCAGACGTTGGGATGTTTCTTCAGGTCAATGTCTTCAAGTTTATGAAAAGGGTCTCATTGGTTTAATATCTTGTAATTGGTCACCAGATGGTAAGTGTGTGTTCTCGGGGTTGACCGATAAAAGCATAATAATGTGGGGTTTAGATGGAAAAGAGATAGAATCTTTAAAAGGCCAAAAAACGATTAGAATCTCTGATTTGCAAATTACAAGTGACGGGGAGTTGATTGTTACAATCTGCAAGGAAACAATGATTCTTCTAATTAACAGAGAAACAAGAAGTGAAAAATGCATAGAGGAAGAACAGATGATAGTTTCATTTACACTATCAAAGGACAATAAGTATATTCTGGTCAGTCTCGTGAATGAAGAGTTACATCTTTGGAGTATCCAGGGGCATATTCGTCTTGTTGCAAAGTATAAAGGTCATAGGCGGTCTCGGTTTATTGTTAGGGCTTGTTTTGGTGGACTTGAACAAGCATTCATCGCTAGTGGGAGTGAAGATTCTCAGGTATATTATATTATAGATTGATATTTTAAAGAGATGTTGAAATGTACTAATAATATTATAAAATATTTTTTGTTTAGGTTTATATATGGCATAGGGGATCAGGGGAGTTGATAGAGACATTGGAAGGGCATTCAGGGGCGGTGAATTGTATCAGCTGGAATCCTGCAAACCCGCATATGCTGGCATCAGCAAGTGATGATCGTTCAATACGTATTTGGGGGTTGAAACAGTTACATGTGAAACAGAAAGGTAAAGGGAAATCGGTATCGGGAAATGGCGTTCATTATTGCAATGGAGCGAGAATTTGAATAATTTGTTGTTATGTAAATACATCTTGCTTACCCGCCAACACGACCAATGGATATTTGTAATTTAATTTGAATCTGAAATGCATGTTTACTTTTATCATGGTAATAAATGTTTTCTACTGCTTTATGTGTGACAATGACTGCTTTTGAGAGTTTGAGCCTCTTAAGTAATCGAGTGTGGTTTGTGCCAAGTATGAGTTTGACAATAACGTGTTCTATTGAACCATCTTTCTTAGGGGATATGCCATGGGATCCCTTGAGGAGATGAGGACCATAAAGAATGTGAAAGATATATGACTAGGGAATTGTGCATTGGTGTCTCTATTTCATGTATTGCACGTTTAAGTACATTGTTTATTCTTTGAGTTTAAGCTTTATTGCCGTGTGTGAGTTTATTACGCGATGTTTTCTTCAAGAGAGTTTTAAAGAGTTCTTGAGATGTACTATTTTTATTCAAAAAAGAATATTTCAAGTATATTCTTTTTATCTAACTTATACAGATTTTAGAAAACATAAAATGGCCAAATCTAGTAACTCATTGTGGAGAAAACTTGAGTTTTATCATTTCATGATGTGATATAAGAGAAAGTGTAATGAAATAAAATCTCCTTATTGGGATGCTCTTAATCCAATTTAGCTTTCAACTTTATATAGTTTTCTTCTGACTGACAAAACTTGTATTAACTTAAGATTATAACAGGCAAAAGTATGCAAAGGAAATGAAAACTAGATATGGCAATTCTAACCTTTTTATTTATAATATAATTGAGATTGCTATGCGTAATGTTTTTCTAATTGACTAATAAGTAAAACAAAAAATAGCTAAAAAACTTGAGTTTAATAAGTTGAGAGTTACAACAGCTCTTTTTAATATATACAAACTTCTAAATTGTTTTATTAAAATATTACTTTCTAGTAATAAAGTTTTTTTTTTATCATATTTAAGACGCCTATTATTTGTACTCTTTGAAAATGTGTTTCACGTCCATCTCTTTGACCCGACCGACTTGCACCACCAAAAACAAAAGAACATGCATACTCCTAAATACACTATTCGGTAGCGCATTACACAAAAATGTCCAAATCAATGGTAAGTTTGTCAATTATTTCTAATTAAAACCATCTAACTTATATTAGACTTTTAATTTACATATTTAACCTTTAAATACTTTTAATATAAACCTGATCATTTAATATATTAATTGTATATGATAAAAAATAAAAGCTTTATTTTTATTTAACATTATCGATAACAACTCTAGTATTGGATATTACTCATATTTTTAACCTTATAAGGATTCCGGTGCTTCATTTTCATCAATTTAGAAAGTTTTATTAATATTTTCAATTAAAGAGTTACGTAAAAAGAAAAAAGACATAAGGTATTTGTCTCCATCAATTGTCAGCCATTATTTCTTTCCATCAATCATATAATATTACTTGAATTGTATGTCGATCGATATGATATTATGGTATGTGTGTCAATCGATATGATCAGCGCCGGTTTAAAGGGTGGGCGAAGTGGGCTGTTGCCCAGGGCCCAATTTTTGTAGGGGCCTAAAAAAAATTGTGATATTATACTATATTTCAGCCCAAGTTTAAACCAGGAGGGCCTTTTTTCCGCTATAAAGTTTATCGTCGTAAAAAAATTAGTTTATGTAATTTAATTTATTACACGTTAGGAGGGCCTTTTTTTTCCGGCTCGTCCCGGGCTTCTGAATCCTCGGCACCGGCCCTGGATATGATGATATGTTCGATCAATAATTGTTTCCCATTTCTATATACCGACGATCGAGTATATTCGTTTTTCATAGTGAATGTGACTTTCATCATCATAATGTGAAAGTGATTATTTTATAGAAAGCATAAGTAGAGATTTGACAAAATATCAAATTTGAAGGAATGGACAGATGAAACATAAAATTGAGGCATTTTTATTTATTATTTCTTTTTGAGTTTTTATTAAATATGAGATTTTATTTGTGTTTTGTTTAGATGGATACTCACACAAAGAACACAACTAAATGAGATGAAAATAAAAACCTGAATAAAGGTGATTATTTTGTCGACGACATATCGACATTCGAAACGGATATATGGTATAAGTTCATTATTATATTATTTTAGGAAGGTTATCGAGTAGACTTGTTGGTTTTTAATAATGATATAATTTCCAGGTGTTTAAATATTGTCAAGAATTAATAGATTGGATGAGGGGGACGTACTCTTGGTTACGTTATCGTTATAAAAGATTCTTGACGTAACTATAATGTTTTATTTCAATATGATCGTGGTAGTGTTTATAATAGTAAGCAAATATCCACACAAAAATACTGGCACAAAGAAAATCAATTGTCCATTCAGACTAGAACGGGAAACATATGTCGTATATGATTATTGGAAGTTAAAGATGATATGTGAAATACATAACCATCAACCGTCATTACATTTGGAAGATCATCATTATCCATGATGACTCACTAAGAATGAAAGTCAGTTTGTGAAAGATTTGTTGAAAAAATATAAAATCAAAAGATATATTATCTACGCTAAAAAAAACTAAATGTGAATAATATGTCTAAGGAAAATGACATCTAATAATATGAATTTTTCTCTTTAAGTTATCAATCTTTTAATTGCCAACGAACGTTCAATTTTTGGTTAATTACACCAGTAGTCACGTTTTTTTACCGGGTATACCCGGTTTCTTATTCACATGGACTCCAACTCACATAAAAGTTACACATCAAATTAATTTTTTATTATTTTATTGAATGACACGTCATCTGATTTAATAAAATCCCCCTTGTCCTAAACCAAAGATCGTATTCAGAGTTTGATTATGATAAACCTCGAACTTCTCATTATAAATTCAAATTTAAAATGATTTTTCACGCGTACAATGAGTGATTACCAGTGTTTTCTTATCAGATTGAAGACGTAGAACAACTTATGGAAATAATAAAGCAAGCAACAAGAGAAGGAGCAATGTCGATTTACACATTAGGCGATGAAAACATGGCTACTTCAGTCTAACATGCATGCAAAAGATGGGGGTAGGAACTTGATTTTGCTTGCAATATTTTCGTACAAAATCTCACTTGGCCAATAATCGGTGAGTGTCCTATATCTATCTTTCTATAATCATTAACAAAAATTTCAAAATTTTAAATTTGGGTTTTAACATGCTATTTATGATTAATACAGAAATAACATTGTTGTATGACATCGAAGAAGGTTAGGTTTCATAGCTTTTTTGGGTTTTCAATGACGTTTGGGGTTTTGGGCGAAGACTAAGGGTGCGTTTAATTGCGGAAAACTGCTCCGTTTTCCGGAAAAATTTTCCAAGAAAAATGAGAATTTGGAAAACGCGTTTAGTTCGTCAAATTTTCCAAAGTTTTCCAAGAAAATGAAAATGTTTCATTTTTCCAAAATTACAAAGAATTTGGAAAATTTTGGAAAACCCAAAATTATTGTTTTCTAAATTTTTCTAAAACACACAAAAACAAACACACACACACACACACACATTCACTCATTCTCACCTACACCCCAAGAATTACATCTACACCCACCCTACCCTACTACCACCCACCCCATCCCACCCACCACCCACCCCATCCCACACTACCCACCCTCACCACCTAACTTACCCACCACCCACCCTACCCACTCTACCACCACCCACCCCATCCCACCCACCTTATCCCCACCCACCCCACCTCTAACCCACCCTCACCCACCCACCTTACCCCCACACACCACCCACCCCCATCCGACCCTACCCACCCACCCACACCTACCCACCTCACCCACACCCACTCCACCTTACCCCCACCCACCCCACCCCCAACTACCTCACCCCACCCCACCCCACCCTAGAAAATAGATAGAAAATAAAAAATGAAAATTGATAGAAAATATGTATCTAAACACGTTTTCTATATTTCTAAAATAGAAAATGAAAACGGAATCGGTTTTTATTTAAACGCTTTTTCTAAATTTTCAATAGAAAACTGAAAATGAATACTCATTTCGTTTTTCTGAAAATGAAAAAAAGAAAACGGAAAACAATTTTCCGCAACTAAACGGAACCTAAGGGTTTTTATTTATCTTTTGTGTAATTAACATCTAGAGTCCACTTGGGTAAGAAATTAGGGATACCCGGTAAAAAAACGTAACATATGGTGTAATTGACCAAAATTAAAACGTTCGTTGGTCAATTGAATACAATTAAAAGTTTGATGATTTAAAGAGGAAAATTCATGTTATTAGTTGCCGTTTATTATATTTTTCAATATATCTACTATCAATACTATCTATAATGCATGTGAATGACTTTGAACATTTGAACTAGGAGGTAAAAGTCAAAATACAAGTTGTTATTTTATACTTCAAAAAGCTAAAAAACTAAATATGAATAATGCATCTACTATCAAAACTATTTATTAAGTAATGTGTTTTTCAAACGAGTTTTAAAGATTTTTTTGAGATATACCATTTTTGTTATAAAAAGAATATTCCAAATATATTCTTTTTATCTTACTTATATAGACTTTAAAAAATATCCTTCATATCTATTAATTCTTCACGAATCTATCTTATATCTTTTTTGTTTCAATATTAAACGATTAAAAACTAATACGTTATCTGTATATATGATTAATTGATATAACTTTAATATATCTTATAATATTACAAGTACCAACAATAAACAATTTATATATAAAAATATAATGATGCAACAACATCTGATGCTAAAAGTGGTGTAAAACTGGAGTTTTGTGTTGGGTTAGAAACTCATAAGAGTCACCACTCACGACGACTAATATTGATATAATTTGAAAAAAAAAAAGGTTGAGCTTAAGGATATGATTAAAAAAACCTTTAATGACATAAAATGGATAAATCTAATAACTTATTGTGGAGCTTGAGTTTTTTCATTTGATGTAATGGAAAAAATCTTCTTTGGAATGTTCTTACTCCAATTTTATCATGTTATGTCAGCGTTGTGTCAGTAAAAAACCAACACGTCACTATGTCATGTTAAGAGACAACTTTGTTGACCGGTCAAATGGTCAAAATTGCAACAAATTATAAAACTTAGTGAATTAATTTAAAAAAATAACACACTGTCAAAACCGAGATTTTTTATAAACTTCGTATTTTTTTTTACAATTTATCTTTCTTTAATATATACAAACTTGAAACTTAGTAATAAAGTTTTTTTTTTATCATATTTAAGAGGCTTATTATTTGTAGTGTTCCAGGTCCATCTCTTTGACCCGACGGACTTGCACCGCCAAAAACAGAAAAACTACCTTTTCTGATCCATTGCCCAACCTTCTAACCCGAAATTTTATTAGTTAGGCTTTTGGATTCGACTTCAACTGATTTTTACCAGTTAGGTTTTCAAATATGCTGATACTGAACCTTGTTTAAGAATCCTCTGTAGTTCCAAACAATATTTCCGCCTAAATAAACAGGGTGTTGGGCTGTTGGCTGTTATTAAAAAAGATGCGACCTCCATGGTTACTAGAAAAGTTTAATCTTTCTCACCGCCCTGGAGTTGGAGCATTTACAGCGTTTCCTTGAATACACTGATACACAACAAGGTTCAAGCTCGTAGCACCTGCCAAGAGCCGCCATTGGCATTTGGGTAGAATCAAATAGCTCGGGCTGAGCTTCGTATGGGCTAAATGCGCCGCTTATTAGCCCTTAAGAGGCATATCTCCATCTCTGCAATCCAATCCTCCTGTAACCCACAAAAGTTCTACAGCTCGCGCTTTTGTGTAAAGGATGTAAGCACCGTAACTTATGCTCTCAATTTGGCGGAGAGTTTAAGATCATCTATTCTTGGAACCCAGATTCATGGCCTTAAAATCAAGCTCGGTTTATCAAGAGACATTTTCACTCAAAACAATTCAGTGAAGATGTACATGAAATGTGGGATGTTCAGTGATGCACGCAAGCTCTTCGATGAAATGCCTGAAAGAAATCTGGTCTCTTGGACTCTGATTATATCCGGAGCTAATAAAAATGGCAACTATGGGGTGGCGATAAAGTTGTTTCTTGAAATGATGCGAAACGAGTATTTCATGCCTAATGAGTTTGCTTTGGGTAGCATCATGAAAGCAGGTATCAGTATGGGAGCTGTAGAGTTTTGTCTGTGCATCCACTGTGTTTCTGTCAAGATCGGACTGGAAAATAATGATTTTGTGGGTAGTTCAATTCTACACATGTACTCCAAATATGGAGCCATTGAAGCAGCTGAACGATTGTTTGAGAGTTTGAATGGTTACGATCTTGGTTCTTGGAACACCATGATTGGAGGTTATGCACAATGTGGATATGGCTTCGAAGCTATCAATACAGTATCTTCCATGCACTCAAAAGGAGTCACAATGGATGAATTCACCTTCATACATGCTCTTAATGCATGCTCGATTACATCTAACCTAGACTTTGGAAGCCAGATTCATGGACAGATTGTTCGAAACGGTTACGAAGAGATGATTACCTTGATGAATTCATTGATAGATATGTATTTTAAAACCGATGCAAAAGACCAATCTTGGAAGATTTTTGAAAAAATGGGGGACAAAGATATAGCATCATGGAACACAATATTAGCTCTTTCTCCTGTTCAACAAGTTGTATGCTTGTTCAATGAACTTATGGCCACAGGCTTAAAACCTAATCGTATAACATTTACAATCTTATTTCGAACATGTGGGGATGCGCTCGTGGTCAACCTCGGTCAACAGTTCTTCGGTCTTGCACTCCGTCTCGGTTTACATGATGAACCCCGTGTCTCAAATTGTCTTATTAACATGTTCTGTAGATTTGATATGAAAGCAACCGCACGGTCAATATTCGACTCTTTGCCTTTGAAAGACATAAAAAATTGGAACGAAATGATCCATGGCTATAACTGGAGTTGTGATCTCGAAGCCATTAAGCTTTTCGTGAACTTACGGGGTTCAACCATTGAACCTGATGAGTGCACCTTCTCATGTGCCATCGAAGCATGTTTCAAGACTGAAAATGTTCAAGTAGGGAGACAAGTTCACGCGATTATAATCAAATCCGGTTTTGCTTCCAACGAGTATGTTTGCACCTCGCTCGTCCATGGTTACACCAAATCCGGGTTCCTAACCGATTCATACACGTTTTTTGATGAAGAAATGGACATAGCAAGTTGGAGTAGTTTGATTTCGGGTTTAGTGGATAAAGGCTACACGAATGAAGTCATTAGGGTTTTCATTCGTCTAAAAGAAGACCAAAAGAATCCCGACGAGTTCATATTCGGTAGCATTTTGAATGCGTGTGCTACAATCACGTCTCTAAACCTAACAAAATCCGTTCACGGACAACTTTTCAGGGTCGGGCTCGATACTAACGCATATGTCACAAGTGCACTCGTGGATGCATATGGAAAAAGTGGCGATATAACAAGTGCAACCATCGCTTTTCATGATTCGCGCATGTTCGCTGACGTGGCACTTTTCAATACGATGATAACAGCGTACGCTAATCATGGTCGTGTAATGGAAGCAATGGAAGTCTACGAGATGATGAAGTTGGTGAATTTAAAGCCGAGCCAATCGACATTTGTGTCGGTTTTATCGGCTTGTAGTCATGCGGGTCTTGTTGATGTTGGTCATATGTTGTTTAGATCGATTGTGGTGGATTACAAAATGGAACCGTCCCCGGATAACTATGGTTGTTTGGTCGATTTGTTGTCAAGAAACGGGTTTCTTGAAGAAGCAAAGGAGGTGATTGAGGGGATGCCGTATCCGAGTTGGCCGGGAATATGGAGATCGTTTGTTAATGGGTGTAGGATACATGGTGAGAACGAGTTTGGGAAAATGGGTGCGAAGAAGTTATTGGAGTTGTTTCCAAAGGAGAAATCAGAGGGGTATGTGTTGTTGTCTAAGATTTATTGTGAGGAAGGTAATTGGGAAGATGGTTGGAATTTGAGGAAGGAGATGATGGATAAAGGTATTAGGAAAGACTTAGGTTCTAGTTGGATCAGTGTATAGAAGAGGGACAAATACAAGTCTCGTAGTAATAAGAAAGCAAATTGTAGAAAATAGTACTTTACTCTTCGTCAATATGGGCTATGTACTTTTATTTTTATACAACATTGCAATATCTTAACATGTCTTTACATATAATAGAAACAATATTTAACTTTTTTACCCAGATGCGTAGTGGGGACACCCCACAGCCTTATAGTCACACATATGAATTCAAAAGCAAAGGTATGACAGTAATATGTGGCAATGTCAAATTACTCGAATATATTTAGCGTAGGATTTTTTTCGATTCTTAGGTTACTTTATTAATCCCTATTTGGGTTGTATATAGAGGGATTAATTTATGGGTTATTGATCAAAATACCCCACAAACTAACATAAAAAGTTTTAAAACGTCCCTTATCTTTTTTTAGTTCTTTTAAGCCATTAAACAGGAAAGAAATGTGTTGTTTTAGCCATTTTTTTTAAATTAATCCCGGATACCCGGTTTAAAGATAATTTTTATTTAAAAAGAAAATTCGTAAATGCCAGGTAAGCGGACACGTCGATCGGCCGGAGCGGGCAAACAGGTGGATGACCCGGTCCGGCAACCCGGTGGGACTTGTTAAACACGCTTTTGAAAACATTGAGGGTTTATTTGACACCGAGAGGAGGGTTTGTTCGTTCGATCGAAAATTTCTTCAACGTACGTAAATCGACAATGGCTTACTGGAATCCGTTCTATCTCGAACTCGTTGAGAACAATCGACCGCTCCCCAGGTGTTTCTGCAAAGAAACGGTGTTACTGAGGACTTCATCGACTCCGGGAAACCCTCGTCGCAGGTTTTTGAATGTCGCCACTCCATGGTAAGTGTTATTGTTGTATATTTTGAAGTACGTGCATAATAATCGGAATATAGTATAAACATTAAGGAAAATGCAGGTAAAGGGGGCCGATTGTGGGTGGTTTCGATGGGTGGACGATTCCCTGTCAAGACACTACAAAGGTGAGATCAACCTTCTGATGAGAGACCTGGAAGAAGCTCGGATTGTGAGCTTAGAGATTCCTGTTTTGAAGGACATGATCAAGGAAGAAAAACAAAAAGCTAAGTCGAACCTTGATGCATCTGTTGCACGTATTGTTGATCTAGAAGAGGCTCTCAAACTTGAGAAAAAGAAATCATCTGATCTTCGTCTGCTAATAGTTGTGTTAGTTATCATGTTGGTGGTCTGTTTATGTGCAGGTTCTGGTAAAGGTTGGTGGAAGATGGGTTTAGGGTTTTTGGGGTTTGTAGTTGATGTCTATAACTGTATTAGTAGGTAAGGGTTGGTGGGGATTGTGGTTTGCTTATCACATGTTTTTGGATGTTGGGGTAAAGGTTTTTGGGTGTCGGGTAGTTGATGTTTGTTGTCCAGATGTAATAGCATTTTGTATGTAAGCTAGAAGTTAGGACAAAACCAAATTGGGGACCATCTTTTGTAAAAGTTTGAAACTTGATCCCTTGAATGTACTTAACTTATATAATATTCATGGGATCCTTGAAACTTGATCCCAGATTTTGTAAAAGTTTGTATGATGTGCATGTGTGCTTTCTATTGACCCAAATAAAGAATGTCATCGAAAACTGCTTATTGGGGACCATTTGTGCATTTGTTCATTGGGGACATGTGGTACATTAAGAAAATGGACATGTTCTACGGATGGGGAGCATCTATGCAGTTGGTTAGTCTGTACAGTTGGTTAAATTAAAGTAGATTGCTATTAAAGTGGACATTTGAAAGTACATTGCTATTAAATCCTAATATTATATTACATTGCTAATATTAAATCCGGATTTAATAGTACATTGCTAAGATTAAATCCTAATTTGAAAGTACATTGCTAATATTAAATCCTAATTTAAAACTTGTGGATTAGTATTACTTTATCAATCTGGAGAATTGGAATTCAGGTTTCTCTCTTTCTCTCTTTCATACAATAATAAAATTCATACACCTATATAAAATATGCCATGTTGGCACCTTTCTTTATGCAGATCTTTACCAGATCTAGAAGTGGTAAAAGTAAGCTTATTGATGTCAATATTAATTTTTTTTGTTATGTAGATAAATGGATCTGAACTAGCATTCATCTCTCTACTAAATGGTGGTGATGATTTCAGGTATTTTACTTTTAATTTACGTATGGTTTTATTTTCAAGATAATGATGACGTGACACTTTAAAACTTGTGATTAAAGTACATTGCTAATATTAAATCCTAAATTGAAAGTACATTGCTATAACAGAAAGTGACCAATAAAGCAACATGTCCTAATATTACCAAAATTAGTGGGCACATGCACACCACCACGTTGACATGTTTAAAACACACCAAGTTTAAAACAATCCAACATAAGCAATTCCAAGTCTGTTAAAACATGTTCATTCAGTTATGACTTCTAAAACATACATCCAACTTTAAACCTATTCTAATGTGACTGGTTTGGCAACAGAATTCCCTTCTCCATTTTTTCCAATCACATTCTTGGCCAACTTTTTCTTAACAATCCTCTCTGACTTCCTTATCCTGTCCATCTTCTCTTTCTTCACTTTACATCCAAGTCTGCTATCATACATCAGATGTGTCAATGGTGTAAGAACCCGCGAAAAAGTCAAAAAGGGTAAAATAGTCTTTTGACATATTGTACGACTATTATGTAAAATAATATGTGCTTGTGAAAGTATAATATAAGAAATAAGAGATTATGTGAAATTTGGAGTTTTGATGCGCGAATAGTGAAATTTGACCAAAAAGGGCAAAATGGTCATTTGACATGAAAATGACCAAATTGTCAAGAAAATGTCAAGTTGGAAGTTAATGGAACATTATTGCAAGATTTTGGGTCTTAGGACCACTCTTGTGAAGAAATTAAAAGATTAGGGACCAAAATGTAATTATTTTATAAATATTAAATATAAAATAAGAGAGTTATTACTCTCTATGTTCAGAAAATTTCCTCCAGAGGATTCCAGAGAGCACGAGAGACAGCAAGAAAGAGCAAAGAAGAAGAAGAAGTCCAAGGGAATTGCCAAGAATCAAAACTCTAACTTTGGAATTAGTGATTCCTAAGTTAAACAAGGTAAGAATTCCTTTGTTTTAACCTAGTTCTTGATTTGGTCTTTGGAAGAAAATGAAACTGCAAAATTTCAGTTATAAATCATATGGGTTAAGTAGCTAATGCTTCCAATAAGCCATTAGTTAAGAACTTAACTCAAAAACATGGAAGTAGATTGCTATTCTTGAGAATTTTCAAGTTTAGCCAAGAACTTTAATTTCTGCAATTGATTTATTGAAGTGTTTTTAGTGGCTTAAAACTTGTTATTAGTCAAGAGTTTTAGTCCTAGAACAAACCCCAGGTGATTAAGACCTGGAATAAGAGCTTAAAGCCTTAAAACTGCATGCTACAGTGCCAAATCGCGACTGATCAGGAGCCTGCCCAGGCGCCAGGCGCAGTGCGCCCAGGATCAGGGCGGGGTGCGCCCAGGCGTAGTGCGCCCAGCCCTGGCGCAGTGCGCCTTCAGTCAGGGACCAGTCAGGGACCAAAAATGTTAAAAATCCAAATGCTAGAAACCATAGCTAGACATGTCCGATTGACCTGAAATTTTGGCCATAACCTTAAAATGGTATAAGAACATGTCGAGAATGGTCAAATCCGTAATCCGACCTTGCGGAAAAGTCACTGTAGCGGCAGTGGCTAATTTCAAGTTTATGTCAAAACTTGATTTTTGGAATTTGAGCTAGACTTGTCCAATGAACTCCAAATTTGAAACACAAGTCTAATATGGCCTAAGATTTCATAGAAAAGTGTCGGAACTGAAATACGACCAATCGGGGGGTACTGTAGCAAAATACGCGTATTTCGGAGAAAATTATAAAATGAGCTTATTAATGGTTATACATTTGTTATAACCTAGAGTTGAGACGTATGAGACTTTAGAACTATAGAGTCAGTTGTAGTATGTATTTATCGAGTATTTATATATGATACTTGTATAGATGGTGCTTCAAATACAAGTGAGCACGGAAAGGGAGACGGCGTATAAGAAGCGTAGTGATTTATAACTAAACCAAGGTGAATTTTATGAGGATTTTTCTAGTACATAGCAAAATGATATTTTCAGAAAAGTATGAGATTTCCAAATGATTTTAGATACTAAAGTTTGGAAACAGTTTTGAACGTAGCTCCAAGAGCTAACTGTTTAAAAGAGATTTTAAAGAAGTTTTAAAGAAGTTCAGTTTTTTTTAAAAGAAGTATAGTTTGTAAAGTTTTGAAAGAAGCTCTATATGAGAGCTAAAGATTTTGAAGTTAGTTTTAAAAGGATTTACAAGAGTATGAGTCAAAGAGTTAAAGTTTGAGTTTGTTTCGAAATTGTGTCCATATTTGACCAATTTGAGATAAAATGAAGAAAGTAAAAAGTTAAGAATCAAAGCAAAGAAAGTAGTAAGAGTTAGTTGTCCGGACTAGGATCACCCACATAATCGGGAGATCGGAAGACACTACTGGGATGGTACCTCCCGTCGCGAAGTAGTTGTCTAGCTTAGTATACCCTTGTGCTTGAATCCGTTCCAAGTCACAAAGGGGAGACAGAATGAGCATAACCAAGCGGACGGATCTGTTCTGTTCCGCGAGGGGAGCTAGTTGAATGAATTAATTAAACTAATTCATAAGTTTCAGTTGGTCATGAGTAAACGAGAAAGAAAGTAGTTTTAAAGAATAAAACAGTTTTAAAGTAAGAAGCAGTTTTGAGAAAGAAAGTATTTTGAGTTTGAAAGAGAAAAGCAAAACGATTTAAGATTTGTATTGAAAATAAGTTTTTAGCAGTTTATCAGTTTACTTGTTATTAATTCAAGTTTTGAGCAGAAATATTTTGGGTCTAAAACCCATATTACTCACGAGGCTTTATGTCTCACGTATACTATTTTTTGAAATGCTATGTACTTAGGTGAAAGGCGCGGAGATTTCAGTTGGGACCGGTTTATGTACTGTAAGTTTAAATTATGGTTATCTGTATTAAGTCTGTAATACCCTTTTAAAATAAAGTTTATAAAAAAAAATTTAAGTAACAATTTCTCAGTCACGTTTTGTAATGTAAACTGTATTTGAAAACGGTTTGAGAAATGGGTGTTACAAATGGGACATCTTCACTTTGATTGGTCATTGGAACATGTTGAGTTTGAGTTGAGACCTCTGTCTGAGATGGGAGTGGAGCATCATCACATGGAATTGTAACATCTTCAGTTGGCATTGGAACATCTTCAGTTGGCATTGGAACTTCATTATCCCCATTTCTTTCAACTGGAACCTGTCAAATTGAAAGCACCTTAATATAAGCAACTTAATATAAGCAATTCCTGTCAAATTGAAAGCACCTTAATATAAGCAATTTCTTTATACCTGGTTTCCTGGCATGGTTCTAGCACGTTTGACATTTTGTTTTGCAGGTTTAGGCACCTTTGGACATCTTGCTTTGTTATGGCCTGGTTCATGACATATACTACAAGACATTTTTTACCAACCTTTGAAACCCTATGTTTTCCAACCTTTTCAGTTACATCCTTCCTTCTATTCACTGTGGGTCTTCCAGGCATTCTCCTACTCTTTGGTGGCAAAGGTGGGGTAAATGGGGTTTTTGGCCACATGTTGCTCCCATTCATAGGTGATAAGGTATGTTTGTAAGCTTTTAAGTACATATCCCTACTAAAAAATTCATGAACATAACTCTCAACCTCTTTATTAAGGTAACATATGGCTGCCACTGAATGGACACAACCATATCCATTTAGTTGCCATAGTTTGCAAGAACAAATCCTTTTTTCCAAGTCCACTTCATAGGCTTCACCTGCACATCTGGTTTCAAATTTATGAAAGCCACTTGGCAATACCTCCCAATATATTTGTTTCATCTTTAAGTCTTTCAACTTATGTCTAACCCAAGGGGATATGTTAGTGGTCCATCCGCTTCCATTCATCTTGAACATCCTCTCCATCATATACAGCCTTAATTCCTCTAGCATTGTAATGATGGGTTTTCTCCTTGCTTCTACAATAACTGCATTGAAACTTTCACATAAACCATTCTCATTAGAAGCACAGCCTCTTCCAGTTTGAAAATAAGCCTTTGACCAAGTCTTTGGGTCCTTGTCCATCAAAAACTGGTTGGCAGGTGGACAAAGCAACTCCAGTTCCTTCATTATCTGTTTGAAGTGTTGTTCAGTAGTAGCATTGGAAGCTTTCCAGAACAAGTTCTCAAAATGCGCACCAGGGAATTTCTTTTTTAAGTTTGCACATATGTGTCTTGCACATTGCCTGTGTTCTGCTTGTGGAAGCAGTTCCTTCACAGCCTCCATTAGTCCTTAAGTAAAAGAATGAATAAATATTTAGCAACCAACAATTTCACATACACAACTAAAAAGTATTTATACTAATCAAATGATTGTTATTTTACCTTGTGTTGGTCAGACATCAATGTTAAGTCATTGCCCATACCAAGATCAAGATCATCTATAAGCAAATCCATAAACCACTTCCAATTCTCCTTATTCTCAACACATACCACTGCCCAAGCAATTGGGAAAATTTGGTTATTAGCATCCCTACCTATAGCACATAACAACTCCCCACAACAAATTCCCTTTAAGAAACACCCATCTATTCCTATCACCCTTCTACACCCTTCAATCCACCCTTTCTTGATAGCTTCAAAACACACATAAAACTTGCTGAAGTAATTCTTTCCATCAGGCATTGGATTTACTTATACTTTTACAGTAGATCCAGGATTAGTTCTTTTAATCTCTGCACCATAAGACCATAATTTTGCATAATGCTCTGTAAGTGTTCCCTCTATCAAAGACATTGCATGTTG